>JAMAGB010000024.1:0-511130 GCA_023625975.1 Talaromyces sp. PYS2103
AAGTTCTTTATCTAAGATAGCTATTAAAAAAGCTTTAAGTTATTAGAAAATCTATTTAGAAATATAATTCCTATTAAAATAGTTATCTTTTATGTCTTTAAGAATATAAAACTATAATTTTTAATATATAGTAATTATTATTACTATAATATATTAATAATTAATATTTAATATCTTATTAATTATAATATTAAAATATTAAATCTATCTTAATTCTTTAATAGATTTTTTATAAGATTCTATATAAAACTTAGTTAAAAGTTTATTACTAATTTAGTATTTATCTAGAGAGATATAATCCTATCTTAAGAGTTATAATAATTCACATATAAATAGCTAAAAAAATATCTAAAAAGGTTAATTTCCAGTAAAAATTATATAAATAAGAATATAATTAATTAGTATTTCTAGTATCTTTTTTTTTATATCTTTTAGTATCTCTATAAGGGTCTTTTACTTCATTTTTTAGAGGATTTATAAAGTTTAAGGATATTCTTTAATATGTTTATATTAATATAAGACGTTCATCACCTAGTTTTTTTTATAGCTCTAGTAACGTGCCTGCCCTAATTAGAAAATCTAATTTAAAATACAAAAAGGATTTTTAAGTATTTTTATATAAGAAATTATCTTTATTAAACTTAGAATAATTTTAAAAATCTTTTTTTACTTATATTTATTATTTTGCTATAGTTCTTTAGACTTTTAATTTATTTTATAGAGTATTAGTGGTTAATATTAATCTTAAGAAATGCTAGGTTATTAAAATATAATATTAAATATATATATATATAGTTGACATTACTAGTATTTTTAATATTATTTAAGAAAAATAGTAAAAAACTAATCTATAGATACTAATTAGTTAGATTATTCTTACTACTAGCTACTAACTTATTATATAAGTCTTAGTGTAAACTTGGCGTATGTAAAATTGTGATCCTAAATTACTATGTGATTTACAAATTACCATAAATTTAGGAAATTTTTGTAATTACACCATCCCTACTTTTTTCCGCGACTCTGATTTGCTATTTTAAACCTCGCTACGGAGTACGGTGATACGTCTGTGTCTAGATTTTGTCTAGTACGAAAACACAAAAGAAGTATCGAGTGCATGAACCTCGGGCGATCATGATGAGATCGACAACGCCTTCCGTGCTCTGCGCGACTCTTCAGAAACAAGGGTCAGTTCAATCAGCTGATGAAAGAGAATTAAAAAAAGAAAATTCCCCGATTTCATGCGGAAAACCATGCGGAAAACAGACAAAGCGACACCGAAGGTTTGAATTGTGAGCAGGGGACCTGACCTGACAGCAGTGCAGGTCACTGCAGACTGCAGAGTGCGTGGCTCGCTAGAGCCTTGACCTCCACATGCTCGGATACGTAGTTTACCGCCCCACAGACTCGTATATGACTACGCTTATGTGAGTGTGCATCCTTCCAACGAGTCAACGCACGAACAACGCTCCGTATGTAGTTTTACTGGTCTGGTGCACACCGATCATCGGGCTTGGTGGTCTCACTTTGGATAGCTCTACAGAGTGTATATATATAACAAAGTTATTCTCCCGCATAGAATCCGGGATTTTTCATCCAATCCGAAGAGCAACCGAAAAAGCAAAGACAAAGTTGGAAATTGGAAATGAGATGAAAGCATTGATCACACGTTTCCCGCCTGTGCTTCGTACGGAGTACTCTCGTCACTATCTCCGTGTTGGTTACAAAAACCTTAACTTTATTGATGATGTACTCCGTAGTTAGACCGAGCAGTGCTGGGCCTTGAAAGATTGAAAGTGCGAAACTCGTGAGTCATCAAGAAGCAACAACATAGTTAGTTAAACGCTATGGGTAGTTGAAATGAGCCAAGACCAACGTCCTGGACGCCGGTGGCCGCAATGAAACCGTCAACGTGACTTACTTGACTCGCTGCATGCCATGTCAGGGTCAGCTAGTCACAGCACATGGCGAGGCTGACGCCAAGCAAGTCCAGAACCATTTCATTTTCCATGATCTGACGGAGTTCCTTTGGTAGTGTATTGCCATGATACCAGTACTGTGTACGCGCCTGTATCGTACGTTCCATGGTTGGTGTATTTTACATGTAATCTTAACATGATTTCCCGATCATCCGCTAAGTTCTACCTAATCGAAGTAAATTTTTTTTCTTTGGTTCGAGGTATATTATCGAGTCCACTGTACGTACTCCGTACTCCGTGATTACTCCGTGATCAATTCGGAGCTAACGACGACTCTTTTGAATCTTGATAGATTGCTCCCAGTCATTTGGAACACTTCTATTATGTAATCGATCACGTGGTGGCCGAACAAGTTCCCGTAAGTTTCCAGACGAACGGCCAACTTCACACGTCCTCATGCGCAAAAGAAGCGAACCTCACCTTTGCGAACACACAAAAAAATAGATATAAACTTGTCAAATCTCTGGAGACATTTAAGATATCGCAGATCACATCGATCATCGAGGAAGATTGCCCAGTATCCACAGTAGTACACTCCGTCACTCTCCGTACTCCGTACTCCGTGAAAGGGGGGTTCGGTTCGCTTATGTAAACAACCTGGTAATATTTTTCCATTTGCGGTAATTATCTCGTTTCTTCTCCATACGCTGAGATTCCGACGCGATGGAGCTCAGAGTACGTACATAGTTTTGATACTTCTCGCTTCTGCAGGCTTACTGCGTCAATCATATTCTAAAGCACAATGTGTACGTACATAGGTAGCATCAAAGATAGACTAATCGTACACTACTTGAAAACCTACTCCATAAAAAAAAAAACAAAAAAAGAAAAAGGTCCACGAAAATCTCGTTTACATTGGGTTCCAAATTCAATGCCTTAGTGGTTGTTAATTGGCTAGATGGAATAATTATAGGATCGACGCCTAACCTGAAAAGGCTGACACGTTATGATGATCATCATATGCACTGATCATGGTAAAACCCTGTCTGAGTGGATTTTTGTCCATGTATGCCGAGGATCACTCGTGAGAATATCTCCATGGGCACACCGCCAGGGATAGCCAAATGCTAACCGCGCAGACGACGGAGTAATACTGGCAATGCAAGTGTTGGGCGATGATTTTTTTCTCGTTTTACATAACTATCTCACAGTATACGAGTCATGACAAGTCAGTGACTTTGTAGCCAGGCACCAAAAATCCCCGTATGGTTTTTGAATGTCACTTGACACCCGGACACACACACGCTTCGTATGTAGATTTGGGATGGCTGCAGGTGAGGTACAGGTTCATGCGGACTTTTCGCTTTTGTGTTTATTTCCCGAGTCGAGCTTTTGGTCGACAGAACCAATAAGGAGATGACTGCTGCCGTATGCAACCTTCGTGTGTACGAGGTTTAAAATAGGTGTTGGGTATTAATCATGCAAAATCGGAAGTGATAACTAGGTGAGGACTAGCCCTGTTTGGATATCAGCTGATTAGTGCCATTATCTGCGGTGTTTGTTGGGTCCGTTCACATGGATGCTGCATCAAGAACGAAATAATGCAGCAGTCTAAAGAGTCAAGACTCGGTTGTTCTAGCACACAGTCAGTCTGCGATCAAGAAGAAGGGTCACGATAAAGCTCTGTAGATGAAAGAACTTGTTAACTTTCAAGTACGTAGTGTATTACTTGATTGCATATGTATTTGGTATTATTTACGTTTAATTACCAGATTTACGCATAACCTGTACTATTTACCACATGGAGCAACAGGTTACATCGCGGGCAGATCCGCTTCTTGCTGATCATCGTGGCATGGCATATTTGATGTAATCATGTAACATGATGCGCGTTGCACAGACCATGCTTGTTGCGGAACATGCCGACTCGAGTCAATACAGATTACGTATGATACATAAGTCCAGATTACATATGTATATCTACTGGGAGCTGAATGAATACATCTTGCTTTCAGCATACCCGTTACAGATGACAGAGTAATTGACTTTCTACTCGACAGACATTTTTTGGAACGACCGCTCTGCATCGAGGCTGACGAACGGGTCGTATGATACGTATTAATCAATCGTATCGTACAGACTACAGAGTACCGTTGGTATTACCATACCACTAAAACTCTCACGCTGATCAACGGGTAACCAACAGGGATAGCTGAAATGGGATAACCAACTATCCAATCGGACCACGGCAGTTGCCAAAGTGGATCCCACCCACGACAATCATCTTTGGATTTTCTCACGTGGCATTGACCCCATACGAAAATCCTCGGTCTAGTCCTGCAACTGTCTTAGCGCCGTTATGTGACACAAACCAGTTACCGCAAAAGTTTAGCGAGGGAACCTTCTTTTCGTACCGCGCTAAGCCTGAAGTAGAAGTTGTGCTCCGTTATCTCCTTAGCTGGGAATTTTGAGGACGGGTGTATTTTAGCGTGGTCCAATATTTGGGAGGGTTTCATTGGTCAGATTTACAGGCGGGGGACCCACACCAACAGAAAATCTCAAAAGCTGCATTCCAGTGACCGCCAGTAAGCCAATCGGAGGCCCCAAACCAATATCACACTAAAATACACCCGTACTTTAATATTCCCAGCTAAGGGGATACATTTCTTTCGCTTATTTGCTCCTGTTTAGCGACGGTTTTGTTCATCTGGAGATCTTCCCGCATTTGGCATGAAACCCGCGATGCTTCCTCGTTACGTACAGCTGGTCCCATACAGATCAACTTACAAGAGGGACAGAAAAGAAAAAGAAATCAAAGATCATCTATTTGTGAAACAATGGTCTCATTGGCCTTTCTTTTTTTTTTGTTCTCTCTTTTTTTCTATTCGCTTGGATAATTGATATGGTGATCATCCAGTGAAAGCAATCATTATGATGCAATGTGGTTGGTCATGTTCACCGGGTTCTACCGAGTAACGTTTACCCATGGGTTAGGGTTACAGACTCATCACATTTCCGATGCCTGAGAGACTTACCTTGGAACTGGTCTTGATGGTGAGCACATATACTCGTGATCTCGATGCATATGCTTGTCTGCAGAATCGTGATCTAGTCAACACAAAAGCCTAGGTAACTATCATTGAAGCCCGGTAATCAAGCCCTAACCTGCAGATACTTGGAAGATCAACCTCAGCCACTCTTATTCTTCAGATGACATGCCGGATGATTCTCCGTGGAGTCAACTGAATACGTCCTCAACATATTGATTGGATATAATATCCCCCGAAACCATTCCGATCATGCGAGCAAAGTCGCTAGATCGTAGCATCAGAAATAACTGCATGCTGGGATAATCGGAGTCACCAGCTGCAACGTTTGACGCAAATACTCAGTACTCCTACTATTCAAGCCTGTCCCAAAATCATGCTATGCCAATGGGATCTACCCAGATGCCGAGGAGTGCTTGATAACTATGCAGCGAAGTCAATGATCGTCGCCGTTGGTCACCCAAGATGGAAGGTCCATCAACTCTTATATCCCAGGCTGTAGGTTCCAGCACTTATCCTGGAACTGGCCCGACTTCAAAGAGATAGATGAGATGCATTAGCAGTCAGATGATGATCGTTTTGTCTAGCCAAGAGAATCCAGTTCACTTTCTTCTTTCCCTACAAAAGTTGTACTATTGCATCCCGATTGATGAAGCGTGATGTGCATGTTCTATTATCATGTCAATCTCCTACTTAAGACGTACCAACCCAGCTCTAAAGTCGCCGTTAGGGCTAGAATGTGGTCGTGTCATCACGGACATCCTTGAACATGGACATCTTCCGTTTGGAGTTGTACTCGTTGTCATCATCTTAGTATGTAGATATGTAGTGATCTTCGCTCCGATGTAGCATAATGTGATCCTCCATGTGGGTCGATAGTCGACTTGACATACTCAGTCTTCAGGGTTCAGGTTATCCATTCGCGTTGTACAACTTACACGACATCGAATATCGTTGATCCGCACGGCAGTGACGGCACAGTCAAACATAAAGCCCTAGTTGCAGTCTGATCTATCTACAAACCGCCGCGAAAACATACCGGAATCATCACATCACAATAAGCCAGGTAAACGCTTCATCAAAGATTAAAGTTTAGACAACCAACCGGAGTTTTCTCAAGAAGGGCCACGCCGGTAACTACGAGGTACGTCTGAAGTTCTAATAACCTGAACTCCGTACCGCCCAATGTCCCACGGTCTGAGCGTTTAACGTTTTGGCTTGGTGAAAAAGGATGTACGTACGTTTCTCCCCAAACCTTCTTTGAGGGTCTAAGCACAGATTCAACCTGTCAAACCGATGTCGAGGGATGATCAAAACCTTCTCATTGAAATGGCTTCGGGGAAAGGAGGAAAAGAACCAGTAGTTTGTTGAGCTGAGTTGCTTGGCCGTTGGACGCCTTAAAACCTGACACACAGTGTCACATCCGTACGGAGTACAGACAACTTGCTGTTCACCGGAGAAGAGAATAGCCATTCCTTGACTTGTAATTCTATTACTATTATTGTCCAGGGGAAAAAATCAAGGCTTGAATATGCACGCACGTACATATTCACATACATATCTGAAATTATCTATGGAACGCATCACACCTATGATCGTTGTACGACAGTGACGCCGACGAGCTGATCAGTGACCATAGGTCTCAGATGCCATGATATCAACGCTTCTCCACTTTTGCCGAGGATCACCGGTGATCAGCTCGGTAGAACGCCGGTGCCAGGGCCAGAATGTGGTCCTTAACATGGATCTTTTGGCTAATCTCGTTAGTCGTTACAGTACGGAGTAGTTAGTTAACAACATGAGACGATAGAGTCACAGACGCGTATGTACGGAATAGTCATGTTGTTACAGGTACGTATTCGTTACTTATCAAACAGTATTAAATCTATAGCATAAACATCATATTTATCATTATTACGAGGTTATCCTTGGCCCCAACCCTACTCCACGGACAGTATTAAAGGCAAGGATTGGAATATTATAGCTGCCACCTCCTTGAATTTTTTGGGACAGAACTTGAACCACCTGGGCAACTACTCCTCAGTTCCTTGTTGACATCGTACTGATCGTAGCATCAAGTGCTCCCATTATGCCTGCCCCGATGAGCCAGTGGCTTTGGAACTTCCCCGATCACCTCCGTGACGTATCCGGAAAGTGTGTTTCTTCCGGAGCACACGTCAGGCTCAAGTACCTCATGATCCTTGACCCAGAGTCTTGGTACTCCGTACTATCTTGGTAGTTCCTTGGAGGGTTACATTATTAATTAAACCAAACAAGTTCAAATCGGACGCCATGAAATCACATGATCGTAACGTTACCGACTGTTGGAAAAAAAAAATAGATTGAACGCCGAACGGGCCCTGGGCGTTTCGATTTTTAATTTATTCTCACGAGTTAGCCCGGATGAATAACTCTTTTCCGGGTTATTTCCGGTTATGGCGCCCTTGTGCATACATGGATGTGTTGGTACGTCGTAGTACGTACTGTCAAGTTTGGCCTCGATCAAATTCAAGACTGATAGCGAGAAACGATAACACTTGCATGGCTTCGAGAACATTCATTGAAAAATACGACCTAAAGTCGGATGATTGTTTTGTAAGCTCAAAAGCACAGACATTGGACAAGTCTTGGAAACTGTTGGAAACCGGTAATAATCTATTGAAACTGCTGGTATGACTGTTCTATGGGATCATGAGAAGAGCCAGAGACATGACTATGTTACTATGTATATGTTAATTGCTCTTGGCTTTTGCGAGCCAATAGTACTGGTTGATGTCTTTGGTTTGATATCGTTGATCAGGATTATATCATTGATCCGTCAAGCTATCTACTTATATATAGGAAGTTTTCGAGTTGACGGTTTGATAATTGCGGTGTTCTGTTGGGGTGACCGCCCACAAAGGGTCTGATTCAGTGCAGAGTTGTCTGTTTATCTCTGTGATACCAGGATTGGTTACATATGAGGTAGGTCGATGCGCGGACTGATATATTTGATATTAGGTAGACGCTACTTGGAGACCGTTTAGTTACACTGCTTATAGGATACCTAGGTAGATACCTCCCCCAAACCTTATGTGGATTGATACCTTCACGTCAGTCGGCGTCCTTCAGTGATATTTCCTGATTGAATAGTCAGAATATACACTCTTCCGGTTTCATACATGAATGTCCGAGAATAAGTGTGTAAATGGGCTCCTGTTACGCCCGCGGGCTGGGCCCCGTCTCGTAGCTCATGTTGAAACCACCTGGGCAGTGATATTTAGATAGTCCCATTGAAATCCATTACCTTGAAATCGTGTAGTACCTACAAGCGTCCTACAAGCCTTGGAAATGCCTGGCTTTCATCCCTTTCCTCAAGTTGCTAGGGAAATCTCCTCGCACACTATAAAGTTCACAACGACTGCAAAACAGCAATAGAAGAGTCCTACGTTCTCTCAAAATGTTTCCTGAGCGCTCGCCAAATGAATCACAAAGTTCACCGTGGGCAACCAGGTACGAGGGAATCATTGGACAACTGGACAAATACTAAATTATATCGACCAAGACTTCTCCTTCGCATAGCACACGCAATGTGTAGTACGAGTGTCGTTTCACTACCGTCATCAAATGAGCCCACTGCAAAGGGAGAGTACAAGGGATCAATTCGATCTCAGTAGCGAGCTCCTGAGGACGTAGTTACATGGAATCCTACAGTACATGAACTTTGAGACACATATCACTTTGATGTGAAACCCTTCATTTTCATTATACCCATTCATCCGTCCGTACGTCGAGGACGATGGACTCTCCAAACCATCTGGTCTAGTGTAGCAATTGGTGGACCTTCTCAGTTAGGCCTGGAAGCATGTTTATAGACCTAGTCAGTCGAAACTGACAGTACGAATTCAGTTGACATGTAGTGTGTATGGACCAGTATGATGATATGATCTCCTATTATATGTTTCTAGACTTTTCTTGCCACAGCTAGACCACTTAAAGATAAGGACGGTGCATCCTGCTGTCTCAAGTGATGCCTGGAAGTCTTTTTTGAAATAGGATCTCCATCGCAACAGTAATGTTGGATAATAATGAAAAGACTTTTGATATTAAGAGAGTACTTCATATTTCTGGGCTGCTTTCCATCCCTCATCTCTACCAAGTTAGATAAAAAGTATCATTTTTAGTAAAATCCCATACTTTCCATTGACCTCAGAAGATGGTCTAAGAATAGAAGCCCTAACACCTTGAAGTGTCTGGCGAGAAGTAACAACAAGCCGAAGATTAAGACGGATACATAAAGTGGAGAATGCTAGAAAGCTACAGCAGTTATTAACAAAAATCTTCAATCACGCTTTTATCCACAATTTTAGTCCTTTGTAGAACTTCCTGCTCACGATCATGAATCCGCCTGAAGCTCCGATCAGGACGCCGGAGAATATCCAGAGCGCTGTGTAGCCGTGATCATCGAGGACGACACCACCGACGGGGGTACCTAAGTGAGAGAAGATCAGTTATTGCTATATAGACGGTCTGAGTGATGACCCGAGAGGGGAATTTGCATACCAATCAACATTGCGAACGAAATCACTCCATACATCTGGCCTAATCTTGTCCCGATCTTGGCTCGATTGTGAGTAGATAAGTGTACGACAATTGCATTGGGCGAGGAGACGAAAGACCCGGAAAAGAAGCCATAGAACGCCATGAGAACGATCAGACTGGCGGATGTCTTAATGGCAATGGTGCAGAGACATAGAAGGGCCGATATGAATGCGCAGGGAATGATGACGTTCATAGGACCAACTATAATAGTTATAACGTCAGAAAGTGTCCCTATTCTCAGATGGGTTTCAAAAGTGTTTGCTTACTCTTATCAGATAACATGCCCGGAATAATCCGACCAAAGGCACTTGTAGCGTTCATAATGGCGAGGATATAAAAGCCCAGATTCGCGTTGGTGATATGTCTCTCGATAGCGAATGTCTGAACATAAAAGAAAGGCTGATACAATCCCATGAAACCTACGAACGCGCTGAAGACGAAGACGACGTACGGTGCTTCCTTGAAAGCCGCAAAATCTATGATGGCGCGTTTCTGCTGTGGTAGGACTCGAACTTTGTACACGGCTACCGCTATGAGTTGCGTCGCTAGCATCAGGAAGCCGATGACTCGCGTGGCCCATGGGAAACCGATGCTGGGTTGGAGTTTATGGAAGACGACTGGGTAGATGATGCCACCTAAACTAATTGTTATTCAGACTGTCCATTTTTGAGAAATGTCAATGAACACTTACCCAAGCTGCTACCAGCGGCCGCGATTCCGACAGCGGTTGCGATCTTGGTGCTGAAATACTGAGCGAGGATAGCAGTACTGGGGACACATAGTAATCCGCATCCGATTCCGACACAAAACCCCTGAGCGAGTAGTACCTGGTAATACTCCTTGCAAAGACTCAACATCATTTGGCCAAAGACGAGGAAGAAGGAGCCGGTGATGATTAAATGGCGAGCGTATCCTGCATCATAGAGCGGTCCCGTGAGAGCGCCGACAAACAATAACAGAAATGCCTCTATGGATCCTATCCATGAGATGGAAGATGCTGATGAGTTTTTGAGTAGATCAACAGTGTAATAAGTCTCATAGGAGCCAAAGGTATTCACAAGTCCCCTGGCAATCTATCAGTCGGTGTTCATTTGTGGGCAAAACATCAAGCGATATAGCTGACCATGAGTTGAAGAATAGGAAATGTGCGGCAAGAACCTGTAGCCAAGCCTGTGTTCCTCCATTCGGTACCTGTGATACGCTATGCGCTGATTCCTTCGGTTTGGGAGGTTCATCCTTATTGTCCTTCTCCTCATCTGCAGTCTGTAGTACGCCACTCAAAGCTGTGCTCTCTGCCGGTTTCTCATCAAACGTTGCCGGATCGTTGTGAGTCATCGTGCTTGTCGTCGAGGAACTTGTGCCAAAGGTTTGTGTTTTCGTTTCTTCGGTGTGCGTCTCAATGGTTGTTGATGCTGTGTGTTGTAAGTTAGAGTGATCCATGGTTGTGGCGTGAGTTGATGATCTTGTCCATTGAATAAACCGAGGACTGGTCTGTCAAGAACTGAATCTTTTTGTAGATGTATGATTGATTAAAATGTTCATTCCATCGGAATTACCGAATAGTCCTCCTACTGGTCTTGTTGGATGACCGGGGCTATAAAGGCACAAGACAAATGATCTCCGAGAGACAATAGACGGTCGATCAAGGATCACGCCAGATGGAGCAATAGAAAGCCTACGGAGTACTGGTTCGTGTTCTTAGTGACTAGCCAATATCAATGGCCTGTCTGACATCTCTCATGATCCATGTCAATAAAGTACGTGGATCAAGAGGAATAACATGGTCAATTGCATAGCAATATTGCCTAAAGCGGCAAGATGGAGTTGGCCACGCCCTAATGTAGGGCACGCCTGCGGCCTTAGTGGCCGAAAACAAAGAGTCAGAAGCAGCGATTTGCTTGCACATAGGATTTCTAAGCAAATAATCCGCTCAATCGCTCCAGGACTTTCCGTAGAATTTCACGGAACTTCCGAAGCGATGGCCAACTGGCAATTTATTAGCTTAACAGTGATCTGAGGATCAACTTAGCGTCCTGCAAAGTTACTTCTTCAATCTTCAGGGCCGAGCCGCCCCCGTCGGCGCCTTTGCTTCTATTAGTCGAGCATTACGTACTTGTCTAGATCTGATTTGCTCCCTCAAAAGTTACTCCGTGGTTCATGGGGTGCGCTGTGTGCTGCAATACATTATTCAAAGTGAATGTGTGATCGGCGGATCGCGCAGGTCGACCTCGAAAAGACATAATGTACTCCGTACAATGCAGTTTCTCTAGGTACATATGAACAATGAATGAACCCTGCCCAAAATCAGACCCCAAATACCTAGGGCTCTAAGGCTCTAGACCCCTGCTAGCTTTGCTCGATAGTGTCGACCTAGCAATAACTAATTATTGCCATGGCGCATGACAACATACGATTTTCCTATTCACATGCCCGACTCTGCCTTGTTATCTCAATCAGTTTGACTGCTCGTCCGCCTTTTTCATAACTGCCGACTTTCCCGACTTGGCACTCCCTCGTTGATGTCGCATAAAGTAGTGTATACAGCATAAATTATTCGATATTTGTCGAAGCTTGATGGACTTACGTATTATGCACATGCAATCAGACCAATCAGTATTCATACTCTGACCAATCCTCCTCCTCCGGTTCCCATAAGAGCTCACTCTCGTCGTCTGGATGCTGGACCGTTGCAGCTCTCTCAATCATCTCTTCGATACCGGTGATCTGCTTCAAATTAGGCAACTTTGCATCTTTGTCGATCATAAATTGTTCGATGACTTTGTCAAAGTCCTCGCGAGTCCCTTTCTCGTACCCGATAATGGTAAGTGATTCCAGTGTCGGTGGCAACGAATCCGCCAGCGCAACCTCCTCGAATGGTTTGACCAAGTCCGGATCCTCAACATCCATACTCCCAGTGCCTCGCGCTAGGCACAACAGAACGGCGATACCCATGTTCAGTTGAGTCAATACCGAGAAGTCGCGAAGAGAACCGGTTCGCTCCCAAAACCCCTGTGGAAGAACATGCGCTGGTTCTTCGTCATCCTCGTCGTGCGAAATAGGCTCTCTATCGCTGTATCCATCCAGATCAACATAATAGCAGTCGTTGTCAGCATCGACATGCAAGATCTCCAGCGTCGTCTTATGGCCCAGTATGGACTTGAGGAAAGTTCGTGGATTGAAAGGTGCAAATGATCCATCAGAGCTGGCACGGCCACCGATAGTATAATGGAATTCTCGCAGGACCTTACATGAGAGTATGAGCGGCATGAGGAACCAGGTTTTCAAATTCGAGTGCTCGATTCGGATCCGACTGAAATTCGACGAGTATGAATTGAGGCTTTCAAGCCCGTTCTCATCATCGGTCACAGCATCGATCCCAATACGCTCCATGGATGGGAGCCGGTTGAAAAGCGAAAGCATGCCGAAAAGGTCAAATCTCGTGTAAAATCGCTCGTCATCCCAGCTGGTATTTTCATGGGGGATAATTTCTACAGACTGCAGATGTTGTAGGTATGGTTTTTCTTGTGGCTTGGCGTTGGTTTCAATGAGTAGTTTCTCAAGTGGAAATCGCAGTATTTCTTGCGGTATGCCCATTCTGGCGCGGGTTTCTGCATCGTGGTACCCAGTGAAAACGTACATAGGAGGGCTTGTCGCCATGGACTGCAAGTATGGAGACACCGAGACCAGCAGCGCCGCAAGTGCCTGAGCGATCCAGATCGTCCTCAAACTTTCCCGATCGTCCCTAACGTGCCATTAGACATTTTATTCCCTGGTATGTCAAGAGATAAAAAAAAATAAAGCAGTTTAGACTAACCCCCACTGCCATTTTAGATCGTACGGCTGTAAGATCATGTTGATCACCTTCTCCGCATATTCACCCTTGAAGCCACAATTTTTCACAGCCGTCTGCAACCTCTCGTAATCTTCATCGCTAAGCTCTTTCAAATCCTTAGTTCTGATTTGATAATCATGATACGAGTTCGGTGGTCGATCATATTCGATATGCCGAACATAGTCGCCGAGCTGGGGTCGACGCAAAATAGATAACAGGATATTAAAAGCCTTGTCAGAGTCGCTAGGTGACTTGATCCGAATGCGACGATATTTTTGTCGCAGAGGTAATTCGTCTTTGGTGAAGCTGTGGATAGTGCGACAAGTTCGTGAGAAAGCCACGAAGTCTCGGCTAGATCGGACCTGCCTGACGATGAGAAGCAGCACTT
Organism: Talaromyces sp. PYS2103; assembly: GCA_023625975.1. Classification (NCBI taxonomy): domain Eukaryota; kingdom Fungi; phylum Ascomycota; class Eurotiomycetes; order Eurotiales; family Trichocomaceae; genus Talaromyces; species Talaromyces sp. PYS2103. The sequence continues at coordinate 13,768 of JAMAGB010000024.1, forward strand.
CTGTTGGCAGTCGATTGAACCGGGCCATTGCAAGAATCAATGATGGATAGAAATAGTGAGATTAATTTGATAGCTCCTGTTTAGTTTCTTTTGCGAGCGAGCTTGAGATGGTTGTGAGAAGGAGTGATCATCACTACGGTACGCGGAAGCAATTAAGCCGCACTGTTTAGTAGAAACTTTAAAGTGGTTCTCCAGATCAACTTTTATGCTGCTTCTAAATTTTGAATCAATTCAATCGAAACTTGTTCATGTACAATGTAACCTCCAATGGCATTGTCTCAATTCATGTTCACATAATCACATGCCCTCTGACATAGAAGCTTATCCTCAATAAGCATAACGACAAATAATTCAAATACCGATTCTAAACCAGCGATCTCTAGCAGATCAAGTGTGCTGGCCAACAAACTAGTCTTTTCTCGGTGAAACAATCACTTGAAGGCCGTCTACTTTCACGAATGATCTATGAACAAAATCAGCTTTGATCTGCAGTTATGAAATCTTCTGGATATAGGAGGAAAAGGTTCACATACACGGCAATCTCTGTTAGCTTGAGCTCTGGATCCACGAGCTTGATATCAAAGTCATGGAATAGGGTTGGGGCCAACTATGACCAATGTCAGATCTCCTTGAGATAAAAAGTAGCATAAATTATCTCGGAATAAATACCTTTGAAAGTTCCAACCATGCGACGTCTGAAAGAATCAATCAGCAAGTGGATATATTATCTGGATGGTGTTGGCGATACTTACTTCTCCCAATACAAAACCGTGAACCGGCACCAAAGCTGAAGAAGGCACGCTCTGTTCGAATATCAGCAACCGATTGCTACGACCTTTCTACCGAGAGCCCTCGATGGACATCAAATAGAGGTCTTACTCATTTTGCTGACACGTTCTGGCTCTTCCAGCCATCTGTCTGGTCTGAATTTGTCGGCATCTTCTCCGAAAGTATCCTTGTCTTGATGCACGACCCAAGCATTGGCTCCAACGACCGTCTAGTGTCATGTCAGTTACCACAGAAAGATCTGCTTCGCAAAATAGAAGAAAGTCTTACACCACCGGGAAGGTATGTCCCGTCAATTTCAACACCTTGTGGTGGTACAACTCGACCTAGATTCATACCAACAGCAGGATGGCAACGAACAGCCTCTTGCAAAGCTGCTTGTAGATACGGCATATTATTGGCAACTTCAATCGGAAAGATATCGCCGTGCTTAATATTGTTAGCCTTTGCTGCCTCGTCAATCTCCGCCACTAGCTTCTCTCTATACTGAGGGTTCTTGACTATATGATAGATGAAGGCCGATGCGGAGCCGGCTGTCGAATCGCTTCCAGCAAAGATATTGCTAGCAACCATTGATGTGACCGAAATATCGTCCAATTCCGGTTTGTCTTTTTGAACTTGAAACAGTTGCTCCAGAATATCGTCGTGATCAGTACCTCTTTCCTTGCGCTCTTTGATGGCCTTTGCGGCAAATGTCAATAATCCGTTTTGTCGTCCAAGGACCCCGAGGCGATTGCCGATTATGGGAGCAAGTCGCACATTTGCCCAGTATAACCACGGTACGTAGCCTACCCAAGCTGCAGACCGCAATGAGGTGTCGATTAGGTTGAAAGCTCCATGAATATCTTCGCCAGCTTCCATAAAGCCGAATGGTTTGGAAAAAGTTACCTCTCCGATGACATCTTGCAACCGATTATAATTAGAATTGAAAGGGCCCATCACGGAGAAACAGAGATAGAAGAAGAGAGAGTGTGTGAAAGGAGAACAACTCACCAAAAGCGAAAAGTTGAGCCCACTTTGTCATGTTCAATTCTTGCCCAGCCATGTCGCTCAGCTTTTTAAGAAACGACGTTGTCGCTACGTTCACATATGGCTCCAATTTCTTCATATTGGACAGTGAGTATATCTGAGTGACCAATCTCCGTTGTGATCGATGAACAGCCTCGCTACGCTCGCCGAAAAGATCCCATTTGCGGCGGCCCTGCCATACGCTATACCAGTTACTTTTGTGGAAATCGCTGCCAGCACCTGTAATGTCATAGTCTTCGTTAGGAACCAAATACCAAATTGCCCTTTTTCCTCAGAACTGGGACTGACTAACCGTACACCACTTTAAGGTACTCGGGGTTCGAAAAGCTCACTTCATTAGGAGCTGTTCGAACTAATCTTCCGTACTTCTCGTGCATCTCAATCATTTTTCGATGATTACTTCCAGACCGAGCCCAGTATACCTGCCACGCGGGACTCCATCGTGCCCAGAATGGACCAGGAATGGATCTCAAGGGATCATTCAGATATGAGAACAAGAAGACAATGACTATAATCGCGAGTCCGCCTATGAGGGTATAGGGGAGTGTATCTTGTTGCAAAAGATTCGAAAAGACATCGATCAAGCTTGTAGCAGCCATGGCGAGCAGAGTTGACTCATACAAATTAGCTCTTTCGAGTAAAAAAAAGAAAACGCCTGCGCATTTAAGCTTACTGCATAGCTTTTATAAGAGATTTTCCTCAGAAAACGCCCTCATGCAAGTGCGGAGGGGTGCTAAACTCCCAAAACGGAAAATCGCACATACGGAGGAACGTATGGTACTAGTCTCTTGAAGCCAATCGTCAAGCAGCTTTTCTCGTATTCAATATCTGTCTTCGGTATATCTAGTATAGGACAAGGCCCAAATCCTGGCCGTCCACCTACGTACTACCTCATAGAGCAACTCTTTTCGGCATGTAACTCAAACACCCGCCTCTGACAAAACACTAAACATGCATATGGGGCTAAAAAGCGCGCATACCAGCCGGGATCATGCATTAGTTCTGGATTTAGGTATCTAAGAGCGAGCGATTTACGGGGTCCTGGCACTTATTAGATCAGGGTTTAGTTTGTTTAGCTTTATTCATCCGCCTTAATTTGACGTGATTGATTAACTACGTCTCTACCAGATCCCTGTGACGAATCCTTATGAGCTTATTAATTTCGTAATACAGCTCTTGTTATTGATCAGGTGGGGTATAAAGGCATAGTGCTGAGCAAAAGATACCTGGAAAACAATACCTATGCTTCGAATTTACCTATCTTATTAAAATATCCAGGGCATACACGCAGTGCAAGAGTAATCAGAACTTGTACACTGCTCATTTAAGAACCCTACATATGTAGGATACTCCTGCCATAGATTCCAAGGTTTATGTGCTCGCCATTGAATCAACACTGAAATTGAGAACTCATTGTCAAAAGAAAGAATTTTCTCAAGCGTGTTCCCCACCATCAGGGAACACGTTCTTTTTAAAACCATTCCCTAGATTCATAGGTTACTGTCTGAGTAACACTACTAAATATCCTCATGTTACCTCGTACTGCATATCATCAAACAATTAGCCTGCAGAATAAAGTGGCAAGATGCTAATCAAGGGCGCGGGGTTTAGGGCTTTTTGGCCTGTGGGGGCCGCAGATCACGATTCTTCAGCACAAAATCAAATTGATAGTTCCGATAATGCATGCTTAGTTACGTGTAAGCCTAATATCCTTGATGATAAAATACATGACTATTCAAAGATTCGAAAAGTAAATCATGCTATGTACTTATGTACATCCCATCTGGACATGTCGAAGACGCTTGTTAATTGATTGAGCCTGGTCCGCTACATCTACCTATGTACGCCCTACACTGGTGAGATGCCTGGGCACCCTATGGTTTTACGTAAATTTACGCAAGGGCGCTTTTTTCTGTACCTTGTCTGAATACGAAAACGTCACTCTGAAGTTAATCTAGTTTTGGGCGCAGTACTGAGTACTCTCATCCCAGATCTGGTTCTACGTACCTTACTTAGAGTGAAGTTGAAGATCTGCATCAACTTGTCAAAACATTTTCAACTCAAGGAAAACTTAGACTGCCCAAGCAAGAAAATGAGATCGATCGTGTAGGTGTCAATTTATTTGCTTAATCATTCTTCATTGCGATAAAATTTTCATATGAGTCGACTTCACCCTTGGATGTTTACTGGTAAAGCGTTAGGGCTCGTGACATGCATAACCCTAACTTCAACCTTTTTCCTATTTAGGAAATTTCTGCAATGTATTCAGGCAGCTTCGTAGGAGGCTTATGCGTACTCGATGATTTCGATCTATCTACTCACTGAAGTATTTTCATTTAATTTTCAGCTCGTTTTGCCTTGGTTTCAACCTACTCGCTGTTGAAAAGTGTTAGCTCAGCAGCTTTCGCATCCTTGACATCTGGTGTGGGAATTGATGACAAAAGCCAAATTCTACAGACTAGAACTTCGACGCGAGCGAGCCAAGGGCTTGGATTTGGGAGATGGAATAAGTCAGATCTAGCATTTCACCGACTTGTGACGAAGTTATCAAGAAACCTACATCAGATATGAAATATTCCTGGATTGAAGCGAGAAACTTAATGCATGGAAGAGTTCGACGAGATGAACTGGTCACTCCCGGTAGAATATCCATGGATGCTTTGATACGACTACCTAGGTAGGAACCTTCAAATGTTGGAAATGACGGGCGATGATAAATTCACATGCTATGAGCTCTGATGAGAATATGTCTGGCAACACATTCATGGCTTCCTGTAGTCTTGTATTGTTATGGTATATGTGCACATAAGTTCTTCCCGCTTATTCTCCTAGTCATAAATCGTGGTCTGTATTTTTATGAAAATGAGAACAATCTTGTCTATAAACAAAAAATTTCATATCTCCAAAACGTATATCTAAATATGTATAAGTCTATCGCCGACTATGCCTCCAAGTTGAGTCGTTCTAAGAGTCGATCCAGTTTATCCAACAGAATCTTATAATTCATCGCATCCTGATCAAACTCATCTTCAACAATGGCACCATCCAGAGTCCTGATAATTGCAACGTGATCTGCGGTTTGGTTCAGGTCAGATGGCACAACCTCCTCCGGTTTGGATTGTTGTTCCGAAGAGATGTTCAATTTAGCCAAATCCTCTGTGACAACAGTCGAATCATCGTTTTGCTGTGCCTCGGGCGGGAACCAATTTTGAGGTTGATTCTCCTCAATCATCTCCGCTAGACCGGCATCATCGAATCGAAGTCGGAAGCGCTCGCTCAGATAAAATCGGATGTCATCAAGCAGTTCAATCGAATCCGTTTCCTGACGTTTTTGGATTCGTCCTGCAGACTCCTTAATTAGTTCTGCGAACTCTACTGTGTCGACATGCTCCTCTAATCGGTAAGCGAGGTATCGCGCTCCGAATTCTTCGAGTCGCTGTACCCGGGTAATCCAACCGGCTCGAATGATTTCGTATATATCGATCTCGTCTTCCTCAATTTTGTCGTCGAGCTTTTGTCCGTTCTGTCGAGCCGGTCGAGTTTTGGATGCGTGTGCTTGTGACATGTTGGCGCTACCCAGACTGCTGATGACCACGGCAGCTTTGGTCTTGAGTTTCTCAATAAACAGCAAATCGGCGGCGAAAAGCACGTCTACCGCTGTATCCAGCGGAAAATCGGCCTTTTCAGTATAGAAAAACCTCAGAACTATTTCAAGTACTTCCGGTGAACAATCGAGACTTATGATGTTGAGATGTTCTGTGACCTGGGCTTCTTTGAATGTCGAGGAGAACATAGCGTTGAAGAATTCGGATCGCAACAGCATTGCCCTGTGAACTGGATATAAGACAGACATCTGCTTAGAAGCAGCATGATTGTTCTGTTCCGTTGAGCTTCCACCTCCGGAGCCCACGGGAATGAAGCTGGAGCGACTCTCTTCTTGCGTTTCCACAGCCGGATCAGTACCATCAGGAAGCTCGTCAGCTCGAAGAAGAACGTCGGCAAATATTCCATTGCTGCGGTCCCACTTGACATCATCGGCTTTTGCGGTTTCGACAACAACCTTATGGCCGAGGATGTTGTTCTCAAACCAAGATTCGAACTGATCCCGTCCCCGAGCCAGTTCGTCTGTTCTTCTTTGCCGAGCCAGGCGCCTATCGCCACTTTCTAGCACAATATCTAATAGATTAGGAATCTCAAGGTGTCTCCCAATCCGATCAACACCAGCTACAACTTCGGACTCCGTGAAACCAGTTCCCGGGCCGGCCCGTAGGTCTCTGAGGGAGTCACCGAGGTAGATATATCGGATTGCAGCAGCAAAAGCTGCTGGTGGAAGTGTATTTGGTAGCTTCCAGGATGTGGAATCCGGAGAAGCTGCAAGCTTTTTCTGAAAGTAGGGCGAGCGCGCCGAAAGAATGAACTTGTGAAGTAATAACGATTCCTCTCCATCGGTCACGACAATATCCGATGTTACTGGATGATCTCGCGTCAAAAGTGACGATACATGTGCGGCGAAAGGTTGGAGAGGGTCGGTTGATTTTGAGTAGTCATATTTGAGGAGCAGGTTTCGTATACGGTCGTTTAGGGCATTATAGAGACATCTGTAAACCTTCGAATCAGTCTTACTCAAATGTGACGTTGTCTGGCTGTGAAGATTGGAAGTACCGTTCACCTTGGAATGTGTCTCGCTCACACAATGCACCGGATTCTAGAAGAAGCTCCACGACTTCAAAATGCCCGCAAAGACTCGCCTTTGATTTCTCATTAGCAACCAATCCAACGCATTCGTTTGGGGTTGCACAACCCACCAGAATAAGAGGTGTATAATCATAGCTATCCCGCGCATTAATATTGACGCCCTCCGAGATCTTCTCCTGGCAGATCTTCAAGTCGCCTTTCCGGCAAGCATCACAGAGTTGCCGGAACCCTTCACTAAAATCAAGCGGGTTCTCATCCTTGAGAGTGCCTTCGTGAATCAACTTCTTCTCATTGTGTAGACGGATTTCAAGTTGGTCCTTCCGTAGAACCTCTGAATCTGTCATATCGGATGAGGGGCGAATAATGGAAAAGGATGAACTCTGGAGAGATGAGTGGCGCGGGGAGAATGAACAATTTATGAGTTGCTTGACGTATTTGTATGGCTGCTGCTGACCCCACCAAGCCGCTTCGGATTTAAGCCGTAGTAACCACGATGCCGGACATCCATGTTGTGATGTATCGATTTTTGTATTGTCCGAGAACTCATCATACAGAAAGTTGGGTATCCGTATTCTTCCGGTGTAGACATGAACTCAGGAGTGTGTAGTCTGAGTATTTAGACATTTGCTCTCAAAGCTTAACTAACTCCGAGGATATAAGTACTCTTCAAGATATTGACCCGAGGGTATACAAAATGCAACAACCGCGGATAATGGCGTGACACCGGATGAGTTCTATGAGACACTGACTGGAATGTATATATATTTGATCCGAAGAAATACTCAGCTGAAGATGAAGGTAAACTACAAAATGTGTGGCAGATAGTCGCAGACAGAGATAAGCTTATCGATAACGCTATCGTCACGTGATGCACCTTCCTCTTCTCACGATCTTGTCTTCCTGAGTGGCAGATTCCCCATGGCGATATCTTCATAAGATGGTATACACACAAATCAATCAGAATATCACCAAGCAGAACTGTATATAACCACAGATCACTGTGAATGTGATGGGATGTCCCATCCCAACTACTCAGTGACTTCAGCACAAAGTGTCTGCCGTCACCGCCTTCGGAATGCAAGATGGTTGCTACGCAACGGAAGGAACCAAAACACATGGTGGGCAAGCTCTCTCTAGCTTTGTCTATCATTCATCACTTAGTCTTGAAATTGATTACAACTTCTTCTTCTTCTTCTTCTTCCTCTGTTACATCTCCTCACAGGGCATGCGCTTGCTTCTACTAACAACATCTAGGGTTCACTTCGAAATTCGCACTTCTTTTCTTTGTTCATTCATGAGCTTGTCACATCACTAAGCTGCCCTGGACCAGCACCATCTTGGATCGCCAATTGTCAATCAGTGATTCCAGCAGTTGGACCAAACTTCAGTCATCATGGCGAGCATTGCCCTTGCAGAAGCTGACAAGTATGAGGTCTTAGAGAAGATCGGTTAGTGTCTTATACTGTTTATTCCTCAAGGACATCGGCACTGACATTGAACAGGCGCCGGCTCCTTCGGAATCATTCGAAAAGTTAGACGGAAATCAGATGGCTTTGTGAGTACCCATGTCGTTTCTTAGCAACGTGGCCTGGCTAATATGCTGTGGCATAGATTCTTTGCCGCAAGGAAATCAACTATATCAAGATGTCCCAGAAGGAACGAGAGCAGTTGACCGCGGAGTTCAACATCTTAAGCTCGCTTCGTCACCCCAACATTGTCGCCTACTACCATCGCGAACATCTCAAGGCCTCACAAGACTTGTACCTGTATATGGAGTACTGTGGAGGAGGAGACCTGGGAATGGTGATCAAGAATCTGAAGAACAGTAACAAATTTGCCGAAGAAGACTTTGTTTGGCGCATGCTGGCTCAATTGGCAACGGCTTTGTATCGCTGCCACTATGGCACAGATGCGCCGCCTGTTGGATCAAATCTCCTGGGCCCGCCCCAGCCTAGACAAGGCCTCAAGGGCAAGCAGGCACAGATCATGATTCTACACCGTGATTTGAAACCAGAGAACAGTAAGTGCTTACTGGCCATCAATCTTCTTCTTATTTACTCATTCTTCAATTAGTTTTTCTTGGCAGCGACAACAGCGTCAAGCTGGGTGACTTTGGTCTATCAAAGTTGATGGAATCCCATGACTTCGCGTCCACCTATGTCGGCACTCCCTTTTACATGTCACCTGAGATCTGCGCCGCCGAGAAATACACCCTTCACTCAGACATTTGGGCATTGGGATGTATCATGTATGAGCTATGCCAGAAGGCTCCACCATTCAATGCCAAAACACACATCCAACTGGTTCAGCGCATTCGAGAGGGCAAATTTCCTCCACTGCCCGATATCTACTCTTCCGAGTTGAAGGGTGTCATTGCAAGCTGCCTTCGTGTCAACCCTGATCAGCGACCTGACACTGCCGCCATTCTCAATTTGCCCGTGGTTCGCTTGGTGAGAAAGGAACGGGAGGTCTTAGACTTGACGAATAGAGTTAAGAGACGCGAGGAGGCCGCAATACAGAAGATGAAGGAGCTTGAGATTAAGATGGCCAATCATGAGAAGGACAAAGCCCTCACACGAGAGGAAATTGACGCAACGGTTCGTCGGGAATGGGAAGTCAAGGCACGCTTAGAGATTGAGCGTCAGGTACAGATGCGATATGAAGAACTCTCCAAACAATTTGAGACAGAGGTTCACGCTCGCGTGGCCGCTGAGTTAGAGAAAATGAACAAAACGAAAGTGCCGCCACCAGAGTTCATTCAACCACGTGAAGCATCCACTTCTTCCATCAGCTGCAGTGAAGACTCGGACTTCCCATCAACAACCGATATCAGTGACCTCTCTTTGGAATCGCCTCAATCAAGCCGGAACAAACCCATCCAAAAAGTGTCGCGGACGCCTTTTAGCCGCGCAAAGACCACGGTTGAGTCGCCTATGGACATTCAAATGGGCGAACCATCTCCGATCACTATCGCGTCGTTGTCCCTATCTCCCCGACGCACAGCACCGATTTCCAAGAATTTGTTTACCGAGCAGGCACAACAGAAATCCAAATGGGAACCTAGTCTTATGGCATCGGACGACGAAGAAGACATTCCCGAACTTCCGTCACCAACTCGTCCTAAGGTGAAGCCAGATCCTTTCAAGGCAGCTCGGCGTCCAATGCTTCGCCACCAGAGCACTGCTATGGTATCAAAGATGAGCAATCAGCCTTCAATCTTCCCTGCAGGAGCATCTCGATTGCCGCCACCACCAACAATGGCAAACCCACTATCCACACAGCAGCCACAATCGCAAGAGATGTCTCGCCCAACATCAGCCGAACTGCGATCAAAGTCTCCTACCAGACGCCTATCCAAGATCCCGTCTACCTCGAATCTGATTGGCGACGCAACTTCACCTACACGTAAGGGTGCAGCGGGCAAAGCGGGTACATTTCATGCCACCAAGGCTAACTCATCCGGCAACAATGGCAGCCTCAGTGATGACAACAGCATGTACAAAGCTGTGATGCAGCGCAACATGGGTGGACGCACTCTAGTCGAATTAGCACAAGCCCGAGCAGGCGGCCGTACCTTTTTGGATGATGCAAAGCGTATTTCGAGCGATTCGCGTGCTTATACTACCTCCTCATCTTCTGGTTCGGCAATATCGTCATTTGGCAAATCGACCGAGTGCCCGGCGACTTGGGATCCCAATAGCGAGCAGATGCCCAGCCCATTTGTTTCACGGAGGGTAATTTACAGTTTCCGGTGATTGTGCTGCTTCCATCTCGCCTCGTCGCCTAACAGCGATTAATTCGTGGTTACTCTCAACAATTGAAACGACTCTCCTTTGTCCTTACATTTCTTCTTGCTCCTAATCTTGAGCAAAGACGATGAATGCTTCCCATGACATTTCCTTTGTTCTATCTCTTGTCTCCTCCAAAAACGACACTCATTTCTCCATACCATCTCAATATAGTGTGGGACTCTTTTCAGTTTCTATCAAGGACTATACAACAAAATCCGGCGTTTTGGGACCAATGACTAGGTCGCATTTAGAGGGCGTATTTCGGTTCGATGGTGTTTGGAATTTTTCTTGGTTCTTTTTTTTTCTGTCTTGCTGCTCTCTTATCCCCGTGTGTGAATCTTTTCCCCCTGTTTTATTCTTTTTGGGTACTGTTTTTAACTTTTCGTTTGGTCTTTTGCTTCTGATGATGAGTTTTCTGACTCCGTCTATGTTGTGGATTATGCCGTGCAACACTCTTGCGCGACTTCTTTTCTTGTACGTATATCTTGGACATTGGGTTAGGTGTTTTTGAGTAGTTTGGAATTGATTTGGGTCCACCCATATTCTTCGCTTATATTACATTCTAATAAAGATAGTCAGTCATTCGGCAGGATCAGCATACATGCATGACCCTGCATAATCAGGAGAGAAAAGACGGATGTTGGTCACATATCATCCTCATCAGTGACCTCCTCGATATCTACATTACGTCCCTGCTGATTCGACGATTGAGCCCTCGTCTCCTCCTCAATCCTTCTCAATATTTCTTCCGGATCTTCCTCTTCTCTCATTTCAGAGCCTTCAGTTCCTTTTGATGGATTCCTGTCCGTCGGTAAATAACCCGCTTTCTCTAACCTATCCAGCTCTTCCGGTTCAACCAATCGCCCATGCCCTCTTATAGCTTCTTGTTGTTTGCGAACTGCAGCCGGCACAAATTTGCTTACTGCTTCTTGTCTCAGGTCTCGAATCACAGGTGCGGATTCATAGACTGTTTGCGCTTGTGCTGTCACCGCCGGTTTTGTGGGTAATGCATGCGGTTGACGCGGGCCTTCTTCACCTTCTGCAGAAGTAGTAGTATGGAAACCCCGCCTTCGGAATTCTGGTGGGATTGGAGGTGGTGTATCTCTCGGCATGGGGATGTTACGGACACTCTCGTCTGTGTCGCTGGCACTATCACTATCTTGTCTCCATTGTTGATGTTGTTGTTGACGATCATCTCTTCGTCTCTTGCCCAAGACGTTGTTTTTATTGGTATTATCGTATCGAGGTGGATGATGTTGTCCAAACTGCGGCGCTTTATCACCCAAAGCTTCTCGCGCCTTATGCACCGCTCGTAAATCCCGCTCCAATTCCTCTAGTATCTGCTTCTCGCGCGGTCGTAACGGCTGGCCAGACTCCTCTATGGCCTTCAAATCATTAATCTGCCGCTGTATCCGCTCGGGATTACGACGCGCAAGCTTTTCGTTACGTCGTGCTACCGCTTCCGCTTTGCCCTTTTTCAGCGCTTTTTGCTTTTCCAGTTTGCGTTGAGCTTGTGCGGGGTTGATGGAGCGTTCTTTATCTTTGGGCATGTTGTCGATTGATTGAGTGATGGATCCAGGAGGACGCAAGATGCTCAGTGGTCAGGTTTATGGCCGGTGGTCAAAACGGCGGGGGTGATTATTGCTCTGGGTCGAGTAATGGACTAATTGATAGGATGGCAGATCGTGGGGGGTATGTAAGGCGAGCGTGCATAGAGTTGCCAGGCCTATCGATCTGCTTTTTCAGTACTCTCCTCAGCAGAGTAAACGTGGGATGGACCTGAATAACGATGACCAAACTTCTGCTTTGAAAGAAAGAAAGAAGAAAAAAAAACCAATTTGTGCTTGAGCTCCTGCAGCAATACCAGACTAGAGCCGCAGCTGGTAAAATGCGAGCGATGTCACAGGTTAATAGTGTGTCTTAGGCCGTCGTAGGTGCATAAGCCAGCATAAGTCAATAACTGTCTCTGGGCCAGTCGCAAGCTTCAATGCAGTCGGTACCACACCGATCCGATAGCAAGGTCGCTGTGCTTTAGCCTCACACGTTGGGCAGCCGGGAAGATAGTTCCCAGAAGGTTTGGTTGATGAGAGTTGTAGGAATGGACGTAAGGTTGAGTCCACAGACAGGCGAGATACAACGAGAAGTTGGCCGTTCAGATGTGTGTGGTCTGTAGATCTTTGGAGTTTGTAGGTTGTTTGTTGTACAGGAAGTTGTTAATGTGGAGAGAAAGAGAAACAGCCACCACACCGCCCGTTGTGGATTCTGCCGGCCTGCAGTTCGGTATTTACGCGGGGAAACTTACTCCGCCTTCATTTTTCATCCATTTCATTCATCTGATTCATTGCACTCTTCGTCTCTAGGCCGGAATCTACAGACATACAACTGCTCCGATGTGATCATCCCGACTCTGTGACGTGAAGGATATTCTGCTCGGTATGCGAAATACACCAAACCGGCTTTTATTCGCATAAAATCATGCTGGAGACAGTGTGGAGCATGTGCCATTAAGGTAGCTTTGGCCTCGCCCGGATTCAAATGCGGCTTGATACTAGTTAATAGCATATAAATTGATTGAAACCACCTGCTAGCCTGGGATGGCCGTTCTTAGCAGTGCTCTGTCCTATATCAGCTTCAAGTATACGTCGTCCTCACAGGTAACTGGCTGGTATGCGCAGTGTCTATGCAGCCTTATATATCTACCCAAATCCCGCTCAAGTACTATTTGTTGCAATGATAATCAGTAAATTAATGCGTTAACTGGGACAGAGACTAAAATCAAGCCATTGGCCATCCCATCTCCGGGGAGTTCAGGTTGATTCCTATTATCTTCCCCGAACACACCACACCACCTCCAACCTCTTCTTCCTCGCAGCTCTTCCACCCGTCCGTCCGGCTCCGTACAAACTCCCTATGATTCTCCATCTCATTAATTCCTTATCCCTCGAAGACGAAGAAGGTCCGTTCGCAGTTCCTGCATAGTGTCTCTCTATCAAACCGCGGTCTCCCCACACCATTTCTGGCCCGTGTAACGCGACAAGCCGCCGCGGTTACCTTCAGACGTTACTCCCTCACTGCCGCCCATACTTTCATTCTACTCCCATCGAAACAGACGAAACGTGTGGACCGGCGCATCGATTATTATATACTCTTCTGATTCTCTTTCGGTCTCATGCCGGTAGATCCTCTGCGTCGGTAGGCATCTGCTCGACCTTCGGCTTCCGGGCTGTGAGAGGAACCCAGAGACACACCGCGCAGCAGAACAGATAGAGCACCGACGCAACGATTCATATCACTCATTTACTCCGTTACATCTACATACGACTCTCTGCGCCATCATTTCCCTGGTGCTTCCCTTGCCGCGGCTTCGTACGACAATCGTTTCGCTTCGCTCCGACGCTCACTCCACTTACTTTCCACGATCAATCATCATGCACTGCCGTCCGTATCGTGCCTCTGCATTCAATCTGATCGGCACCATACCTCCCGTCTCATCGTCAGTGTAGAAAACAACGCAAAAGGGGCATGTCCCTATAGGGACCCCAAATGTCCGTCGCAACCTCGATCCCCGATACTTCTCTAGGCCTCACTTCTTCTGAAATCCAAATTCTTCGGCAACAACAACAGATTGCGTTGCAAGGAGGAGGAGGCCATGTCGGTAGCGTCTCAAGAGGCCGTGGCTCTGGCCGTAATAGCAATTCTAGTTCGCGCGCCACAAGTGCGGCCAGCAGTCAGGGCCGTCTCCTGCTTGATCCTATGAGCTTAAGGGCCTTGTCGCATCAGTTGGAATATCTACAGGAACAGATTCACCATCGTATTGAACATGTATGTTTCTCTATTCTTTTTGAGGTGCAAGATACTGGTGTTGATGGATTGCTAACTTGAGTACAGTTAGAAGATCAAATGCAAATGTCAATACAAAACAGTCGTGACCGAGCAGGTAATGTCATTCGCGATGCCGACGCAGAGATTACGCGCACCCGTGCCATCCTCGCATCGATCGATGACTTGGAGAGCGAGCTCGCCAAAATCGGACATATCCGAGACATTGTCAAATCATTTCGTGCTCGCATTGAAAGTTATGATCATCGCCTTGATCAAGCTGCACGTCGTCGATGACCCCGCCAGTTCACGATTATTGACATGATGATTGCAAGACTTTGTTCGCGATATATTATTCTCAACTTGATGGCTGACATTATGAGTCCTATGTGCCCTGGCGGCCCGAAATCTCTGCTCACCTAATGTGAGACCCTCAAAACTTCTTGACCTCTGGGAGGTCATTCTATTCCCCGGCAGCAAGCTGCTGTATACTCTTCAACTTAACTTAGCCACCGGCTGGGATTTACTTTCAACTGACGAGATCATAAAATATCCGTCCTCGCGGACAAAAACGACGTGCAACTCAAGTGCCGTTATTGTTAAAATACGAGACGTGGTGGTTTGGACGATTTCCATCGCGTGTCTTTATCCTTCATCATGAGTCGTTCTTACCCATTGGCTATTTCCGTTTCTTTCTTCTTCGTTTCGGCACACAAAGTGCCATTAAGAGTTGGTTCTCGGCCTCGCGGCTATCTCAGATTCTCAACGAGTCCATTTGAAAATTGGAACTCATGATGAAACAAGAGGGGATTGGTGTATTGGAGTTTCGGTGGTTTGTTCTTTTGTTTCACTTCGTACTTGCGCTCGTCTATATCCCTCTTCGCGATTGTTTCATGTATCATCCCGTCTCTACCCCTATATCAAGCGATATCTGTTCTTTGGGCGAGTAACTTTTATTTCAAGCAAGCGTTTTGTATATCCCTATTTTTTCGGCGTTTCTTTTGATACATTGAGATACTTGATCAAACTTTCATTCTATCACGTACAGCTGCAACAGCTGAAATATTTGCCGTCATTGGTGGGTTGTAGTGATTCCACAATTTCGCAGTACTCCATCCACTTATGCGTAGCACTGCCGCCGTATCTTAGAGGCCCTCTGGAACAGGGTAAATGTGTATTTACCCGTCTAAAAAGGTGTAGTATCCCGGACCGATGTAGATGGTGACAGCTGGAGTTGGTAGGCCCGGTGGGCGCAAGTCAACATCATCACAGCAAATAGCAGACTTGTGAACCGAAAGCGATATCATGACACCGGAATCGCCGGAGTCGGTGTATTCCAGAGGCCACATTGGCCCGGATTGGCGTTATTGTGTCACGTATATATTATCCGACAAGCTGGACTCATCGCACATCATAGACACTCCGTTGAGAGAAAAAAATGAACAAGAAGAGATAGAGCATCACATCTCATGACACTTCCACTTTCTCTTTGGACTTGACAGGACGCTCCTTCCTCCGCACAGCCAATTTCGTACTTCGCTTCAAATTCTGCGGAAACCGTTTCACCGTCTCACAAGCCTTGCAACGGACCACCAAAACATCCGCCCAGGGTTTTCGACGCCCTTTGCTCTCGTTTAGGATCTCTTCGGTGCATGTCTCACCGGGAACTAAGAGTAGAGCACATCGCTTGCAGAAACCTCGCTTTGTCTCTTGGGGCAGACGTTGTTGAGTTTTCAGTGCGACACCGCGCATTTGGTTGATGTAGTGTCGGGGTAGAGATGCTCGGATTGTGGATTTGGCTTGTTTTGCTTTATTCTCTTTCTCGTCATTGTGATTTTTAGAGCTCTGTGTGTTGTCTGTGTTTGGATGACTCTGCAAATATATTGCGGCTTTGTGCAGATATGCCATACGAGCTCGGATATGGCTATGTGCTCCCCCTGAGACACCCTTCTCGCCCTTTTTGGCCTTTGATGCACCCATGCCGCTAATCAAGAAGAGCCAACACGGAACACAAAGACTCTTCCTGATAGATTCTATGGATCTGTTGACAATTATTGTTTGAGGCAAAATATCGTCCACTCAAGCGTGGCAATACCGTCTCACGCTAATCCCTTTCCGGCAATCAACCCAATCCGTAAACGGCTAGTCGGCGCTGA
Organism: Talaromyces sp. PYS2103; assembly: GCA_023625975.1. Classification (NCBI taxonomy): domain Eukaryota; kingdom Fungi; phylum Ascomycota; class Eurotiomycetes; order Eurotiales; family Trichocomaceae; genus Talaromyces; species Talaromyces sp. PYS2103. The sequence goes on from JAMAGB010000024.1 coordinate 30,044, forward strand.
CTTAAGCAAGGAACGCCCGCACCGCCTTCCAGGCAGAACTTCCTCCCTTCGTCTTTGCTCAGCTCGCGCGCGACATCTTTCGATTCATCATCAACTTATCTCCATCCATCCTCGCGACATCTTTACGTGCAGGGCCGTGTCATCGCGTATTTCATCAAAAGTCTCATCTCTCGTCTGTTTCCAGTCTCTAGTCCTCAATCTTCCCCGTTTTCCCTTCACAGAATCTACAACATGGCCACCGAAGAAGATCTCATCGACTACTCCGACGAGGAGCTTCAGACCACAGAGCCCGCAGCCGTCGCCCCCGCCGCAACTGAGGCTGGTAATGGCGCCGCTGCCACGAAGAAGGGCGATCTGACTGTTTCTGGTGGTCGTCCTGATAAGAAGGGTAGTTACGTTGGTATTCACTCGACTGGTTTCCGCGATTTCCTGCTCAAGACCGAGCTGCTTCGTGCCATTACCGATTGCGGTTTCGAACATCCATCGGAGGGTTAGTCTAACTACAAGCACACACTTATGCTCTTTTTTTCTCTTTGCCAGCCTTCCTTTATTTTCCATTGCTACGTCCGTCCATCTCTGCGGGAAGGAAGAAAGTGTCATCGCGGTTTTTCTCCAAGCAAGAGGAATGCTTGTTGCTATATGCTTCAAGATTCGCCATTGCGTTGGTTCTTTTAAACAGAACCTGCCTGTGCTGTATTTCGACTGCAGCGCATGGATATCCTACCGGAGAGTGGTGGAAGAATAAGGCATACTCGGGTTTCAACAGATTGCTTTGCGCAAGTCGTAGCATCTGATCTTTGATATTGAATCGAAAGAGGAAAAGAAACTCGGGAAAATGACCTATCTGTGGAGGAAAAATGATGTGTGGATTCTACCAATATATGCGTTGACACTTACATGTCTTCCGCATTGGTATCCAGCGAGCGGTACGAGGAGTGATCACCTCAAGCTTTGTCATCATACGGAGTGGTTTTATTTTCGGTTATCGTAGATACGTTTGTTGGCCTGATGGCTTGACTTCCTTGCAACTTCAACGACCCAAAGAGATGGCGGACGAGCACTTCACCTTCCGATCCGGTTCAACTTTGGAAATTTTTTTATCGAACGATGTCTAACATTTACCGCCTCACCGCAGTCCAGCAAGTTTGCATTCCCCAGGGAATGCTGCACAGTGATCTTCTTTGCCAGGCCAAGTCCGGTTTGGGTAAGACAGCAGTGTTCGTCCTCACAACTCTGCACGGGCTCGACCCTGTGGAGGGAGAAGTCCAAGTCTTGGTCATGTGCCATACCCGTGAGTTGGCGTACCAGATCAAGAACGAATATGCTCGATTCAGCAAATACCTTCCTCAAGTGAAGACGGCCGTTTTCTACGGTGGTACCCCCATGCAAAAGGATATCGAACTCCTCAGCAACAAGGAGACGCGACCCAACATTGTTGTCGGCACTCCTGGTCGTTTGAACGCACTTGTCCGGGATAAGAAGCTGTCTCTTCGCAACGTCAAGGCCTTCGTCCTCGATGAATGTGATAAGATGCTTGACCAGATCGGTAAGTTATCTTGTTGGTGGTCGATTGATCAATATCTGACATCTTATAGACATGCGTCGTGATGTCCAGGAAATCTTCCGCAACACCCCAGCAGAGAAGCAAGTTATGATGTTCAGTGCCACTCTTTCACAGGAAGTCCGACCTATCTGCAAGAAGTTCATGCGTAACCCTCTGGAGGTGTACGTTGACGATGACACCAAGCTCACACTCCACGGTCTCCAACAGTACTACATCAAGTTGAGCGAACAAGAGAAGAACCGTAAACTCAGTGACCTCCTCGACAACTTGGAGTTCAACCAGGTTATTATCTTTGTCAAGAGCACTCTCCGTGCTAATGAGTTGGACAAGCTTTTGCGAGAGTGCAACTTCCCCAGTATTGCTGTCCACTCTGGAGTCAGCCAGGAGGAGCGGTATGTGCATCAATTTCCATGATGCAAGGTGCATTTTGACTAACATGCCATAGTATCAAACGTTACAAGGAATTCAAGGAATTCAACAAGCGTATTTGTGTCGCGACTGACGTCTTCGGTCGTGGTATCGATATTGAGCGTATCAACCTGGCCATCAATTATGATCTTCCTGGTGACGCTGATTCATACTTGCACCGTGTCGGTCGTGCGGGTCGTTTCGGTACCAAGGGTCTATCCATCTCGTTTGTCAGCAACGAGGAGGATGAGAAGGTTCTCAAGGAGATTGAGAAGCGTTTCGAAGTTGCCCTTCCGTAAGTCCACCTCTTTTAACGTGTCTGTCCAGCATCTCCTAATCTAATGCTCTGAATAGTGAATACCCTGAAGGCGGTGTTGATGCCAGCACCTACATGGCTTAAACATATTCTGTGGCCCACTTTCTAATTAGAAATGTTGGGTACATTTGTATCTTCGAATGGGATTTTATTTGAGTTTTCGTCAGTTGACTGAAACATGAAAATTGTTTTTTACTCTTACTGGGAAGGTTTTATTAGTATCTAGGGTCTGAAAATTGATTGTTGAAATGTTTGTAACTGTATTTCGAGTCTTTTCCCAGATGTACATGGTAGATACCAATATACTGGAAAGTCACGTATCGAACCATACTATGCACGTCAATAACAAGTAGAGAAGTGTAGATTTAGCCAAAACAAAGTGCTTTGATATAAACAGATATGTGCAATATTCTAGATATGTGATCCAACAGAGGGCTGCTCCAAGCTCTGTATCTAGGTTAATAAACCTCTTGCTGAGCAGTTATAGACTTACGAGCTGCCTTTTTCTTAGCTACGGCTCTTATCCTTTCTAATGCACCAGGCCATAGGATATCGTGGTGCTTATTCACAACTTCAACCCAATGCCTGATGCTATCATGCACATCCTCCAGTTCCTCTTTTGATATGACTTTGAAGAGTTCCCTATGTTCTGTATCGCATGAGCATTTATTCTCAGGTCGATATTTCCATTCCGTCAATTGTGTGTGCATCAATTTCTCGGTCTTGTATTTCATCAGTACCGGCCCTTCTATTTCAAGAATCTCGTATATATTGTGTTTGCATTTCGAGCGGATGCCTGCTAATCGCTCCTCAGGGTCATTGGCGCTTCCAACTTTGATAATGATCATGTCCCCCTCGCTTTCACTTGGATTCTCTGCAGGGGACCGTGGGGTCGCTTGCAAGATGTAGACGTAACCTTTTCCATCACTATCGTTAGGTGGAGTTTGTAGTTCCTTCCTCAGAAGCCCAGCCACATATCCTTCAATGTTCTCGGGCACGTATTTCATCAGTTCTTTCTCTTTTAGGTCACGGGTGCCGTAGTTCGTAGTTGTGTTCACTCGCTGCGGCATCCCTGCCCATCTCGAAAGTGGCGGCATGGTATCAGGTTTGTCTTCCTCTTTGTCTGTTGAATCAAGATGATCGCCATCTTCATCTCCAACAGTCAGGCCCTTGAGCTGGCTAGTGAGTCTCTCGATGTCACCACTGCCACGTCCGGTCAAACTGCGCGAAGGAGTAGAACTCGCTTTACTTCTTTTTGGAGTACCTTTCGGGGTAGCATTTGGGCGTGGCGATGCATTGGTTGCTGCAGTAGAACTGCGCAGACTGCGTCTCGGAGAACCAGTATCTGCAATACCTGGGCTCGAGGCAGTATTTGGGCATGGCGTTGCATTGGTTGCTGGAGTAGAACTGCGCAGACTGCGTCTCGGAGTGCTGCTGCGTGGATCAGGGCGTGACGGTGAATTTTTCGCTGGGGAAGAAGCGCCTCTACTCCGTGGCGGAGGAGTAGAGGCTGGAGTATCTTTGCATGTCCGGCTTGCTGAAAGAGAGGAAGGTTTAGACACTTCCCTTTCCTCTTCATCTTTCTTTTTCTTTTCCTCTTCCTCTTTATAATAAGCATCGTCAGCACAACTTTTCTCATCATCTCCTCCCCAAGAGAAAAAAGCCCACATTGACGAGGCACTAGGCATTGTTAATGATATAGATGGTATAGACAACAGAGATTGGTGACTTGTGTGCTTTACGGATCCGGTCCCTCAGGGTTGAAAACACTTGCTGAGGTACAATTCCAACCTTTCAGAAATCTCAAGAACAAGCGGAAAACCCCTATCAAATGCGGCGCAGACAGCACAAAAGATAGAAAGAGGGGAAGGAGGTTGAAACTAAAACAATTGGGGCCTAAGCTGTCAACAACCCTTGAACGCATATCTCAGATAACCAATTGAAAAGAAAAAACTAATTCTGAAATAGATGACATTTGTCTCGTGCCTGTTTAGCTTGCGAGCCAACCTATTGAACGCAGCGGTCATACGACGCTATGCAGGGATTCGAATATGCTAAACCTCAAGAAGATGCTGCATTATTTCCTTTTCAGGTAACATCTCGCACTTTCATTGCTTTTTTTTTTGGATAGTGAAGTCCTGCGCGTATCTCACTCTTTAGCGCCCAGCTATTTAGATGACCATGCTTTTCAAGATGGCCAATTACTACCTAGGTAATTTAAAGGGTTCCAGGGTATACATACCTAATCCCCTTTTGCCCGGGCTTTGTAGACTATTAGAAACCTTGGAATAAACAAATCAGGCCGAGGGGATAAAAAGTAAAGTGGCTGGGTGCACTGCCAGTGACTTCCTATCTCCCAGTAAGGATGGTTATCAAGAGGTTACTAAGATATTCAAAGGTAGACATGTACATGATCTGACTTTCCATAAAAAACTTCAAGAATTGACAATCATCAAGCTTCAGACTGAGACATGAGACATATCACTGCGTGATATCCAACAATTGGATAGGTTACCTAAGTATCCATCATACATGAGCAGGGCTAGTTAAGTATCTCAAAGTGCCCTCTCTTTCAATTTTAGCATCAACGGTGGTCGTTCCCATAGCAAGTAGAAGCGTTGAAAGTTCATCCATCCCCGGCTCTCTGGTAGCAATTCATAGTCAAAATGCAAAAGCAGATTGGTAAGAATAAGCCGCATTTCGGCATATGCCAGACTAAATTTTTCATTGATCTTGTTAGTCATGCCAAACCGAGCAGATAGTGTATACTTATAGGGGGACATACTTCTTCCCAATACAGACCCGAGGACCAACCAAGAACGGCTGCATAACTCGTCTATCATCACCAGGCCATTCATCTCCACACCACCGTTCCGGAATAAACTCTTTTGGCTTTTCCCAGTTTCGTTTCGATGTAAACGCTGCCAATGTACCCACTGCAACAGCGGTGCCCTCAGGTACGTATTCGCCGCAGATGAGTGCTCCGCCACGAGGCACCACTCGGGCCTGATTGAAAGCAGACGGTGGATAAACACGAAGGGATTCCTCGAGTACGGCGTTGAGATAGGTCAGGTTCTGTGTTGAGACGATATTGATACCTTGGCGTTTGGGGAATGTGGAGGTTAGTTCTTCCATAAGGCGTGTGTAGGCATTTGGGTGTTGGGAGAGGAGATAGAGAGCGCCGGTGAGGAGTGTCGCGGTTGTTTCTGACCCTATATGGAAATATTATAAGACCTGCGAAATTACAGCAATGATGACGAGGGAGAAGAGCTCTCGTACCAGCAACGATGATGATATTAAACGATGACTGGATTTCCTTCACTGTCATTCCTTTCTCGTCATTGGCTCCAGGCAGACGCCCGTACATCAGAATAGTAAAATCACGCAGTGAGGCAAATAGGGACCAACGAAGGAGATCAAACTCACTGCAATATTGGAGATACCAAATCAGTCCTATCACTGCCTTGTTTCAAGCGAGTATTGACATGATCATGGGCAGTGTGTAGGGAAATCAAATAGCGGTTTACGGGATTCATTGCTCAAACTATCCAAAACATTCACTCGTCTCTGGGGCTGCTAACTTGTGTTGACCGTAGAAATATCACTATTCTTCTCATGAACACCACCATTGTAGCGGTTTCTTGACATGAATGTAATACTGCCTGTGCTTAAAGATCGAACTTCTCGCCAACCAGCTTCTCACTCAAAGCCCAGAGCTCCTCCGCTGTCTTCGGGTCGTTCGCGTAGGGCAGAGGATCCAGGACCCGGTGCTCTACAAACAAAGAGGGAGATTTGCCTATTGATAGCGCTTAGCCTTTGATGTCTTTTCATAGCAGGGGAATCAGAAGGGGGGAGTTACCTCGCACCGATGGGTCCAGCAGCGCCGCCAGTATGGTGGCTGCAGCTTGCGACATCGTTCTCATATGCTGCGGAGGGAGAGGATTACCATTATTGCGCTCAATGGCTAACTTGTAGGCCTCCATGAACCATTCTTGGCCAATTGCTGAATTGACCCACAGTTGACTTTCTTGGGTGACTGTTGATGGACGATGCAATTAGCATAGGGGTAAAATATAGGTGGGAAGTTGGAGACCTTACCACCGGGATGCACAGCAAGTACAGGTAGATCTTTTCCATGAAGTCTTTTGGCAAGTTCCCAAGTGAAGAGAATACCAGCGGTTTTTGCTTGGCCATATGCCTTCCAACCATTATAGTCTTTACCGTCCTATAAATAACGAAAGTGATGTTAGTGCTATCTGGGCCCGGAGGTTGGAAATTGACGCACATTGAAGTTGATGTCGTTCAAGTTCGTCTCCGCCAACTGATATCCCAAACTGGCCGTATTTACGATGATCGATCCTTCTCCGAGGAGACCTTCCTTAAGCAACAAATTTGTGAGCAGGAAATGACCGAGATGGTTGGTAGCAAATTGACTCTCGACTCCTTGCTTGGACGTAGTATAGGCTTCGGCTCCCATAATTCCAGCATTATTGATGAGTCCATCGATTTTTGCTGTCAAGGTCTTGACTTTCTCAACGGCGGCGTGCACAGTCGCATTGTCGAGAAGATCAAGGTAAAGGAAAACTGCCTCGACATTTGGATTTTTTGATTTGATGTCTTCGATCACCGGAGTTACTCTGGATTCGTTGCGCGAAGCGAGAATCAGGAGCTTGGGTTTTGCAGCTGCCAAAGCGGTGGCGACTGCAGCTCCAATCCCTGATTTGCTGGTACCTGTGATAAGATCTTGGAAATAGAACAAGGAGACTGTCAGTTCTCGTTCCAAATTGAGGATTGGGTAGGTCTCATACATGTTTTGCCTTCTGCAAAACTTCCAAGCTTATCTAGCACCTCTTCAACCGTAGTTTCTTCATGAATTGAATCCATTCTGGAGAAATGAATGTGAATCTTATAATTGAACACGTCTGTATGGGGAGTTTGAATCTATGAAAGGTGAAAAAGTGACTGACAATGATCGAATTCATATAGTTGCAGTGTCCATGGCTTCCAAGTCACTTTCTCACCTGCATATTTCAGTTCCATCTTAGGTTCTTTGTTCTCAAGGTCGACCCCTCATGTCAGTGCATGGATTTGTTTCGAGCTAGTATTTCGGAGACTATACAGTGACCGGGAGGTGAACAAAGGCATTGATTGTTTGAGAGACCAGGGTATTTTACAAGGAGGGGTTCAGCATCTGAAATCACTGTACTGTCCACGGGTACACTGCTATTCCTTGGATAATGCTAGCAATGAATGAACTGTCTACACACCCAGACTAGCTACCTGGATAGGTATGTGTGCCTATGAATAGAAGCAGGTATAATATTACCTAGATATATACACACTAACAGCACTCTTTTCTAAAATAGCAGTAGGAATAGAAAGCTATCATGTCTATAGGGGTTTATAAATAATACACAACTTGCAATACATGCAGGTTGTATAACACGTAGGATCAGGCAAGACGACCCTTGCAGTGGCTGAACGTGTGAATCAACTGGGAAACAAAGACAAGGACTTCGGGTCTGTATTCCAATAGATCCATGGCTATCATCTTTCAAGAGCAATGTTAGCGACAATGCCAGACCCTGGCCGCTTCTCTTATGGATGAGTCTGGTGAGGCATCATGTTACCTTCGCAGTCGCTGAACATCGAATCTCCACCACTGACTTTTTGAATGCGGATGACATTGTCGAGAATCGATTGCCCGGTAATTAGTTCTCAATTCCTGGAACTACTGGTAATCAATCATTATATCTCAGAAGACGAAATCTACGCCAAATATAAGATAGATAGAAAGAATGTGGCACATATCATTACGACATATCAGCAGACTCGTAGAACAAGAAGAACATTTGAAGCTAGCTAAGAGAGCCTAACGTACACAATGTCTCTTAGACTGATAATGGGAGGCCATTAATTCAAACCATCCCTACACCAAATCAGCTTCTTTGACTCTTTTCACTTTCATCATTATACCGTCCACCGGCCTGGCTGTGATCTGTCGTGTCTGTGCACAGTTAGACGGCCGATTATACTTAATACTCGGGCGTCGCCTCCTTTTGGAATCAAGGAGGGACAAAAGGGGAAGGACGAGAGGGGGAGAAGGAAAGAAACTCACATTGTACACGTGCGATTTGACCTCGTACTGACCATGGTGACCCAGTATCGGAAGGCCGCTCGTAGCATCCAAAGCCAGCTCGCCGAGCCCAACCTTGCTGAATTCATATTGCCGAGCCACGACGGCAATGATGACGCGCATCTCGATACTGGCAAACTCCTGGCCGATGCAGGCACGAGGTCCTCGTTCAAACGGCCTCCACGCACTAGGGGGAATCGAAGTTTTGTTGTTGCTCTCGTCGTCCAGCCACCTCTCCGGCATGAAGTGGTCGGCCGTGGACCCAAATATGGCCCGGTCGCGGTGGATGATGGAATTGCAATTGTAAATGATTAGATCGTCCATATTCAGATCCTCGCCTGTGGGTGTGCGGACGACGAGTCCAGTGCCAGGAGGCGATCTCCGGGCCGTGGAAGCCGGCGTGTGCAATCGGAGCGTCTCCTTGATGACGGCCGCGATATAGGGCATGCGACTGAGGAGTTCAGGCCCCGCAGGCGAGGCGAGCTGCGTGCGCACGGCGTCAGCGTCGGTGCCGGGTCCAAACAGGGCGTCGAGCTCAGCCCGGACCGCCGATTGAGAGCGTGGAGTGCGCGATAGCTCGTAGAAGACCCAGGCGAGAGTAGCGCTGGGCGTGTCGTGACCGGCCAGGAGAAATGTCCGCAGCTGATCGCAAGTCCGGTCTAGGATTTCCTGCGAAAGCACTGGCGTATCTTGGAGGCTGAGAGAGATGATGCTTGGCGGTAGCGACTGGATCTTTTCTCCTGCCTGCTGCTGTTCCTCGTGCTTGCGACGAACGATGGATTTTAGAACTGTGTCGACGCGTTTCCCTAGGCGTTGACGTCTAAGCTCACCAACGGGGTTAAACCACCATGGTAAATGGATCTTGTCGTCCCAGTAGGCGCCTAGGAGCTCGGTGAATGCCCGCACCAGCTCCCCTCGTTGGCTTGGATCCGCGTGCTGGGCGTCCATGTCTACATCCAAGATGACGGCACCTATGATGTCGTACGTCAAGTTTACGGTGAGCGATACGAGAGATTCCTCAGCCCCCGACTCTGATAGTCTGTCCAGATGCTTGACAAAAATCATTGTCTTGTCCAGTATGGTGGGCAAGAGGGTCAGAAGGTGATGTAAGGAAAACCCGTGGTTGAATGTCTTCCGTAAAGCTTTCCACTCATCACCTTCAGCCGAAAGTATTGATGCCGGCCCTATGACGGGTTTCAGGTAACCAAGGTCAACTTTAGGGACGCTTGTTCGAAACAGGTTTGTGGGCCTCGATATCTGCTCTGCGACTTCATGACAAGCAATGAAGACTACAGGACGACAGATCGGCCGAAAATCCATCAAAACAAGGGGTGGTCGTCCAAGGATATCGTGTATCTCGGAAAATATGTGGTCTTGAGTTTACATGTTAGTCACAGATGATGAACATGTTGTACTCATAAAGTGGCCCATTGTATTTACCATGATCGCGGTCTAGTGAGCGGGACTGAGTGATATCATTGTAGACTTTCAGATGCCCCAGAAACAGAGACGAAGGCAATTGAGGGAAGTTAACGTATTGTACAAAGCGTTTATAGCAAGCAACGCGGTATATAAGTATTGCGGCCAATACTGCGGTTACCAGACTGAATAGGAACAACATAGTTGATTAATCATGGGTGAACTGGTGATACTTAGATGGTGATGAGAGGAAGCTTAACATTTGACGCACTATCTGATTGATCTCCAAGGCTGTGCTAAAACCTCTCACGAGCACTTGAGGAAGAGAAACATTGGACAGAAGAAAGCATTTGAGACAAAAGCAATACCGCTAATCCTCGCCTACTAAATACACATGTGTAGGCAGGTATGAGATCTAGCCCCATTGGCCGTATTCAACACTACGAACCCTTTTCCTGAAAATCTATCCAGCACGACGCTGAAGTATTGACGGAGGCCAAGGCGTGAGGCCGTGACCATGGAAGATCAGGGATCAACAAGAGAAAAAGCAATGTCCGATATCCCGCATGATGGGGGCTGATACGAGTGCGCTGCAATATACAGTCCGGGAAATACTTCGCATGAGTCTTTCGACTCTTTCTCGTGCATACAGGGTAGCGATGAAAGAGGGGCAAGACGTAGCTGTCCTGTTTCGTAGATATTAGAATCATCAGCGGAACAAACCAAATACATATGCAGAATTAGCGTGCTCTGTTCAGAGTGTGCATACATAACTTGATCCCCACGATTCTCTCCTCTTGTCTCTGCTTTCTCCCCTACGGTATCTTGCTATGCCTAGAGTTGAATTGTTCAGCCACCAGCGCCGACTAGTACTACTTTTCTTAGTGACGCCTCGTCCGACATATTTACGATGATTATGATGGATGCTATTGTGAATATTTACTTTATTGCTTCGCTTCTCCTGCTTGTGGTTGTCGTCCACTTGGATCTGTGGAAAGGCTTCAGTCGACTTACGCTTCACTTGGGAGGAACCCTGTACAGTGCAACCATCCCCTCTCTGCACCCTGGTAAAACTAATCGATCATGCTAGACTCGTCATGCTCTCCATCGTTAGTGCGTACTTGAAAGTTCGCATCCTATTGCTAGACCAGAACTCTTCGAATCCTGTGCGACTCGAAATATAAACGTCCCTGAGATGTTATCCTGCAACTTGCAAGTAAGGGTACCCCTAGTAGCTGATGAATCACTGGCTGCGCTTTGGCTGACTTGAGTCACACAGTGGCAAGCATTTTGATCAATTGCCTACTATAAGAAAGGGCAATATTCTGACTGAATGTATATTTCTTTAAAAAATAAGATATTGAAGAATCAAGTTCAAAAATGGAAGGCTCTACCAAATGGTTCCAGGTTCTTCAGCGTTCAAAAATAGTTGTGCTATAGGTATATAGCAGTCGGTTGAAAGGGCCATTCTGCAGGTCATCAACCCGAAAACAGGAAAGGTCGAGTTAGATACGCGTGAGATGAGAAAATCCTAGAGACATCTCCGAAAACAACCGATACAGCCATGATTGTTGCTTGTCTCTCACCTCCCCCGAACCGATACGCGGTTGCATCTTCCAGGCCCCGCATGCTCCGAGACACAATCATGCAACAACTGCGCGATTTGATGCAAAAATGCCTGATACTTCATCAAATTCTACTACTGGCTGCATTTGGGCTGGGGGTGTCGGGGTGACAACGGAGTCAAAATCCTGGAGCAATGCCTTGGCCCCCCAGTTCACGGGCATGACGGCTCTGCATCCCGTAGTATTTCCATACCCTCACTCGACTCAAGTGAGAGCTTCAAATGTTGATATGCAAGCATATCCGCCACATATACATTTTTAGAATATCATTAACATCCTTGTAGGTATTGATTGTATGAGTCTGGCTACTTGAAGCTTAGGTACAAGCTTTACTCGTCACTGGTAGGCCCAGCAACTCATTGGGGCTTCTGGCCGACCACAATCACGACCCTTCCTTGATGCACCGCAACGCCTTGCTCTGTTTCTTTGACACTGTTTGCAAACATATCGGTCCACACCTCTCGCGTCAATGGTGCATTCGATGCCTGCGACTTTGGCGGGAAAAAGGCAGCACATTCCTCCCACACCATCAAGTAGTCTTCAGTCCAGCCCTTGTAGTCCTGCTTTCTCTTCTCCTGGGAAAGCAATCGTGTATCCTGGAAACCGAACTCGTTCAGACGTGCGTCGAGTACGTCTACCCACTCATTGTTGATGCCTTGGGCCTTTTGGCCACCCTCGAGCACCTGCACAATGCTTTCACAGGCCAATTTGGATACCTGCGGTGAAGGTGACTCGACGACCCATTTATCGCCTCGAGTCTCTTCCCATTGAAGGAAACCCCCCGGCTTCAGAAGCTCCGAGGCAACAGAGAGTATAGGTGTCAGGTCGCCATCAGGTACCACACTAACAAAGGCTCGGATATGGACCACATCGTAGATGCCAATCAACTCGGCAGGGAGGGGCTTGGCAAGGATGTCAAGCTGTTTGAGGGATACCGAGTTGGGCAGGTAGGCTGCATCTGGGAAGTTCACGGGATTGATGTCAAATCCGTCCAGCTGGGCGGGGATGTTGTTCTTCGCAAAGTGGGAGTGCAGCTCAGTCAGCCAGATGCCATTTCCACAAGCGAGATCGGCCACTTTCAGCGGCTGGGAAGACGCTGCCAAGGACTTCTCAATGGTAGGCTCTAGGAGATAGCCGATGGTGTTTTGGAAGAGAAAGTGCTGCAAGTGCAAGCGAGCAGAGGTTCGAAAGTTCCGGGCTGGAGCGATCCAGAACTTGGAGGCATCATAATTGTCAATGTGGGAAGAGCTGGTTGCCATCTTGACTGAGAGCAGATGATATGTCTCTCTCTATTTCTTGTGGAAGGCAGAACGCAACGAGTGAGTGCGGAGCGGGCAACTGTAGTAGGAGCAGCAGAAGTGCAGTTTGTGATGGAAAGATGAACCTTTCAAACCTCAAGCCCACAAAATATTCGGCTGGTGCCTCTTGAAAAGCGCTATGGAGAAGGAGTTCCCAATTGTCATGATGCGAATCCTTGTCTGAAGTGACAAAGAAATGAGAGAAGGGCTACCCACACCAGCCAATCACAGCGCAGACCAAGTGATGCCCATGGAATTCTTAATTTTGGTAACCCTCATGTCAATACTATATACGGTAGTTAAACATCTCCTTCATGTATCAGTTGTGCAACCCCAACAGTGCTCGACACCCCTGTCCCTGCGGGGTTACATTCTGGCCCCCGAGTGCAAGCATTGCTAGAAGGTAGTTCAAGACAGCCCGTGATGCCTTTAATAGCGCACATCTGCAGTGTTTTGTTCAATCAACCAGTCAGCGACGATTCTCTTTTAAGAGGGGACAACATTTGATTCAGGCAGACATAGTTTCGGCGATTATTTACACTGGTGCAGATGACTCCGTAGTTGACGCATGCACACCACCACCAAGACACCCTGGAAGTACAGTACAGTATGTAGAGTGACGATAATGGAGGGTAACGACCTTGCAAGCCGCTTTTTCGTGTATCTCTGTGATCGCCTGCCCCTCCCGAAAAAAAAAAAATCCAAAGAAAGAAGAGACAGAAGAGCAAAAATAGTAAACATATGTCTGCCAATGCTTTTGCATCTGTTATTTGGGGGCCAGCCCATAAGGTTTGTATGTACCTGACTATGATTGCGCCTTTGTAGAGGGGGATACCCTCGTAGACTAGTTCAGCTAGTGAGGCTATACCTAACGACCTTGACGACGAAATTGATGTTTTACATACAAATTTTACAGTACATCCGCGCACTAAATCCACGCTTACTGATAATTGGCTATTGATGTTTCCTTTTGATTTTTTGGTCAAATACATATGCTGATAAGCATAGATTCTAGTTACTTATCAGAGGCTATACATACAGATATAGGCTCAAATATTGGCACGAATATGACCTGCACGAGAGAGCGGGAACGAACGATAAGGGTATGGCAGCTCACGTGATCTCGATGTGTCACTACAGTATGTTAGTTACTTCGGACAAGAAACATTGCCTAATTCATCTTACACACGCGATTGAAAGACGTGTCCGATTGTCTCATCCTGAAACGAGAAGTATCTCAAACTTGGCTCTTGTCGGCGATCAACGACTTGTTGCTTCCGCTGGGCGTACCACATCTTATCTGAGCATGATAGTCATAGTCGATAGACTGGAGCTCAAGGTATTGCGAAACTCTCAAGTCGGTCTTTGTTTCTTCAGTTTGTTGCTGCTTATCCCTGCCGGCTTTGCGGAAAATGGACTTCAGTCCTGACAATGTGCCCGTCGGAATGTCAAGTTTAACTCCTACTTCCTGGTGATCATGACGATACACTCTCGAGTCGCCCGCCAGATCTGTCTCTTTACTGGCGCGAGAAGTCAGCCGTTGTTTCAGGTACACGAAACCAGATTCTGTTCTCCGCATCCATGTCCTTAGCACCACGAAGAACACCGGGACGCAGGCGGCAAATATTCCGACGTTGAGCTCAGCGACACTTAGAAAGCGGTTAGAAAAACTTGTCGAAAGCCCCACGAGAACCAATATTGTTCTTACCACAATGCTTGGAATTTAACCGAGAGCCACCTGTTGTCTTCCACAGTAAATACCATGGCGTGATAGCGAAGTACTGTACCAGCTATACAGCAGCCGAGCGACCTGAATTTGTCAGTATGGGAAGGATCCTGATGGCCAATGGAGGGATGAATTACACGAAACCAACCAGGAAAATGCATCCAACTCCAATCTTCCTGTACTTTGGTATATTCAAACGCCAAACAATGGTAATGGGGACTGTGATGACGTAGAAGTCCGAGACGAGACTGAAGACGCCCTGCGTAAAGTCCATGATCCTGGATGGGTTACCCATGCGGGTTAATTCAGCTATCGAGCCCCAACCCCCATCGCCTCGATGAGGCAACAGGTATCCCAGCATGGCACCGGTAAGGGCCAGGTACCCTAGACAAATGAAGACCATACCACACCAGATGAGGACTCGAGCACTGCGCGATGGGAAGAATATGCGAAGGTAAAACGCTAGAATAGAGACCTTGGTGAACATGGCGCTGATATTGTAAAGGCATCCGGCCGTCACCGAGTACTATATTGCAGAAATGTGTAAGTCGAGAGCTTGCTCATCCTGGTTGTCGAATTATATGAATATTGTACCTGAAAAAACCACGGAACAATGGAGGAAATGGGGATATCCCATGCATGACGTCCCCAGACATCCTTGAGGACTGTTTCAGGTCAGCAAACAACCAGTCAATGTGTGAGAGACAACGCACAAACTGGAAGAAGAACTCCACAAAATGAAGCAGAGCCGCCCTGGTGGGTAAAAAAGTTAGCCATCAGAAAGAGAGATCGAGGTTCAATATTTTTGGAATGCTCACGGCGCCAAGGATCAGAAGGTCTGTGAAGAAGTAAAGTTAGCATAAGCATAGAAATCAACACTTCGCTACCAGGCTTCCTTTTCTCGAGTGTAGAAAGCAGAATATGAACGAATGAGTGGGAAATTCTATGTGTGCCTACAGTCGTCTACTCCGACTTGGCGCTTCTTCAGGCGGACATAAGCTCGCAGAAAGAAGGCAATAGCCATTATGGGCAGAGTCAGGTAGATAGCCAGCCTCCCTGCCCAAGAAATGGACACCGGGTCCACGAAATTGGTCACTTGCCCCGGCGGAGGCTTTGAAAGGGGAATTTGAGAACCGTCAATATTTGAAGGCGCGGAATCCATAGTGAATACTGGCGCTATGAAGATGTGCAGAAAGGTGGTCTTCAAATGAAGAGAATGTTATGGTTAGTCGATGGAAAGTAAACGAGGATAGAATGAACATAAATGCAAGCAGAGTTGGGGAACATGGCCAAAAGTTGAATATTACCTTTTCTTCTCTACCTGACCTCACTGTCTTGCTACAGTCCAAATCAAAATCATCATCCTTGCCTGCTCCGGCGGAGACGCAAACCAAGAGAGGGACGGGGGAAATTTGAGATTGGATCGCGCCGCAGGGATGCATGTATTCTTTTGCATGCTTTACGGGCGTTCTTGAAGAGGGGCCGTATTTGTATGCAGGCTGCGTGGTAATACCTACACGCCAAGGGAGAGAGAATTTGCATTGGTGGTTGGGTGATCCTCAATACTGCTCTGTACTCTGTATGCTGTACAACCTGGGAAGGAGCTCAATGTGCTGACTCGACTCGGCCGTGGTTGATCGATATCTGCAGACCAACCTTGTACATCTACCCTACTGCCATCACCTTTCCACCCGCAGAAACTTGAAAACCCTCAAGTGCTATGTGTACGAATTGGAAACTTACATAATTTGCATGACTTACGATACTTGAATACACCAATTACACAACCACAGCCTTTCGGCTCTTTATGCTGCATATAAAGTGATTGGATTGACTTCAAGACTTGTTTATCTTTGGTGTGCATTCGCTCTGGCTCAACCTCCTGTTCAATTTACGAACCAAGTCATTGAGAAGTTCCGGCTCCTTTTCGAGTGCTTTACTACCATGTTCTCTACATTCGTGACCTGCATTTTGCTTCTCCTGGCGAAGTTTGTCTTTCTCCGGATGCTTTTGGACTTCACGCAGGATAGTCAAGAACCGCCACCTGTAGACTTGTGGTTACCCTTCATCGGCCCTATCGTTCGCATGGGCTGGACAGGATTCGCCTACTACACAAAGAATCGGTTAGATTTTATCCCTTCTCCCCACACCGATGTCCGAAATGTGCTGACATGGCTGACTGGCAGCCGTTTTCCGATCTGCACGATACGTCTACCGGGCATACGTCTATATGTGGTAAATTCCACTTCGCTTGTCTCGGCCGTGCAGTATCATCCTCGGACATTCTCTTTCGCCCCTATGTTGGCACGAGTTGCATCCAATTTGATTGGTGCTAGCAAGTCGGGTGTTGAGGTCCTGAGCGATCATAAAGAGAATGGCTTCATTAAAAGATTTCATGACTTCAACCAGGCCAATTTATTGACAGGACCGGGCTTAGATGCTCTCAGGACAAAATACTGGAGCCTCATAACATCATATCATTTCCAAAGATCTGCCAATGTACCCAAGAACATCCGCATGTATGAATGGATTTCGCACGAAGTCATGATGGCAACTTCAGATGCGATGTACGGCACTCAAAACCCGTTCCGAGATTCTACAACTCGAGAATTCTACAAGTCCGTACCCTGATTCTACCCTTGCCCTGTGCAAATACTGACATGATTGTTAATATTTAGGAAATACGAGTCTGGAATGCTTTTGCTCTTGGCCGGATTAATGCAGTCATTAACCTCGAAGCGATCCCTTCGTGCTCGCGAAGCTTTAGTCCGGTCGTTTGAGCAGTACTACAACAGCGAGGGGTTTGAGAACGAGGAAGCATCACCGTATATCAGGGATCAATATCGTATATTCTCTGAAAGTGGCCTATCGGACCAGGACATTGCGAAGACTTCGGCTGCGTTTAGCATTGCACTTATGGGTAATACAATGCCAGCCACATTCTGGCTTGTATACCACATCTTTTCCAACGAAACCATCCTTCAAGACTGTCGCAAGGAGCTTCTTGCGGCATCACAAAAGAGTCGTAATGGTGGCATCTCCCTGGACCCGATGTCAATAGAGCAATCATGCCCGATCCTCTTGTCCACGTTAAAGGAGACCCTGCGCACTCATTCTATGGGTACTTCGGTCACCCAGGTTGTCGAAGATCAAGTGATTGATAACCAATACCTTCTCAAAAAGGGAGCCCTGGTCTTGATCCCTGCGGTCATACAACACAGCGATCAATCTGCCTGGGGCGAAAACGTGAATGATTTTGATTACCTTCGATTCGTTCGAGCGAGCAGCAATAGAATAAAAAGTTGGAACCCTGTTGCATACCGTGTATTCGGTGGTGGATGGACTTTATGTCCCGGTCGCCATGTCGCCACGTCTTTTATGCTAGGATTTGCCGCAAGTGCCATTATGAGTTTCGATATACAGCCGAGCAGTGGCCGATGGGTGATACCAACGGTCAAGAACTCCAACTTGGCTACCACGATCAATCAGCCCGATGAGGATCTGGACATTCAGCTTCACTATCGGGAAGATAGTGAATGGGCGAATTCTTTTATCCAGTTGGAACCCCGGGTCTAAGTCTCTCGGTGGTACATTATAAGATATATGATTTATAGATACTTGGATTAGTAGAATCTTTGCAAAATAGCATAAGCTACATACAAAATATCTGTTTCATGCTATAACACAACATGCCTGCATGTGTAACAAACACGGAACCTGTGTAATCATACTGCACGAGCATCGCGAGATCCTTCGTGAGGGGGCCGGTACAGTATTTATGCAGGCTGCAGGCTAAAGATAGCGAGGGGCGTGATAGGATCATTTGGCTCGCATTGGGGGGCGGGGAGCAATTTTGTTTAGTACAGGGTTCTTTCAAGCCAACCTCTCAGGGGGTGCTGGCAGGCAAACCCCCGGTCAGTCATGTTTGCAATGGATGTCTGCTAAATTTTCGTAGAATTTTGACACGCTGACTGACTTGCTCGACGTACAAAGAAATTTGACTCACTACTTCCTTGGTAATCTCTGCTATATTGAGAACACTCCATAAAACCAAAAAAATCTGTGTTCTTCAAAATGAGTCAAACAAATTCTTCAACGAGTACGGTCGAAAGGTACGGTGGACAGTCTACACCATGCTCTCTCGAGGACGGAAGTGAGGAAGAGAATAGGAAGCTTGAAATAGGGGTATCATTTATGAACTTCAATGTCCAGGGACGTTCCACGACCGATCGATATCAATACAACTTCTTGGATTACCTGCTCGCCATTCCCAATTTCCTCATCAACCCTATCCGATCTCGTGCTAATCACAACACACATATTCTTCGAGATTTCGAGGGCCTCATTAGACCCGGTGAAATGCTGCTTGTGTTAGGAAGACCGGGGAGCGGCTGCTCAACGTTCCTCAAATCCCTGGCCGGCAATGTTGATGGCCTCGAGATCAGGAAGGATTCTCAGGTCAAGTACCAAGGTTTGTGCACAAGCGATCAACACTGTATCGGAGAGCATTCTGCTCACAACGAGGACAGGGATTGGTTATTCTAAATTTCACCGTCACTTCCAGGGCGAGCGAGCATATGTTGCCGAATTGGACGTACATTTCCCGGAGCTGACGCTTGGACAAACCCTCGACTTCGCTGCATCCACCAGATCCAACCACGCCGGCGGGGTAACAGGCCATGAGATGGCCTTACAGTTTGGTCTGGGTGCTGCCCTTGATACCCCGGTCGGTGATGCCATGACCCGTGGCCTTAGTGGAGGGGAAAAGCGGCGCACAAGTATTGCTGAGGCGTGTTTGGGTGGTGCGCAATTTCAGTGTTGGGACAATAGCACTCGTGGGCTTGACAGCTCAACCGCGCGACGCTTTGTCAGGTTCATAAGGCATTCAACTGATGTCCGTAAGTCATCTGTGGCCATGACCATCTACCAAGCATCCGAAGACATCTATCAAGTGAGTGACTACGACTTCACAGAGCCCCCGTGGGGCCAGCCATGCTAATTTGTTGTTGATGGAAAGCAATTCGATAACGTTATTCTTCTCTACGAAGGTCGCGAGATATTCTATGGACCGAGTAGTGAAGCCGTCGACTACTTCCAAGAGATGGGTTTCGTCAAGCCAGATCGAGTCACGACTGCAGACTTCCTGACCTCGCTAACCAATCCAGCCGAGGCTCAGCTCTATGTCGCTGCCAGCAACAAGGAACATGTTCCACGCCTGCCTGATGAATTCGCCAATAATTGGAAACACAGCCCAAAAGCTCGACAGATCCGGGATGATATCGCCAATTTCCACTCGCATCTTCCCGTAAACCAGCGCCTAACAGGAAATGCTACGCCGGCGCAACTGAAGTGAGTACCATTCACCAATCATCCTGCTTTCCAAACTTCATCTGACGGCACTGCTGCATTCCAGCCTTCGTACATCTACGTACCCGCTCTCGATTTCCCAGCAAGTGGCTGTTTGTGTCAAGCGATCCCTTTGGAGAACTCGCCAGAAATTCTCCAATGATCTGGCTACCGTCATTGCCAACATCATTCTTGGATTGATTATAGGTAGCGTGTACTACGACCAGAATGAGACAACTGACAGTCTTCAGTCAAGGTCTATTCTACTATTTTTTGCCTTGATACTCAATGCATTCGCTCCTGCTTTTGAGGTAAGTCCGTCACTGGCCATGTCAAAGCAGGGGGGCCGAAAGGTCAGACACTAACGATGGTAGGTTCTTGTCATCTGGGCTCAACGCCCTATAGTGGAAAAGCACCATCGATATGCCTTCTACCAACCTTTTACTGAGAGATTAGGTGCCTTCATCTGTGACATCCCCATCAAGGTTATCCTGTGCTTTGGGATCCATATCCCTATCTACTTGTTGAGCAACCTCCGACGCAGCGCATCCGCATTCTTCCTGTATTGGCTCTTCATGTTCGTGAATCTTATCACCATGTCCATGCTATTCCGCATGATCGGCTCCGTGTCTAGAACACGAGTCCAAACGCTAGTCCCCGTCTCATTCACTATACTTCTCTGCATCATCTACACAGGCTTCGTTGTACCACCAGGATCCATGGTGCCGTGGTTCGGGTGGTTTTGGCGCATCAACCCACTCGCGTACACATACGAAAACTTAATGTTGAATGAGGTATTCACACAAACCCCATATATAGCTTGTGAACCTTGTGATCTGATAAAAGTGGATTAGATGCACGATAGACTATTTCCATGCTCGACGATGATTCCATCTGGTCCACTCTACGATACGATCAATACCAGTCGGAAAATATGTCCAATAGTCGGGAGCGAAGCAGGCCAAACCTCTGTACAGGGCAGTACCTACCTGTCGTTGAAATATGAGTATACTTGGGATCATCTCTGGAGGTAATTTGGATCTGCTGACCCTAAGCATGGCTAAACTTGTAAGAATACTTCTTGGTGTGCTTGGTCTAACTCGTGATTATAGGAACTTTGGGGTGTTACTAGCCATGCTGGTAGTATTTTGCGCATGCCATCTCGTCGCGGCACAGGTCATACCATCACAACCATCTCGGGGCGAGGTATTGGTATTCAAACGCAACAACTTGTTCTCCGAGAAGACATCAAGTCAAGACGAAGAGAAAGCCGCCGACAATGGGTCTCATCCTAAAACGGATTCTCTGGTGGTCCATCAAAAGATCGATAGAACCAGCGACGAGATCGCAATCTCTCAAAAGGCGGCTCTCCTTTCCTGGACCGGCGTTAATTATCATATCAATGGCCGGGCTATTCTGCAGAATGCTTATGGTTGGCTTCAACCTGGGACACTTACAGTGTTGATGGTGAGTGCCCACGGAAACCTGGTCGGTTTCGATGAAATTATGCAACATTTGACTAAAGTTCGTTCCACAGGGTGTTACAGGGGCGGGAAAGACTTCTCTACTGAATGTATTGGCCGACCGTGTCACCGCTGGTAGAGTGACTGGAGACATCTCAGTTGGCGGTCGACCCTTTAGCACTGGCTACCAACGAAGGTTGGGCTATGTTCAACAGGAAGACATCCATATGGCCACGACCACTGTTCGAGAAGCTCTGGAGTTCAGTGCCCTGATGAGACAGCCGAAATGGAAGACCCGGGCAGAGAAGTTGGCATTTGTCGACGAGGTGTTGGATCTGATGGGCATGCAAAGCTACGCAGATGCTGTCGTCGGCGTTCCGGGGGAGGGCCTCAATCTAGAGCAGCGCAAGCGCTTGACCATTGCCGTCGAAATGGTCGCACGGCCAGAGCTCTTATTACTAGTTGGTAAGTTCAACCTCACCATCACGGGATACTTAAGCATAACTGCTTTCTTGACAAGACTGACTTAATCACAATTACGACAGACGAACCAACATCTGGCCTTGACAGTCAAACTGCTTGGTCAATATGTATGCTCCTGCGCAAGCTTGCGGACAACGGGCAATCGATCCTCTGTACAATTCATCAACCGTCATTTCAACTCTTCTCCATGTTTGATCGCCTGCTTCTTCTCGGAAGCGGCGGCAAAACACTGTATTTTGGCGATATCGGTCCAAATGCATCCACCATAATTCACTATTTCGAAAGCAATGGCGCCCCGCTATGCCAGCCAGGCGAGAATCCCGCCGAATGGATGATCGATGTCACAACGAAGAAGCTCGAGTCAGAAAGTTGCCAGGAGTCAGCAGCTCATGGCGACTGGGCCGATAAGTGGAGCGACAGTCAGCAGAGGCACAGTGTGTTGAGTCACTTGGATGATCTCAAAACGACCCATTCGAAGATCTCGCAGCCCGTTCAGGCTCCCGAAACGGCGTATGCCACTTCAATCATTCAGCAGGTACTAATCCTTTCAAAACGAACATTCATAGAACAGTGGCGGAGTCCTGCCTTCCTAATGGTGAAAATCGTGGTTTTCATCGGTACCGTGAGTTTTTGCTCCAGCAATTTTGTGTCATAGTTGCAATTCTTTAACATGTTATAGCAGGCCCTCCTTAACGGGTTCTCTTTTTTCAACCAGTCCCTCAGCGTGCAAGGCATAACCAGCCTACTTTTCTCTATCTTCTTTTCCACCTATTTATTCAGCTACATCGTCCAAACGGCGGTCCCCACTATCCACCAAGGAAGAGAGTTGTTCAAGGCACGTGAAGGCAACTCGAAAACGTATTCCTGGGTTAGCTTTTTGGTCTCTTACATTGCCGTCGAAGTATTCTGGCAGACCCTTATCGGAGCTGTTGTGTTTGCGGCTTGGTACTATCCGACTGGCCTTAGTAGCAACGGAGATAGTATTAACCTTGGAACTGCAGAGCGTGGAGCGCTCACATTTGTCCTCGTCTGGCTTTTCATGTTGTGGGCTAGTACCCTGTCTCAGGCTTTGGCCGTGGGGATCCAAGAGCCGGAAGTGGCGATGCAAATTGGTATCTTACTATACTGGATGGCCCTTGTTTTTTGTGGGTAGGTCTTTACTGTTCTTTTTCTATTTCCATAAAAAGCTGCTAATTCGATTTATAACAGGGTTTTGGTGTCACCTTCGCAACTTCCAAGGTTTTGGATATTCATGTACCGCATATCCCCACTGACATACCTAATGGAGGGTCTCGCAGTTGCAGGTCTATCTCAAGCAGAAATTCGATGTTCCGATATTGAGATGCTGCACATCCCTTTCAGCGCATCGCCGGTCGGAGGCAACGCTACCAACTGCTACAGTTACCTACAGCCTTATATTGATTCATTTTCGGGATATGTGGCCAACCCATCGGCCATTTCGGATTGCAAATACTGCCCTGTTTCAAGCGTAAACACGCTGCTGGAAGAATTTGGAATGGACATAAGCCACACCTGGCGCAACGTTGGGCTCCTGACGTGCTATGTGTGTTTTAATATTCTGGCAGCTTTCGGACTGTTCTGGGCAACGATATGCACTAGAAAAATGCACCAGCAGCGACATTCTGCTCCAGCGCGGGAATCATCCCGCTAATTGCTCGTCAATTTTGCCAGCTGGATTCTTCAACAGTATCGCTAAACCATCGGTGCTGGAGCGCCTCTCTCGCAGTTATCCTCTTCGTTGGGTCTAAATTGGTCATCTTGCCCACAAGGTCCCTTAGCTCTGGCTCTATATAGCTCCAACGCTGAAAAGGCTGCCTGGGATTTCTGTGGCTGAAGCTGTTGGCGAGATCGATCAAGCGCTCGTAGAATGGATTTTCTTCCCCTATATGTTCGAGGAGCCCATTGAGACCGTCTTCATCCGCAAAATAAGATATATGCCGAGACAGTATATAGCGCCACGAGTTTACCGAGTTTAGTTCATCATCACTGATGACGCGGAAGACCATTTCATTAACCATCACATAAATCATCTCAATAAAACATCAGCCAACCAAACAGCAAGTTCAGTAGAAAGAAAGCTCATACCATAATCCCAAAAGAAAACACATCCGATGCCTGGTTTTGCCGAGATCGACACCAACTCTCAGTGCTCCTCCATAACGCGTTGCCACAAAGCGGGCCTGTTAGCCATTTCCCTGGTGGCACGATGACAGTATCCTCAAGGTCCGAGATTTGCACATTTTTAATAGTCATTCCAACTCCAGGACTTTCCTCGTAATCCACAAGGATATTATTAGGTTTGATATCTATTGACAGTCAGTACCATAATAAGTGTATCCTTTGGAACATTCACACTTCCCGTTGTGCAAGATGTTCTTATGGTGCATATCAGCAAGGCCACGCAAAGCGCATCGAAGGATGTGTCTCCTCGTCTCTTTAGATAGGTTTTTCTGGCTCAAATAAAGCAAATCTCTCGACAAAAATGGGTAGATGAAGACTTCAAGTTCTTGGATGGTATCGACAACCGCTCGCACGTTTGGGCAAGTAGACAGTGATTTCTGCAATTTCAGTTGGTACTCATATTCTCCTTGGATCATGTTCTTGAAAATATAATTCTTTCCTTCGGAGCTGTTACCCATATAGTTAGCAAGAAAATCTACATACACCTTGAAATTAACTCACCTCGCACGGTATACACATAAAAGGGGCTTTCGATCAGCAAGGACTTCTTCAACCTTATAGGTCTGCCCAGAGTCACTCTTAAGCATCGTGCCCAGGCTGAGAGGCTCTTTTTTGAGCTGCGATGTGGACGACATCATTCGCCATCTAAGATGGGAAATTCGGGATTGTGATAGTCGAGCGAAAAACATGTTGGACTATGCTGAGAGTCTTTGAAAGTGATGCCGCGTTCAACATGGAAGATACTTGGGGTGTAGTTCTACCAATCATATGCCACTGTTTTCGGAACATGTGATTGGGTGAATGATTGTATTTACTATTGAGGTGCCTAATAGCTCCATATCTTTTTAATCAATATTCTAGAAAGTCTACTTATAACTAAAGAGATTATAAGAGATATCCAAAGAGCCTTCTTTAAACTACTTACATCACGTGGAGCCATGGGTCGTTTAGCAGGTCTTTTGCCGTGCTTCGGTGCTTCGGATCCCACGTGAGCATCCTCTTCACGAAATTAATGAACATCTTCTTTTCTTCTCCACTAATTCGGGTGATACTAGCCTCGAAGCTCACTGCTGGTGTTCTCGATGATGGCTCAAAGTCCCCTAGTAAGAAGTGAGTCAGTCTGATCTATTTAGACGCTATTTCAGGAAAGACTTACCATCAGGACTATAGAACATCGATGTTCTCCGGCCCTGCAAAAGCAGCTCTTTCGGTGGAGGTCCTAACAAAGCTGTAATTCATGCAAGGTGCGTCTTATCATCATACTCTACCGTTGGCGAGTCAAACCCTTCAAAAAGTGATCGGTTTTCCAGCAAATCCCATAACTACTCGGATAGTTAGTGATGATTCAACTTTGGAAATGTGAAAAAGCCTAACCATCACTCCTAAATTCCAGATATCTGCACTATAAGTCCAGCCAGCGTCAAGAATCACTTCCGGGGCACGAAAGGGTTCTACCTGGATGGCACCATAGTGCGGGCCATCGCCACAAACAGCAAACCCAAAGTCCGTAATTTTTACACAGGCCAATATTTTCGCCATCCTCGTAGGAGGGCCATATTGATTTCTTGAAAGGTAGATCGTACGGTCCTCGCACAATTTTTGTGGAAGCGGGTTCTGAAACTCATCCATAGCACTCCGTTCAAGGATGGAGCTGTCTTCAAGTCTGGTCATGATATTATCAAGTTTCAGGTCTATTGAATATAAACAAATTTCGTACTGAAAAGTAGGATTTCAATAATATGCGGACTGTACCTGTGTGAATAACGTGGCAACAAGTGTGGAAATAATCGAGACCGTGAAGCAGCATTTGGACCACTACTTTCAGAATCTCTGAGGGGAGAGTGTTTGTCTTAAACCTAGTTCTTGTAAGCCAAAGTGGTTCGCGTAAAGGCTCAAATACAAGACACGTGTGCCGATGGTGTGGTCCTTCGAGAGTAAAATAGTCGAGCAGGTTACGAACAAAATGTCGTCCGTGGTGGGATGAATGTCCCTTTGAAATGATTTTAGAGATTTGTAACTCGGTCTGTCCTCTCCGATCAAAGGCATTTATCTTTATCGCAACATAGCGCTCCGGTGACCATCGCCATCTAAACTTACTTAGAATGTTGGAAATGACTGAAAGGGAAGTGATCTTAACTGATGAAGGTCCCTTGCAAGCCACACAGTAGAACTCGTGCCAAATCCAAGCTTGGTGGCCAGTTGGTACCTAGAGTTGAGAACTTCACCAAGGCGAGCTGGATAGAAGCGCTTGGGATCATAATAAGGAGTCTTCTCTTCCTCCACTGGGCTTCTTTCATTCAGTAATGCTGGCACGGCGGTTGACTCAGGCCAAGGCGGAGTTCGGATGGCTCTAAGAGGATCCATGCTCCATCGTCTGAAAGAAAACATTTCACTGATAGTCCACAAGGTTAAACAACTCTTGCATTTAAAGGGTTCTGAAGAGGGGTTTGCAGATGAGAATGGATGGATGATGGACGCCTATCTGGTTAGGTATAACCGCAGGCGATAAGGCTGCCGTTTAGTGTATGTAGTTGACAGACGAAGGCCCCCTTCATAAACCATACACTATACCGCCAATCTAACGGGAGTCTCGTTTTGGTGCAATGATATATTGTTTTGGGTTTTCAGTAGTCAGGGCATACAACAATTTTTCTCTTCACTGGATTAGGGTATTATGAGTATCTGTGTTGGGTGAAGTAGATTATCCAGAAATCTCAATAAACAAGATCAGGTTGCTGTAACTTATCCTGATTCAGATCTGGGTCACGGTATCGTACACCTGACGAAAGGTAAGCAGCGAGGCCACAATTATGTCAAAGATAACCGTAAAACAGGACACGAAGGGATAACCAATGTACAGGAGTACAACTACCCGTGGCATCTTGTCGAACTCAAGAAGCAGTCTTCTTGGTCTTCATCGATCATCCGGCGCACATTGATCAGCTCGGTACAGAGCTTTCGCGGGGCTTTTCTGGCAGCACATAAAGGATTCGACTACTCTTGTGGCCGAGCAATTTACACAACGATCCGAAGATGCACTTAGAGCGTTCTCGAAATCGCCTTGGCGGTGCATGAAGAACCGCAGTCATGTACATGTAAACCCAGGAATTTATCTCTCATTACAGGATACTGTACCAGTACTTACTATGTATGCTGTGGAACAAAACCCCTCTTTATTTGCTTGGACCATTGGACGCAGACTAATTTATCCATAACAAAGGCCATATTAATACTCCTTTTCATAGGTCGGCAGTTACTGCATCCCTGTTCACGGTGACTACTTTAAAGGCCGTCTGTCTGAGACAAAGAGAAATCCAGATTGACATCGGCATGTATGTGCAACTAGATCCAGTTGTACTAAAAAGATATTGGGGTATTTAAGGCCACTTAATGTCGCAGCGGTACCCAGCGGATCTTTTCCTTGGTGTTCACACCTCCATATATGAATGCATGCAGATTTCAACACGAACTCGTGTTTTAAGAAATTCCAGTCTTCAAGTAAAAGGAGAGAGAGACAACCCATATCAAATCGACACAATGGAAGGCACTGTCAAATTCGATATAGAGCACGTCAACGAGCCTTGCTTTACGTGGTACAAAGTATACGGCGACCTGCATTCAACTTCAGCCTCCAACGAGAACCAACACATAAAACCATTGATTCTCTCTCCAGGCGGCCCTGGAGCATGTCATGAGTATCTCCTGCCCCTAGTCGATCTATACCAACAGCATCAAATTCCATTACTATTTTACGATCCAGTCGGAAATGGAAAATCATCACGTCTCACCGAAAAGGCTGGAGATGATGCGTCTTTCTGGACTGCTGACTTATTTGTGCGGGAGCTCAACAATTTGATCGACCATTTTCCAGGTCTTCGAGATCGGGGATTTGATTTTTATGGTCATAGTTGGGGTGGTATGCTAGGTTCTTACTACGCTGCTACTCTACAGCCATCTAAGACCAGTAGCGGGCTCCGAAAACTCATTCTGGCAAACACACCAGCGAGTGTAAAACTGCTGATTGAGCATGAGAAAAAACTCCTCAAACAATTCCCAGCAGACGTGCAGGATGCCTTTGAGCGTGCGGAACATGACGGTCGGTTTGACTCAGAAGAATATCAGAACGCTGCCATGAAATTCTATAGACGACATCTCTGCCGTGCCGATCCTTGGCCTGAGGAGGTTATGACAGTTATGAAACATCTAGAGGAGGCTAATGTATATCTAGATATGTAAGTTTAGAGGTCTGTCTTTTTATGCGTTGGGAAAAATGAAGAAGCAGGTCTGACAATCCCAGGTATGGTCCCTCAGAGCTGACATGCACTGGCACCTTGAAAGATTGGGACACTACGCCAATTGTGCACCAAATCCAGGTGCCAACTCTTCTAATCAATGGGAGTTATGATGAGGTTGGCGACTCAGCGGTGCAGCCATTTTTTGATAGAATTCCGAGAGTGCGCTGGGTGACGCTGGAGGGTGCTAGTCACATGGCGCATATTGAAGTGCGGCAGCGATATATGGAGGTGGTATCTCATTTTCTGCTGAGTCCGTTGTAAGACTTGCTTGGAGGCAGGTTTCTGTATCCCATATACTGCCAGTCAATATGATAGTTCTCGTGTTATTCAATGTCTCAACAATGTGCCACATTGGCTGCACAGCTCCACGATGCTGAAAGCCTGAAAGTATACAGTGGACCATGACGTTTTCGCTGGTACTACAACCAGATCCACTTATCTGATCCAGGGACTCAATTGGCCTTCAGATCATAGGTCCGTGAACATGTTGTTCCTCGGGGTTTGCTTTTGCTTTAATACTCCGTAGTTCACTGTTCTTCCAGTCTTCCTGGAACAAAAAATAACATAGGTTTCTTCTTTAGGGTTCGGCCAATCACATGTCCAAAATACAGACTCGAAGCAGAGAATGTCGCTCAGTCAAATCTCAAATCAAAGCATCGCTTAGCAGACTGGATCGACCCCGATTGGGTGATGGACCTACTACTATCTGGAGATGGGTCCTCGAGCTTTCAAAATCCGAACCTTTTAATGTATGTTGCAAGCACAGCATTCGTATATCTTCAGTCTCACAGTCTTCAATGGCTAGTCTACCTACTTCAGTACGCCGTAGTCATAAAACTATTCAATGATCGGCCGACACATGCAGTTCGCAATGAAATACTTGCAAACCCTAAGGCTCGAAAAAAAAGTAATTATCTGATCACGGAGTATACCAACTTCTCAACGTGTCAATGATAGCACAAGCTACCGGTAGTGGCTGTGCCGATGTCGATCACCGGACAAAAAGCAAAATAGCTTTATGCTTATTGGCATCAAAAGGAAAGTAAAAATCAATCTGATTTGTTGCGTCCAATGGGATGTATCCGAAAACGGTAATATACTTTGATGGCCCCTTTTTTGTTTCTTCTGTGCAAAGTGTTCAGATCGATTGATGGCAGGACCGAGCACTATACAACGGAAGAATTTTTATGCACCTGCATGATTGCATTGCTCGTGGGGGCTGGTTGTCAGTTCATGTCAGAGATAAAGACCACGGTTATAACAGCGAGAACGCGTCTGGTCATATTCGGCTCGATGGCTTATACATACTTGTTCACGGGGGATAGCCAATCATCGCGCCTATATGTCATTCCATGCGATGGACAGTGTACACTGCTCCGCAACGGGGCATTCTTCAACCAAATCAAGGAATGAGAAAACAAAGTCTGTTTTTGTTGTTGTTGGCCGGATTGTGTCTGTCAGTATTCAACTCGAAAAATCCTTCGTGTTTGTAGAGTTTATCACCAGTAACAGTTTTGAGTCTTCGTATCATGTATACTGTTATGTTGGCTTGGCGTAGCAAACTAATCAAACTACGCAGCGTGCGGATCAAAGGGCCAACGGTAAGAGCCACACTGCTCCATCCAGATTCAGCCACGAAGACAAATAACCTGCACAGTGGAACCGGACAAGAACCTTGTTAACGGACCGGATGGTTTCTGCCTAGCCGATCCGATAGTTGTGCTAGAAGATAACGATGTGAAATACGCATAACTTGCCTGCTGAGAAGGACTCGCCACGCCAGCTATAATTCAGTTAAACTATTATTGAGATATCTTGTTTTGGTGCTGCCAACTGCTGGTCTAGTCCACTGGTCATGGAGTGACTGGATATCAATCCCCGTCCGGATTATTATTTGCTGGTGCACAATGCCGTCGTACGTATTACCCACGTATCACTTTCTCGGGAAAGGAAGTTGAGAATAGAGAATCAGGGGAAGTTGGACGCTTCAATTGTTGCACGCAGAATCAACTGCCAACGGTTGAGACAATGTGAGATACCTTAGGCAGCCACAAGACGGATGGCTGCTGATGCTGCTTACCGACTGTGCTAGCTATGCCGGCGAGAAAAGGGGAGCATGGAATAAAAATAGTCTGTACAACTTGGGGAGATAGAAAGGGGTGCTCGGAATTGGATGGATTTAGAACTGACGAAAGGCATCAGAAATCAAATAAATCAAGAAACCAAATAGACTGCCGATAAAATAGAAGAAAAGAAAGTTGAAAGTCATCAATCTATAAAAATAGACCAAACTTGAAGGTGCAAATGAATTATGGAGCCTCATCGACTGTTGATTCGATGTGCCCGTTCCGACTGCCGCATCCAGCCCAACGTCGAGAGAAGGCCCAGAGTCGCCAATGACCCACCGGGATTGCAAGGGCTCGAGGTGAAAAGTAAAACAGAAGAGAAGGAGAGGAGAAGCAAGACTCATGGTGTTTGTGTTTGTGTTTGTGCTTGTAGATGTGGATGTGTCGTAGATGGACCATAGATAGGTACAGCTACACCAGAGAGGCGTAATTGCATGTAGAAGATACAGAGAGTGTGCTGCCTAAGGGACCAATGCCGCCCTGGTTGGCACCTTCCCTTCCTCCATTCCTTTCCCATTTCCCATCCCAGTCGCTCTTTCCCTGTGACACTCCCGCCCCAAAACTCTTCCTCTCTCTGCTCTCTCTCTCCCTCCTTCCATTTTTCTTTCCTTCGACACGCTCCATCCTCCATCCTCCTCCCTTCTTTCTCCATCCGACGACAATCCTAATCATCGCCAATTCGCTTGGTGTCCTTCGTTTTCTCCGTATTGTCTGTCCCCGTTGTTTCTTTTCTTTTTCTTCTTTTCTTGTTTCCCCCTGCTGTTGCATCTAAAAAAATCGCCCTCCCACTTTCCCCCATCTAATAATTTCTTTGCTCTATCCGGCGCTCCCGGTAGCTTCTTTACCCCGACTGGATTCGACCCTCGTTTGACCGACCACCGTCGCGCTTTCTTCAATTACGAATCAACCCCGAGAGGTTCGCGTCTGTATCGATCGCACTTGCCTTCCATTTGGAAGTGCATGCATCACAACCAAGGCAACTACCATTACTTGGCTTGTCAATTGCGTGGGTTGTCAGCCTTGGTTTTCACCACGTACGTACTGCTGTCAGCTACCGGATTTTTCGTTCTGGCCCGATCGTCGCGACCCGTTGTCGACTCGACTTCTTTCTCAATTGTCACCAACGTCGCTCGTTCTTGCTTATTCAAACATCTAGAGCGACTGCTCGCACGTCGCCGTCCTTCGCAGCTCTGTTACAATGGCTCCTTCGCCGCCGCGCCTTCGCATATTGTCAGGTACTTCTCTTCCCAAATCTTTCTCCCAATGCACCCAGAACATACCACTCTTCCTCTCACGAACCACATCTTCACTTTCTCTTGAACAAACTTACGTTCATTCGTTATTATCACAATTACATCCATTAATCCTTTTCAAAAATTTATCCATTTACCGCTCTACTCGTTATTTATGCGACAATGGGGAAACGAAGGCTAATGCTCAAGTTCTGTGTAGTCGGTGGGAACGCGGTGTCTGCTTTTCTATCATGGAGACTTCAAACAACCAACTCATGTGATGTTACGCTGGTGTGGAAATCAGGCTTTGAGTCGGTCGCTCAATATGGGGTTTCATTTCGGTATTTCTTCACTCTCCTCTCGATCTCTTCGATGGTTTCTAACGAGCTACGCGAATAGATCAAAGAAGTTCGGGAATGAACGGTTCAAGCCGAGGCATGGTGAGTTTTGACGCAATCAAATTGGAGGACTATGACGACTGAGACTAACTCTGGACTTAATAGTTGTGCGAACACCAGAAGAAGCCGCTTCAAGAGAGGCCGCTTACGACTACGTCGTTCTTTCCGTCAAAGCTTTGCCTGATATATATGATCTTGGATCGATCATCGAATCCGTCGTCACGCCTCAACATACATGCATCCTCGTTAATACTACAAATACACTAGGTGTTGAGTCACATTTGGAACAACGGTTCCCGACAAACGTTGTCTTGTCGCTAGTTTCGAATGTCACCATCAATCAGACTGGTATAAGCGATTTTGAGCATGAAGGTTCAACGGACATGTGGGTTGGGCCCGCCAGCAAAAACCCGTCTATTCCTGCTGCTATTCAGAACGACATGGCCTCTGCCCTAGCAATGACTTTGAACTCTGGTCAGGTTGATTGCAAGGTCTCGTCAAATATCAGGCAGGAACAATTCGACCGAATGATTGGGTATGCTCTTTGACTACTTCGTTGACATGAATATTTTGCTAACAGCCGTCACAGTCCTGTCGCTTTTCATCCAACAAGTGTGCTTTTCAATACCTCCAACCATTCTCAATTATTAGAAAAAGTTGGAGTGCGACAATTGATCAATGATGTGATTGATGAACTGCTAAAATTGGCGTCGACACAAGGATGTTCGTTCGACTCCGGTTACAGAGAAAAAGTCATCGAGAGAATGACTGCACCACCAACTGACACGCAGTCTACCATGTACCAAGACTTTCTCGCGCGTCGACCCATGGAGGTCGAGACGTATTTGGGTTCTTCAGTACGCCTTGCAATGGAAAGTAATACCAGCCTACCTCGTATAGAAACGCTCTACGCCATGCTTCATCACCTCAACATCGTCAACCAAACCAAACCTTCCGAATCTCCACCACCAGGAATTACATCTCAGCCTCCACCTAGAACAGCATCCGTGCCTCCCACTCAACAGAAGCCTATGGCCAACGGCATGCGGGCAAGCCGGACTTCGTCCAATATGGGAATGCCTATGCCGCCACCTCAGCAACGAAGAGGACCGCCTCCTGGTGGGCCAATGTTGAGGCCACCAAGCGCACAAGCCGGACCATCTCGTATGCCTCGTGACGCATCCTTTGATGACAACGGACTGGAGGAGTTCAGCCACCTTGTTGTCTACGATGATATCCCATCTGACGGCCCACCAAACGGAAATGTGGATATGCCTAATGGAGGACCCAATGGTAACATTGCTTTACGGGAACGTGAACTCGCCCTTCGTCAAAGAGAGCTCCAGCTTCGCGAACGTGAGCTGAACATGAGACGGGGTCCTGGTCCTCGTGGCGGCCCTAGGGCACCACCTCCGCCACGATCTGTATTTGACGAAGAAGACGAAGATGATTACTTTGATCCTCAAGACTTCCGCCCGCCACCTGGTGTTGATCCTGATAACATCGACATGATGAGTGTTACTTCTCGCCGAACGAGAAAAGCACCCAGTGCTGGTCAATTGCGACGGAATCCCGAAATGAATGGACCCCCTTCTTCTCGGCCCTCGTCATCCTTCCGATTTTTTAGTGGGTCAGGCGGTCGGAAGAGCACAAGCTCGCGCTTGATCAATGACATACCCATGACTCATGCATCGCTGATGGACGACCCGTTGATGGCCTACTCGTCGAATAGATATGGTGCTGTGGATCGCAAAGAGCTGCATATAGATTCGAGAGCAAATTCGTTAAGCAACGCAAGCCGTATGGGTGACTTTGGCCCCGGGGGAGCACCGGGTCCTTATCCTCCTGGCCCTTATCCTCCTGGTCCTGTCCGACGAACGAGCGGGTCGCCAGCTGCCTTTGGTCCTAATGGACGAGGTATACCCAGGCCAGGAACTGGAGAACATCAGCATTCTTGGGGTCCACCGCCGCCACGTCCTTCTCCGCCAAACATGCGGCAGCCAGTTCCTAGGTACCCTCCTGTTAATGGACATGATACGACCGCGCAGCAAGTTGAACAACATCTTGGGGTGAGCAATCCGTACCCGCCAAAAAATTCTCCAAACGCACGAAGTCTGACTGGTAGTGCGAGCGCCAGCGCGGAGAGTGGTGATAGCGGAGCGAGTGCCAATATAGATTCGGAGAACTCCGCTCACAGCAGCGATATTAGCCTTGGACACCCTGTACCTATGCCGGTTCGCTAATTGACATCAGGAAGGGCACTGAATAGATCTTTTCCGGGTGTCCAAATTCCTCTTTGGATTGTGGTACAATATGACCAGAAGAGATAATATCCCTTTTCATTCTCTGCACTTTGCTTTTTCATTCCGACTGGTTCAGTCGACGATACGCACGTTTCATTGTCTCGGTTTGTTGGAAGGGCTTTTCTTCTCATATCATTATTTGGTCAGCGATGGAGCTGGCCCTAATCATCATCTTATCACGTTATATTGCTTACTTTACATTATTATCACCATGACTGTCTTGTCTTTTTTCTTTGTTCTCTTTGTATGACAGTTTGTATACTGCATCCCCGGCGCATCAACCATCATGTTTTTCCTTCTCAGACGACTCCCTAACTCCCTGTTTTGTTTTCTGTCAGATATGCTTGGGGGTTATTCTATCGATACGTATCAATTCATGTTATATTCTTGAAGACCAACTGGCGACAGTCGGTTGGCTCTGTTTCTATATTGGTTCAAAAGATCATGGCATTGAACATGAGGATTATCAGCTAATACGATATTATATGTGTCATACAATCGCCGTTCCACTAGTCTATTTTGCTCAACGAGTGACCTAGCGTCTAGATCTCTAATTAGTGAATATAAAGCTCTAATGATAGGAATGAAACTGGAATAGACGATATTCCTTGCCCATCTTGACTTGAATGATTCAATCACTCGACAGTGGAGCAGACCACGTGATTTGACTAGTAAACAACCTTAAACAATGCGAATCCCACTCTCAGCTCTAATAAATAACCACACCATCAGCATTACAACTGACATTTATCGTCACCAACAACAAAAACACGACCAACGAGATGAATAACAACTATACAAACATGTCAACCACCAAATCCAGACAATACGCACACCTCCACTCGCAACTTGCGCAACTCAATGCCCATCTAGCCGATACCGAGAACCTGGTGCGAATGACGGCTGTGCAGGCGGGTGACATGCGGTTTCTGGGCGGGTATGTGGGTGGGTTGTTTATGGGAGCTGCTAAGGTTTTGGGCGAGGAAGGGGTGCAGCAGAATCAGAGTCAGAGTCAGGGGCAGGGGCAGGGAGTAAAACAGGAAGAGGGGGATCAGAAGGATTAATTGAGTTTTTTACGGATGGTACGGATGGATGGAAGAAAAAGAGTCTAAGAGAGAAAGAAGTTTAAATGGCAGTTCTGGAATAAGGAGGTTTATGATTTGAGGGAAAAGCCGATCGATCAGTTGAGTTGATTGATGGCACGATCGGTCTTAATCTTCTACGACGAATGAACCACCGAGGATAATGGCTGGTTCTTCGATGTTGTGATGCTCATAACTTTGTGGTCATGGTTAGTCGCTGGCCACTTTTCGATGGTATCCATGGAAAGCGATTAGAAAAAAAAGGCTTACCTCAATGTTCCGACACCACCTGCTTCGAGAATGAGTGCCGTCTCAGTCAAGGGTTTACCAACCCAACGGATCGCAAGGGCTCGCAAGATATGACCATGCGCTACTACCAGGACATCACCTTTCT
Organism: Talaromyces sp. PYS2103; assembly: GCA_023625975.1. NCBI lineage: Eukaryota > Fungi > Ascomycota > Eurotiomycetes > Eurotiales > Trichocomaceae > Talaromyces > Talaromyces sp. PYS2103. The sequence goes on from JAMAGB010000024.1 coordinate 65,860, forward strand.
CGTCCTTGTCGGAGGAATTGAAACAGTGCTTGTGGTTTTTTTCGCGGAGTTCGGCGATGAATGCGTCTAGGCGGCGGCAGACGTCTTCGGGGGATCTATCTCACATATCAGCGCGACTTCTCTTGAGTTAGGGAAATTTTGGGAGTTTCTTACTCTCCTCCGGGACACCCATCTCTCCAAATATCCCATGATGATCCCAGCCCTTGCTTAGCTCGAAGCTCTCTGATCTGGGGACTCGTCAAGCCTTCATAGTCACCATAATCCCATTCACGAATGGCCTCCGTGATCTCGACATGGGCCTGCGTTTGGATTTCTGGGCCGAGTGTACAGGCGCTTTCAGCTTCGGCGTCGCTCTTCCATGGGACCCGTTCCATGCATCCGATTTGGAGTAATTCGAATGTTCGTTGGGCTCTTTTTCGTGGTGATACATAGCTATTTTTCGGTTAATTTCTCTCTTTATTCCAGCAGCAGAGAGCGACAGAAAAAAAGAAAGGAAGGGGCATTTACACGTGATTCAATCTCTTAGGCGCTATCAATCGATCATCGCCCACAAGCGCTTTCCCTGTAGCTTTTACTCTCTTTTCCCCGTTGGGTGTAAGCGCCAGCTCCGTGGTGCCCGTGTGTCGGCCGTTGAGGGACCATTCTGTTTCGCCGTGGCGGATTATGAAGCACCGGGGGACAGGCATTGCTCTCTAATATTTTGTCTTTTCCGTTTGCAGTGATTGTGTGAATAAAATGTAATGTTTTTTTGGTTTTAAAGTTGACTTCTGGGGGATGATAGTTATGTAGAAGCCGGTGGGGTATGTACTTTTACTACGTAATCCGGATCGATCGTGGGGGAATTGGTTAGTAACGCTGATTACATCGGCTTATTCATCATTATGTACTTGACTACTTATTCTACTGAGCAATTGATACTCTATCAATTCATGCACGAGGAGGGAGGGGGAGACTAGAAGCTAGAGGTGAAAACTCTCAATACTACTCTCCGGCTATACATATGTCATACACACAGCTAAAGCCGGTCATTATGCATAGTTTGTCAATGAGGGCCGTTCACTTGTTCTATGAGATTTCTCATATAGTCAGCTCGAAACACACAAAGTCTGATCTGTAAATATGAGAAGAGAAGAGAGAATTATATAAGTTCTCTTAGCCTTCACGGCCGTCAATGTTCAGAGCAGCCCTGGTCTCATCTGTGACAGTATGTATATAAGTTAGGGTTAAGGTTAAGCCGCCACATAGCTGTGCCGACTCCAGATGTCGACTTCCAAAGCCAATTCACTAATAGGCGCTTGTTTGATGCTTCCATTTTCAAGATCCTTCTCCTCACAATAAAGGGCGACTCATCCAGGCCCCTCTTTCGCGTTGGGAAGTACCTTAGAGGATGCACTGGAAGAGTGGGTGATATAGAACCACCCAACAGGTTCAAATGTTTCGGACTTTGTGTATTTTGCGGTGTATGGATGTTCTTCTTTTGCTTTTGCCTGATACGGATTACGTACTCACATAGTCAACCACAGTCAGGTCGTTGTCAAAAGCGTGTGGGAGGGCATTTGCGACTTCACAATGAGCGCGATATCCTGAAGGGCTTTCAGCCCTCCTCGTACCTTGACTCAACACCTCCTGGATGAAGTTGAAGCACCTCTCGACATCGCCTCCAGCGATTATATTGGAATATCCTGACAATGACATTACAAAGGTTATCGAGGAGACAAAGACTTAATAGGGACGAAATCAAATCAGTGGCTAGGAATGTCCACGAAGCTCTGGCTGTGCTGTGTTGCATGAAGATCCATGGCTAGGTACGTACTTTTTAGCTCAATGGGTTATGCCTGCTCCAGTGTCTTCTAAGATAAATCCATAGATATTAAACCAAACAATATCCTAGTAAAACTATGGAAGTGAGCAGAATCGATTTTCAGAGATCAAGTTAGCTGACTCGCGGCATTGATTCAGAGTATGCAAATGGTGTACCCACTGGGACGAGTCTTTTTACGTGCCCCGGAGGTTCACCTTGAGATTGCATGGTACACAGCTGCAGATATTTGGGGCTTAGGTCTGTCCTCTAGTTCCACCTCAAGGAATCTAACGATACGGCAGCTCATCAATCTTATACGGTATGGGGCTTCAATTTCCTCGTCTTCGAACCACAAGAACCAGGAGGACACGAAATGTACGATATTCAGATTTTCTGTACGTCAACATCAGTGGTTCGGACCATTCCCCATTTCTTACGGGGAGATACACACTTGCTCGGGGAGCGAGAGAACTGCGATGCCGACAAGCCAGGCGGTTTGTGCTCAACCTTGGAAGGTGATGAAATTGGATCCACAGGACCGGCCTACTGCGAAAGAGCTTTTGAGGGATGAGTGGTTCACGGAGAGCTCAGAAAGAACTGTGGGTTGGTATGTACTCGAAGGAGCAGTTAATTGAGTAAATGAGAAAAAAAGAGACAGGCGACAAAGTCTCCTGTATTGTTTTATTTCATGTTGTTTAAATTCCGGCTTCTAGATTATTATGCAAGGCTCCCCTTCCCCCGTCCAAGGATTGTTATGTGAATACAGCCTACAAAGGCCTCTATCTATAATAGACTTGGGACCCGGTGTGGGTGTCCGTCATAGCCTACAGCGCTGGATATGGACAATAAACTTGATTAAGAACAACAACTCGAAGGAGCAGAGGGAGAAGATGAGTCGCAAGTGCTGTCGCATGACTGGTATAAAAGAGATTCATGTACATTGTTACGTACAAAAGATCAAAGCATCAGGACCTTGACAGATAGATTTTCCTCTATGTACTCAATCTCAAGGTGAAAATTACCTAATTAGGAAACCCTCTGGTAAATGCTCTCAGCCTCGTCGCTTGCTCGGCGCGAATAACGAGCAATACACGCGAGCTCAAAGCCAATTTGTAATCCAAAATTGTAGCTCCTCACCCAATACATACTTTGAAAGATACACTTGACATTGATGTTTAGTGAACGAGACCGAGTTGGGGGTTGAGTAATCATGATTACAAGGCGGCCAAGAAGCCTCCGCGTATGTAAAATACTCTGTAACGTAAATCGGATGCATATTCGGCCAGGACAACGTCAAAATTACCGTACAAAACTAAGTTACGCACGCACGTATGACTATGGGAGCATCCGCCGTGAGTCTCCACAGCTCTGCTCTGGTTTTCCGATTGATCATCACAATAACACAACCAGTACGTACAACACTCAAGAGAGCATCTCCAATATAAAGCCACCCTGCAGAGCCCACCACGAAAAAAGAAACATAAAAGGATGCCTCGTACACGAACAAAGTACATATGGCCGCCTCCGATCCTCGCTAACGACACCGCTACACCTCCTCCACGCGCTGATGCGACTACTCCTACGATTACTAACGCCACCACCACCACCACCACCACTGAACCTCGAGCAAAGAAGAAACCGAGAATAGCAGGATCAAGACGGACCGCGAGTAGTCAACGGAATACACCTGCTCAAGAAGACCGTGAAGCATCTCGCGCCGGCGACGACGGCAATAACCAAGAAACCAGAGAGGAACTGGTCGAATGGGATCCCGATTCAGATACTGCACCGCCATCTGTAGAAGTTGTCATCGCAGCGTACGCGCGCATACCCATGGAAACACAAGTAAAAAACTATCGTGAATGGAGGCGTAAGATTATCACTCTGTTCTGCTGCTGCACCCCGAGTGAGACATTGGTTTTGGACCCATCAGCTAACATCCCGGTTGACACACAGGCTTCGGCTCAGTTCACGAGGATTTTTGCATGACGTGCCGCAAATCCGGACCGGAAAGTCTGATTCTTTGTTCTACGTGTAGTAAATCCTTTCATGATCATTGTCTACCGCAAGGGTCGCTATACAACGAGAGGAGGCAGTGGTTTTGCGCGGTCTGTGTCCATCGCAACTGGCACGAACAACCGCCGACGTTAACACCACCCGCATCGCCATCCCCCGAACCCTCGACAGAGAAGGGAAACCCAAAGAAAAGAAGCAACGCGCATCTGACGGATCCGGAACATACAACAACGTCGAATAATTCGCAAGCCTTGTCTATACTCGCTGAAATATCACGGTCAATGTCTCGAGGAGAAACGCGACATCCAAATATGCCTTCGCAGGCGCATGCTGTTCATCGGCTTCCGGAAATATCTACGCCGTATTCACCCAATCCTTCTTCTATTACGCTACCATCGATATCCTCCCGACCCGAGTTTGGTTTACCAACACCTTCGGCTTCCGCTTCCGCGCACGGCGGCAGCGGTAGCGGCAGTGGTTCGATATTAGACTCGCATGCTCGCAAATCCAAATTCGCAACCTTATCCTCCGAAGTCGATTCCGCGCTCTGGGTGCTCTACCGCGAATTAGAGAGTGTGACATCACTACGCCAAAGGATTGGCGAGCTGGAATCCGAGATCGTCAAACTGCGCCAGGACGTCAGTATCAGAGATAATCAACTTATACTTTCGCGGAGATCGATGTCCGTGCACGGTGGTAACCTTCCGAATGGCATCTCGCAAACCGAGATTGATCGATTGCGTGTTCAGGCTGCCAAGGTTGAGGAAGTTACGAGACAGGCTGAGTCTGTTCGTGCCAGAAACGAGGCACTGGAGAAGGAATTGCAAGACGCAAAGGCTGAATCGGCGGCTAAAGATAAGACGTTGAATGAATGGAAGGGTCGTTTAGTGAGTCTGATTGGGAATTGATTTTTTTGGGAAGGGGAGGGTCTGGCAGATCATATTTTCCATTTGTTTTGCGCTTTGCACCCTATGGAGTTAGTGTTGCGATTTTTCGTATGTTATGGAAGATACCATTTTGTTTTTCAGTGCGTTTGTGTTTGTGTTTTTTGTGATGATTGCAATTGTTGGCATTTAGCAGGTATGGACATTTTGAATAAAATCATCGTACTTTTTTATTACTCTAGAACTTAACTTGTGAGTATAAACAGTAGTTCAAAAATATTTACAGGCGGTGTCTAGAATCTACTTCATAAAAGATGATGCGGGTAGAGGTAGATTTTCTGAAACCGCAGACTTTGAACTACCACACATCACACACCCACCCACACATACAAGAATGTGTTGAAGACAACCGAGAATATGCGTCGAAAACGAGCTCCAATCGCAACGGCCGAGAAGCCGCTCAAAGAAAGTCTCATACCGTCTGCGAATATACTATACAGGTCTCATATCGACAATCTAGATGCAGAAAAAAATGAGCCCGATTCTGCAAGAACTACCCAAAGCCCCCGGGGTAATCCAGGAGAAGGAGAAGAAGGAAAATTCTCCGACTGGGTAACGTCTCCAGATCTCATTCGAGAGAATCTCGCTTTTACTCCAGATGTCATGTACAATCTGAACAATTTCTTGCTGGGGAATCCGAATATGAATTCCCCGCTTTTGTTCCGCGCGGATATTTTATATGATAGTGCCGGACAATTGAGGACTCCAAGGGAGAAGGAAAGGGGCGTTTTACATGGCAAGAAATCTTCTGGAGGTGAAGATAATTCAGGATCAGAGGGTAGTCTATATACAGAGGCAGAGGCAGAGGCACTACATATCCCAGGTTTTGAGTTGAAACGTACTGTGGTCAGCGAGTTGATTCCTAGGAAACCGAAGCTGGATAGGTCGTTGAAACAGACTTGTCTTTATTATGAAGGTGTTTCTTCTTGTTCTTTAGGGCGCGCTGGAGATGTTGATGTTGATGCTGGCGCAGTGCAAAGGGCACTGTATCTGTTTCTACCAGATGATGTGAAGACTCCCCAGGACGTACCGTTCTACTATCCACATCTTCGCGGATGGGGGTTTTTGTATGACTACGAAAGTGATTCCCCCTGCTCATTAGCACAACATGAGGGATCAAAGACCTTGCAAAGTCCAGAAAAAGAAACGGCTTCGGCGTCTGGTAATGGAACGCTGTCTCTTCATATCCTCCCCTTCGCACCAGCAGAAGGATTTGATCCATTTCCGGTCCGCCTAGAGCGAATATTGCAAAATTTATTATCGACACATATACGCCTTGCACGTAACACACGTCCTACAACGACGACGACGACAACAGAAACGACCGCATCTGCATCACAACATAACACTTCCACCACAGACAAAAAACACGGAGACGACAGCTACAACCCCGACAAGGACAACATCATTCCCCGCCACATGGTCCAAAACACATACTCAAGACTCAAAGCTACCTATTCCCACGACCTGTGTACGCGATGGGTCGAAAACACAGAACCGTCCAAACACGTCTTTGAAGATCTAGCCATCACAGCGTTTTTGATAGAGCTTTGGCGGAATATGTATGGCGTTATACCGAGAGCTGAAAAGGCTGGACAACAACAAACGGAAGAAGACGAAAATGAAAATTGTGCGCAGGGATTTCCGGGATTTGTCGATATAGCCTGTGGGAATGGGGTGCTTGTTTACGTGCTTCTTATGGAAGGGTATCAAGGTTGGGGGTTTGATGCGCGGAGACGAAAGACGTGGTCGATTTTTCCGCAGTGGGTGGTTCAGGGGAAGAAGCTCAAGGAGGCTATTTATATTCCTGAACCGTTTGTGGAGGAGTTCGTTTCGACGACGACGACGACGACGACGATGACAGCAGATATTCAAGATATTCAACAGTACGAGACTACTATGTATCACATCCGAACTCATAACGGCATTCATTACACCACTGGAGACTTCCCTAAGGGAACGTTCATCATATCGAATCATGCCGATGAGCTGACCGTCTGGACACCATTGCTAGCTGCGCTTGCATGCCCAGAAGATCCCTTACCATTCCTATCAATCCCATGCTGTTCGCATGCCCTTTCCGGCGCACGATATCGATATCGACCACCGAAGAACGAAAAAAGTGTTGCCACTAACAGCCACGATGAAAAAGAGGACGACAATCCACAAACAGGAGATCTCAAACTTCTCCGCGCCGAGAAACGAGCTGCTAGTACATCGCTGCCAGACTCCGATCCTGATTCTGCCGCTGTCTTGAACTCGATATATGGTTGTCTGACGGCGAAGACGATGAGTGTCGCTGAAGAGGTTGGGTATGATGATGTTGAGAAGACTTTGTTGCGGATACCGAGTACGAGAAATATGGGTGTGATTGGGGGTCGAAGAAGGGGGCTTGCTTATAATAAGGGGTTGGGAAGTGAACAGCGGCATAAGTTGATGGATGCGGAGGTCATCCGGCGGTCGATTGATGAAGTCGTAAGGAGGGAGTGTGCGATGGACGGTGGTGTTAGGGCTGCAGCTAGAATTTGGGTCGAGAGGGCTTTGGGGTTGCAGAAACCGAGTAAACGGGCGACTTAGATCATACATTGCGAGCTGGTCAGGAACGAATGATGAAGAATTCTCTGCAATGTCTAAAGATCATATCAAGACGGAATGCTAGCTATTTTAATATGTACATGTCAACGGTTAACTTGGGTATAATTCATTGGCAGCGAAAGAGAAACAACCTCCTATTGAACTCGCACAGATGAAGCCCTGCCATTCGTAAGCGAACGCGCGGCTTTTATCTTCTTCATCTTCTCAATGGCATGGCGGAAATCAGTCCTGTGAAAGTCCGACGGCACATGTTCGCCACTGGCAATACATTGCACTGTAATTCCCGGTCTATAGTGTAACCCGCTTAGAAGTTTTGGCGTAACAAGGAAATATTGACTTCCACCTCCTCCAGTGACGTCGTCGGCTCCGTTGTCGCTGGATGAAGAGTTCCGTGGAGCGCATGCAATGTCCACCATACGTCCGTGGACCATTCTCTCGTTTCTGGGGTCCATACCCTGGTTGATCTCGTCCACGACACGGAAGGGCGATGCAGAAAGAGATTGAAGTGCCATCAGATAGAAAATCGTACTGACGGCACGTTCGCCTCCAGATTGACGATGAGAGTCGAGCACTGAAAGATTCTCGGTTTCGCGGAACTTGACCTGAATCTGAATTGACCATTGATCAAAGTCACTTCCACCGGGTTCGCCGTTTGGTCCTGGTTCGTCTTCAACCTTATCAACCGTGACTTGTCCAGCGCATCCGATACGAGAAAACGAATCAGAAAATGCATCTGAGATCGTCTTCACGAGAGCATCGAGGCGTGGTTCCCATTTGTCACGAATCTCTTGGATAGCACTTTCGAAATCATTAAGCTTCGCTTGATGGTTAGACATTTTGTCTTCCAGTTTGTCAATTGCTCTTTGACGGTCTTCAAACTCTTTGACAAGGCCTTCGCTAACTTCGTGCGTTAGCTCGAGACGTGCCTTCTCCGAGTCAATGTCCGCTTCCAACTTGTCCATAGTCAACTCCTTGAAGTGTTCGGATTCAAGGGCCGCCAACTTATCAGGCTCGGCACGAGCCAATTCCGGGAGTCTTTGAACTTCTGCACTAAGTTTGCGGCCTTCTTCGGCGGCCTCCTTCTGCTTTATGTTGGCTTCTTTGACTTCGTTCTGTTTCTGTTCTAACATCTGTCGAATCTCTTCGTTCCGCGTTTTCAGGTTTTCAAAATCTGATAAGGCCTCGATATTTCTGATTTCCGCTTGTATCAAACCATGGTGTAATTCTCGCAGATTCTCCACGGCATCCTGTAGGCCAGTTAGTGGGAAACAGTAATCTTAAAGGTTGAAGTGGACGTACAGCATAAGCAATTGCAGTCTCTGCTTTGTCAAGGGCAACCTGATCCTGTTTCGCACGGATCGCCTGAACTCTAGCTCGTAAGCCCTCGAAGTTCTTTTCTGAATCTCTTTTCTTGATCTGCTGTTGTCCTGAAACATTGTTAGTAATTATTGGTTAAGCTTCATTCGGGGTGTAGTCATACTGAGCTGTTCCGGAAGTGATCGAAAATTGACAAGCGCTGTCTGCTTGTCCGATTTCTCCTTTTCGAGCTTACTCTAACGAAATATTAGTAGACAAGTTGATATTACGCTTTGGGAACATACCTTTTCTCTGGTCTTTTGTTCATTGTCATTTCCTAGCGTATTGAGCTCTGATTTCAAGGATTCGATGCTCTTTTCAATTTCAGCCTGTTCGGCTTCAAGCTGCGCCTTCGTGTCCAGAAGCTCCTGTTTCAATGAAATATTCACGGGTTGGTCGGTCCAGAACCTTGCTGGTCGCACTTGTCGAACCTGGGTTGACGTTGCACCTGGACCGTACTCTTTTCTCCTGGTCACTTTGTATGTTTGTTTGCCAGCAACCCAACTATTGATTGCATTGTGGCTCTCCATTCGAGAATACTCTCGGTCATTGATCTCTCGAAGAACTAGTGGTGTCCGATAAAGGAATTGCTCGTTGCAGAGCATTGCTATGACAGGTTCCGGTCCCTCAAGGTAGTCTTTGGCCCAACCGTCAAAACCGAGATCACGCATCTCTGCGTCTGAGATTGAGGGTTTCAAGTCACTTAACTGAGCCGTACAGTTCCTGATGCTGACATCATGCAACTTTAGCTCAACGTTGAATGCCTTTTGCAATGTTCTGAAATCTTTAATGCTTTGGGTGGTAAATGCGACAAAATCGTTTTTCTGGAGCAGAGATTCAAGTGCATCGGCGTATTTCGGATCCTTCACTGAGCACTCGATGAGCGCTGGTCCGTAAACCTTGCGATCGAACTTATCCTGGTTGTCTAGAACCCATCGATAGGCTCGGTGTGTGTCTGGAGAAAGTTTTTTGAGCATGGCCTCCCGTTGACCATTTTGAGTATCGAGATTTTGTAGCTCGTTCTCTGTCTCCTTAATACGGTTCTGTTTCTCCTTGACGCGCTCGCACACAGCTGCGCGACCATCTCTTATTTCTTGGGCTCGATGTCGGATGTCTTTGATGGCTCTTTGCAAAGCCCGCTGATGAAGGGTTAGCCACAATGAGTAATAAATTCCTACAAGGCTACTTACAATCTTCTCGTTATAGGCATCAATGTCAAACTCTTCCGGCGTTTCTTCCATTTGCCGAGTTATTCTGTTGATAGCTTGCTGAATTGTACTCAACTGTTGTTTGTAAGTTGCGCCTTCTTTTTTCTCCGACTCAATCTGCCTAGTAAGATTTTTCATGGACTCTTCATGTTTGTCCATCCTCATCGCGATTTCCTTTGCAGCACTTTCTGCTGCTCCGAGTTCGCGACGCTTGAACTTGACCAATTCGTCTGTCCGGGCGAAATATTCTTGTTTTGCATTGACTGATCTTAACACCGGTGCTACTTCAGCTTTCAATCTTTGGAGCTCATCGTCCAATCCCCGCTTTCTGTCTTTAATTTCTGCCCACTTCGGTATGAAACTCCGATATGCAGCGACCGGACGAGCGAACTCAAGGATCTCAATCCGTCGCTTGATCTGTGCTCTCTCCCGTACTCTTTCAACATCCGCTCTTTGCAACTCTTGCCGATTCTGGAGGTGTGAAAGGAGGTCCCGGTCACCTTTGTTGTCAGCAAGCAGTTTCTTTTGCTCTGCTCTGATCCGTTTGAGGTCGTCGTGCCACTCTATCATCTGGGGTCCTGCTGCAGCCCTCTGAGTAGAGTAAAGCAACTCAATAGGAGTAAGCGCTGCAAACTCGCTAACTTTGTCCTGAGGAAGAAATTGGCATAGGTTGTCAATCTGAATAGAGAACTTTTGGGCGAGTTTCATGACTTGTTTCCTAGTTGCGTCTTTTCCATCGATAGAAAAAGTGCTCTTGTTGCCTTCGAATTTAATGACCCGGCGTACGATGGGATTGTTTTTGAACGGAGGGCCACGTGCGAGTTCTATCTCGATGATGGCCTCCTTACAGCCGTGCTTGACGAATTCGGACGCATCTTTTGCGCGTCCAAGGTGCTAGAAACGACCGGAGTCAGCCTGAATACACAGCATGTTTATACGCTGCTAGCTCATACCTGCGGGCCCCAACCCAAGCCTAGACATATCGCACACACCAACGTACTCTTTCCGGTGCCATTTGGTCCAATAATCATATTCAACTGCGATCCAAAGTGATACTCCACGTTCGTATACGTAACAAAATCTTTCAACTTCATTCTCACGATAGCGCCAGGTTGAAAGTCCCTATACGTAGTATAACCGGCGGGCAGCGCAGATTTTGTCAAGGGAACTTTAGCAACGGGTTGCTCTGCAACGTTTCCGCCGTCGTCGTCTGCATCGTCATCATCATTATCACTCGTTTCGGTTGGACCATCAAGTCGAATACGCTTGCTGCCGGTAGAAGACTGGGATAGCGGGGTTGTTGCTCTGGTTGATCGCTCGTCATCGTCGTCTTCGTCGACGACGCGTCTTCGTCGACGCCCCTGGGGCGGTACTTGCAGCGATGACATCGTGTACAAATACTTCGCTTCAGGCGCACGGAATAGTGAGTAGCTTATGCGATTATCTGGCGTGCATGTTGAAATAGATCGGCCGAGATGTTCAAAAACTGAATTGAGAATATCCCACGCGGCAGTCGACGCGAACAACACGCGCAGCAACTCATTAAAAAAAAGCGGTGTACAGTGGCAGAACTAAGCTCCGGCCAAAAGTTCAAATAAAAGTGGGCCCGACCTATATCTCCGACAACTTTGGTTTCGTTCCATCTTCTATTTCTTGACCTTGATTTATCCTTACTTTGTATAAATTGCAGATATGAGGAAGCCCTTAGCAGCATCAAACAGGAAGGTCTTGCTGTCCGTGTACACGGCTGCTGCAGTCACAATCATCATTGGAGGTTCGTTGTACGGAGCAGAGCTGGCGACGAAGCAGGAGAAGAAGAAGGTACTCGATATTCGCGTCTTCAATGTGCTCTACGATAGAAATTTGAACGAAGACTTACGGTTTTAATAGTTGAACCAGAGAGACCACGAAGCAACTTTTGACGAGAAAATTGAAGCTCTGCAAACTGCACGGGGAATCTTGGTGTCGAAGAAGGCCACTGTCGAGAGGCAGTTGCACGAGCTTGAGGAAAGGATTGCGGAGAGGGCGAAGAAGGGTATATCCTCGGCATCGAATGAGTCGCCGCGAGAACAGACGCCAAAGTGAAAAGAACAGACTTGTTAAAGACTGGGAGACGAAACTCTGGGAAATATCCAGGCAATCATGGTACTGCTCGAAAGGCATTAAGGGGGGGCTCCACGGCAAAACAGTTGGGGCTTTATTCTTCTATTATGGCAGGCCCACCCCGAGAATAGTCATCAGATCCTCTAAGATCACCCAAACCAAGCGGCTTCGGCGAATGAACAAGAATTCACCACTTCAATTGTGGTATACAAACGACGACTGGATTGCACACCCGTTCGAAGGCGGTTGAGTACACAAAACCGGACGCCTCACATTCGAGCCAAATAACATACGTCGATATTCTCTGACAGCTTGCTGATCTGTGCATAGGCAGATTCAGCCAGAATCCTATACAGGACAAAATCAGACAATGTATTCACAATCTATCTACAATCTATCTCTGTCTAGACAAGACGCCTCTATACATGATTTGAAAAGGAAAACATTTGTCCTAAAATGAGAAGATATTGGAAGAAGAAAAAGAATGAAATGAGGGTATATATATGTTTGCCAAACTGTGTCCAAATCCCAAAAACATTACCTTGCAATCCATTATACCAAACCGTCTAGAATATCATCTCAGCTTTCAAATCCGTAGTACCCATCCAACTCATTCTGAAAACACCATGAGCCCATCGAGAACCAAAACACACAAGAAAAAAAAAGCCCCAAAAAAGCACAGAATCAATCATCGATGATTCCCCTGGCCAAAACCGCCAGACTAGTCTCATACCTTACCGGATTATGATCCCCCAACATTCCAGAACTAAACTTCATTTCACCAAAATACGTCTCCACATCTCGAATAAACTTCAATTGAACTCTGGTCGCAGGCCTACCCAATTGAGGATGACCTCCTTCGTTAAGACCTGTCCCAGTAATGGCTGAAGACATGAATGCATTACGTTGCAAAACCCGCATTGTATCAACCACAAAGACTTCACCAGGAGGCACGAGTTTTGGCGCAATCATTTCGTTGCGGAGGCTTTGCAGTGTGGACCATGCCCAGGTATCCTCGCCCAGACCTTCGCCAGCATGTATGGGGATGGGCGGTTGGTTCACGTAGAACTTGTTGAGGATGCTCTGCCGAAGACTATCCCAGACACGGGATTGAATATGTGATTTTGAGTCGGTGGTGTCCTTTTTGAATGACAGAGCTACGGCGCGAAGATCGTGCAAGATCCCGAGTGATAGGCTGGGGACGACGTCTTTGCCGTTGACGACTGTTGTGACGAGACCGCGAGTCGCACGGCGTAGGAATGGCGACATACATGCCGGCGGACCAAATGCATAGACATGGATGGGTCGATCAGGTGGTAGTGAGAACGTCTTCGAAGCTTCTTGTTGATGACTCTCTGTCAGTAGTACAGGTTTTGTTGCTTGTAAAGCCGAGGCTGTTACAAAGGACGGTCCAGAAATATCAGCATTAGGCTGGGAAATCATGGTTGCTAGAAGAGCGGCTACACCTCCTCCCAGCGAATGACCGCAGAATATCACTCCATAATCCGGAAATTCTTCGAGAGCAGCTTTGATTGTCGCCATTACTCTTTTACCACCGCCCTCTAAGAGCCGTTTGGCTGATGCGTGCATGCCCTTGTGGACGCTCCAATTCTTCCCTTGCCATTCAAGATGGTCATACTCGCACGTCATGTCTGTAAGGATATCTTCGAAACCCCAGGTTCCACGAAGAGCAAGCACAACTGCCTTTGACTCGTGATCTAGAAAGAGATAGTGCACAAGAGGAAATCCGCTCTCGGTCTCTCCGGCAGAGTTGGTGCCGCCGGCAGGGTCAACGTATGAAGATAGAAGGATGGTGGATTGCGGAAGTCCCGTCATGTTCGAGAAGGAACTATGCTCTTGGTGTCGAGGGTCATGATGTTGGATTGTTTTTTGATTGTGCTGTACACCCATCACCTTGAGCGCATTGGAACCATAGGAAGCCGATGAGAATCGGCAAAATCGACGGATATTCTTGACCAAATGGTTATGCGGGAATATACCTGGAACTAAGCCATTCCGATTCAGACCAATGATTGTTGATTCATCTTCATAGACACTTTTTCGGGGTCGAGGTGCAAGTATCAGAGATGTCTCAGAGCCGGTGGCCATAGAGTACATACTAGGTACAAACGAACGTGAGCGTCGATGGGTTTGGGGAGACCCTGGTGGCTGCAAATCACGCTTTAACGATTCTTGAGCATCTTCTGGGCGACTTCGAGACATCGAGCTGCTACTACGGATATGAGTCCGAGTGTAGGACGCAGAACCGGGACGACTGTCGATCGAATGAACTGAATAGGAGTCGGTGTGGGAAACAAATGATTCGGTATCGATTTCAGGAGAAAATAAACCTGCTCTTGTGGGGGCTCTATTGGGTTGGGGCATTCTGCTCGCCGTCGGAGACGGTGTCGAACGGTACCTGGGATTTTCACTGACCGGAATAGGTGGAAGAGATCGGTTGAGACTCGCCATTGTCGGGGCGTATAGGCCGCTCTTACTCGACCGTGGGGAATGATTGTCTGATATACCGGATGGATCCTTTCTATGAGTGCTTGGGGACGTGTTTGTCCTAGACGGTACTGAGGATCCCTTCCCTTGTGCTTTCTTCGCTGTATCTTTGCTCTTAAGGACCGACTTTTCTCCTTGACCCGCTTTCACTTTTTGCGTGATCTTTGAGAGCGATGCTTTTCCGAAAGTATTATGAAGAGTCTCCGAGTCACTCAACGATGACGAACTCGTGATACGGCGCGGTCTTCGCCGTCCTTCATTTGCATGGTTTTCAGAGCCGACTGGCTGAGAGGATTTATGGGATAGCTCCTTTTCCCGTTTCGTCTTATCTATATCGGTGGCATCGGTAATCCTATTTGCAACATTTTCGGTCTTCTGAGACTCTATGGGAACAGCTTCAGCCCGTAGATCTGTGCTTTGCGATTCATTGAATGTTGCTCGAAAGACAACAGTGTGCTTAGGTAGACGTTTGGCCGCGTCCTGTGATTCCTGGTCGTCATGAAACCTTTCTTCGATCATCATTGTCCCTGGAGGTGCAGCGATTTCAGCCACTTCGTCATCGAATATGTCCACTGTGATAGTACGCGCTGTTACCAATTCGGTTCTAATCGAAGCCAGACTGCCGTGAGGTAGCTGGCTCATGATGTAATTGCGAATGTCTTCATCTGACAGTTGCTGGTTTACATCCGTTGACGGGTTGCATGGGTGAGAAGGGATGTCTTGACAATAATGAACACGCTTCAATGCATTGATTGATTCCTGATCTCCGCCGGGATCCATGAATGAAGTTGGCCTGGATCTGTCGACATCAACATCATTCATCGTGTTCTGCGCAAATTCAGTTGTCTGAGTCCCAATGACATCTGCCCTTAACCCATTATCCAGAATAACAACATCCCATATAACAACCTCACCTTCTGTCTCCCGCAGGTGTCGTTCGGAATTGAAGCGACCCCAGCGCTGCAACAGCGCAAAGCCCACGGATCCCACGAGCAAGTCTCCAACGCCGACCACATTGTTCTCCTCTCCTTCTTCTTTCTTCGAAAACTCTCTTCGAATCAATGTGATAACCGCCGCAATGGCACGCGAAGATTCCGTTGACCCTAATATCGCATCTAGTGTATATAATAGATTCTGAGAGAAATTTGACACAGAAGAAAGCGCTACTTCAGACAAGTGGAATCCTGCAGCCGCGAAGAATGAAGTTGAAGTCACGGTTGAATGTAGAACTGCTAACTGCAGAATCATCGGCAAATGAAATATCCACGCAGCTGAGGGGCTTACTCACACTGCGCTCGAGTATAGATTCAGCCTCCAACCTGCCATACTCTCCATGACTGTGTCCTGCAACGTCACGCCCGGCCCTCGTCAAGATAGCCTCTACAACGGCTCTGCTCAATTCCAGCCCCGTCAAAGTTGTCACTCTAACACTACCCAGCGCAGCGCCACCAAAATACGTCCCAATGCGCAGAGAAAGAGATGTCGACTGCGCAATAAAGGAAACGGCTGAGGCAATCGATTGGGGGAGTAGAGTAGTGGCGCTTTTTGCGGCAGTCGTAATCAGCGAGTCGCTTGAGTTTTTGCCCTCCTCATGCTGCGTCTTCGGGGTGTTTAGCTTATCGGCGGTGTCTCGGACTGCAGGCATGACTTGATTGAAATCGTACTGCAATGTTTGTTCATTGCGAGGCCCTCCAATGCAGGCCGTCTTAGGCAGTCGTGAATATAGACTTATAATGATACAACTCCGGAGTGGTTAGGTATATGGCCATTTTGTCAGATTATTTGTTGTTTTCTGGTTACGTCAGGCACATTCTTCCCTTGACATGTGATCGACCCGCAGTCATCCAATCCGATTGATCAGTCTTCTCTCCCAACAGTTTCCTTCACGTTGAGACTTTGGGGAACTGAACACGCTATCACAACATGATTGGGATATGCCCAATCGCACGAAATGCCCAAGGCCCCGAGGTTCGTCCGATATCGTGGATATTGGCAGCCCCTGACTAGTGACAGTCGCGCCATGGAAAGAAGAAATTCAAACCGTTGGGAACAATCAGAAATTCAGTGGACCATTGGCTTACAAGGTGTATATGCTTCTGATATTATGAGGTAACAAGGGACTACAAAGAAGCTTTCAGATCACCACCGTATTGAACCCTCCTAAGCACATCCCGACGACAGTCACCAATCGATGGAATCCCCGCAATAGCCATACTCAGATAAAAATCCGCCAGTAAGCCCTGCAAGACTTCTTTCGCGCCTTCCTTTCCATTGATGCCGTATCCGTACATCACCGGTCTACCAACAAGCACCGCTTTTGCGCCGAGCGCAATGGCTTTGACGATATCGGAACCTGTACGGATGCCCGAGTCGAATAAAACGGTCATATCTTTGCCCACTGCATCGACAATTTCGGGTAAGACTTCGAGAGAGCCGATTGCTCCGTCTAGCTGTCGGCCTGGTCATTCGGCTATGAGCATGTTAAAGAAGTAGGAGTTGGCTACTGGCTCACCTCCATGATTTGATACCACAATACCGTCACAGCCATATTTTAAGGCAGTTCTCGCGTCGTCAACATGCTGGATACCTTTGAGAATAAGTGGCCCATCCCAGTTCTTCCGCAAAAAGGTGACATCTTCCCAGGTATGATTGGCGCCGAAAATGCTCTGCAGCCATGCCCTCGCGGCTCCAAGCGGTTCATCTTCGACTTTTGATCCTGTATCTGCTTCAAACTTGGCACGGAAGACAGGATCCGTCAGACCGAATTCTGTTCCAATGCCGGCTAGGAAAGGTAGATATCCGGTATCAAGATCTGCCGGACGCCTATATTGATATAATTTAAACAAAAGCGCCAATTTTTGGACATACTTAACTTACCACGCCAGAGTCCAAGTATCTAAAGTCACTACCAGTGCCTTGTATCCATTCGCCTTCGCCCTCTTCAGCAAAGAAACCGTGATATCATTGTCGTTTGGCCAATACAACTGATACCATTTTGCACCATCTCCGCAACTGGTGGCTACGTCCTCAAATGACGATCCGGAAGCTGTGCTCAAGATATACGGGACATCAACTTCAGCGCATGCCTCGGCAAGGCCTGTTTCCTTTTCTTGGTGGGCCAGAGCTTGGACACCGATGGGTGCCATGAGGACTGGATGGGGGTATTTCTCCCCAAAGAGTTCGATTGAGGTATCAACCTCTGTCTGTTTATTTATGTTGGCTACAGATGTTCATATTGAAAGGTGCCTGACAAGAAGCTCACTGTTC
This sequence comes from Talaromyces sp. PYS2103, assembly GCA_023625975.1. NCBI lineage: Eukaryota > Fungi > Ascomycota > Eurotiomycetes > Eurotiales > Trichocomaceae > Talaromyces > Talaromyces sp. PYS2103. The sequence continues at coordinate 83,658 of JAMAGB010000024.1, forward strand.
TCAACATCTTTGGTATTCTGTCTGCCGCGTGAGTAAACATACGATTTTCTGACTATCGTAGGGATTTATACTTACAACTTCCACTGCCGAAAGGCTAAGCGATTGCTATCCATAGTCGCCTTCTCTCCAGCTCCACCGGCTATGTAGCTGAATGACTGTAAGCTCATGGCCTTGCGCGCTTGTTCTTCCAGTTGGCGCGGATCGGTTGTGATGACTGGACGACCGCTGGAGAACATTCCATTGGAATAGATGGTTTGTTGATATTGGCCGTAATTCTCAGGCATTTTGAATAGACTGAGCACAAGTGACTATAAAGAGGTTTGTGTTGCAGGCAAGCGCTTTCAACGGTTCAATCGCGGAGATTGTATCGGGATGGCAACGAGACTCTAGGAACGACTGGTCAACAGGGACAAACTGTATGATCATAAAGCCAAAGTGTGTATAGCTACAGTAGAAGAGTATATAGTTACAGTACAGAGAATAGCAACAAGAAACACTACTAATAACAAAGATGCCCAAACCGCGATAGGAAGGTGGAGGAATGCTTAGCCTCGGCTGAATGTCGTGTTGATACCTGAAACATCAGGCAATAACTTTTAGGGCCACAACAAAACAAATATCAGAAACATCAGATGTCAAGATACCACTCGAACGAAAATTCCCAATGCTTTGTCATTGACTTTCTTCAGTTATTTTGGGGTGACATGCCTGCAAGCTGCTGCTGAGAAACCACTGCTGCAATGCGCTTCTTTCCCTTTATCTTCTGGACTGTGCTTTTCGCGATAGCAATATCCCTGAGAATATCAAACGACCCATCCTTATACCAGAAGTACGAAGTTGTACGGGATACAGTTTGCTCTTCGCCATGGTATCTTACACAAACCCCGTATTTTCCTGGTTGGGGTACCTGGTTCCATCCCGGTCGACTGGAGATAGGGACGAGATTGCCGGAGAGATTGAGAACGATAATAAAACAGTCAAGACGTCTGACGGAACGCGAAATACTGTACAAATTAGGCGGCAATGGGCCTTGGATACAGAGGGTTAATCCAGGCTCACCAGATAATTTTCCACCGCAGTCTTGCAAAGTAGAGCAGGTGCATATGGTACGTTTGATATGAACATGGCCTTCGGAGGACTCCTCTTCCAAGGGACATGAGATCCAACCAAATGTGCCCCATCTTTGTTTGTTTTCTTCGTCCCTTATGTTTCTTTCTTTTTTTTAGCTTTCTCGTCATAATGAAAGGTATCCCACAAAAACCGCCGGGGGTCGTCATCTAGAACTTGTCGAACGATTGAAAGGATTGAATATTCCATTGAACGGGTCTCTCTCATTCTTCAATGAATGGAATTACTTCACAAACAATCCAGAAAACGACTTTGAGCAACTCACTTCCACCGGTCCTTACGCGGGGACGTTGGGATCTTTTACAGCTGGAGTACGCTTTCGCACGCGATATGGTCATTTGTTACCCAAGTCGGAAACAAAGAAGACTACTACTACTAGACTATGGGCTAGTGATTCGAAACGTGTCATTGATACTGCCAGGTATTTTGCTGCTGGTCTTTTCGGTATCAATTGGGAGAAAGACCACAAAGCCGAGCTGGAGGTTATCCCCGAAACAATGGATCGATATACCAACACATTGACGCCGGGGGATACATGTGTCCGCTACATTGAGGATAGTGTACTAGGTCACGATTATGGCAGGAATATGCTAGAGAAATTTCAAAATGCTTACATCCCCCTTATCGCGCGACGTTTGATTGATGAAGAAGGGAATCAGGCAGTTGGGGAATTCACTAATCTCGAAATCTACAGTATGCAAGAAATGTGTGGTTTTGAGACCCTTGCTAGAGGGTCAAGTCCCTGGTGCGATGTTTTTACGAGTCTGGATTGGGACCATTTCGAGTACGCGAGAGATTTGATCCATTTTTATCGAGCTGGGCCTGGTAATCAGTATGCAGGGGCCATGGGGTGGCTGTGGTTGAATGCGACGTCTGAACTGTTACAGGCTGGCCCTGATGTGGGAACAATGTTTTTCAGTTTGTATGTTCTGATTCGTCCTTACCCTATATCCTCATTCCTTTCTTTTGTTCTTTCATTGTTGACATTCTATGCAGCGTGCACGACGGCGATATTGCTCCCATGCTAACCGCACTCAACATCTTCGACGACCCCAAATATGGAAATCATCTCCCAGCAACACATATTGCAGAGGATCGAGTATGGCGGACATCAACGGTTATGCCCATGGGCGGCAGAATCACTTTCGAGCGACTTCATTGCGAGGAGGGTAATGTCGACGGACAAGACTTATTCGTACGGATAAATATCAACGATGACATCGTACAATTACCAAACTGTCGTACCGGGCCAGGGGGAAGCTGTCCTCTCGACCAGTTTGTGAAGATGGTTGATCAAAGGAGGGATCAAGTTGGGAGGTTTGGCGAGGTTTGTGGGACAACGGAGAAAGAAGAAACGGGATTGACATTTTTGAGGCAACCTGCCTATTGTTTCACTGGAAGATGTTAGAAATCCTGCTTTTAGATTCATACTCGGCTATAAAGAAGATGGGTCAAAGCCGTCAAAATATGCTGGACGTAATAAATTAGCTGCCTAATAATTGGGGCAATTATCTGGAAACTCCCGCTCATTTTCTTATCTCAACGGGGCGTAACATCAGGTTAAAGATGGCTGGAAAGCCCTCTGCATTTTCAAACAGCCATCAAACAACGTCATGGGGATTTCCCCCAATATCTCTCTGGGGGGGAAATCCCAGAGAGATATGCCACTTTCAAATCCAAAGGCTGTCTGCATAATCAAGCCACATCGATACCCAACTCGTAGAAATGTCGGTCCCAAGCGAGAGCTTCGAAGATTCAGTATAGCACGAACAAGAGAGCTATACCTCAATTTCTGCAGCAAAGAAACCACTGTCCAAAGTCGCCGCAAGAGACCGTGCCCTCGACTGGCGGTCCTGAGCAAACGGAAAGCAAATTACTCATGTCATGGTGGATATTTCCATGTGAAGGTGCCCTGAGGTCATCTGCTAGATAGAACAAAAGAATTATTAGGGCTTGTGAGGCGACGACCAGCCACACGACTCCTCGTACTTTTAAGCTCTTCATTTCTTCCTCTTGGTCTTGCTCTTCCTCCTCACCATCATCTGCTTGTCAGCTTTCTTTGGCTACACAGTTACTTTCGACATACACCATCGTTCGCTCAAGCACTTAACAGCTCACCAGCTATCTCTATCTTTCCTTTCTCAAGGATCATATTCTTACCTGACCGACATGGCGGGTATTTTCATTGCACGCAACGCGTCTCTCGACGCAGATATGCCTGAGCGTACGTCAGCCTCGACTCGATTGTCCTGTCCTCATCTATATAGAATACGCTTTTTTTTAAAAAGCCATCACTAACATGCCATTTCAATCTTTAGAAAACAGGCCCCTCGACTCTGAGGATTACCATAGCTTTCACGATTTCGTGCTCAGCTATGGCGTCGTAGGCGGGTCTGCAATTAGCCAGGAGGAGGCTGAATCCTCAACATCTCATGGATTGCATGGTCCTTTCGCAATGAGCGACCAAGAATACGCAGATATTCTTGGATACGAAATTCGCAACGAGGTGCAAAGTTTGGGGCGGTCGGTCCACGCCCGTCAAAACAGACACGAGATACAAGCGGTGCAAGATCAGCACACAGAGGAGCTCAATCAGTGCCAGATTGATCCTCGGCTCCTCTGTGATTATCCAGACTTGACGGGCGTGGACCTCGATAGCCCATATCCATGGGAGGAGGAGACGCTTAGAACGGGGGTGGTATTGGAGGATGGCGTTGTGCCGAGCGTTGAGGAGGACGATGAGGGGGAGCAGATACTGGCAGGCGGCCTTGTGCAGAGCGTGGAAGAGGAAGACGCACCGGGCGAAGATGACCATGTGCCAGTCCGGGCTGGCTCAGTACGAATCAAGAGCGAGCCTGTGAGCGAAAATGATGAGGACGAGAATGAAGACGTCGACGACGTCCAGTGGGAGGATGCCATGCCACAATCAGTGGCGCCAGAAAGGACCCCAGTGTCAATGGCCAAAGACGACGGCATGGGGGACTTGGTCATCCCCCAGCAAAGCCCAGTGACGAGCGAGCGCCGTTGGGTGAAGCAAGAGGCCGATAGCTTTGACCAGGGGGGTCACTATATCCCCACTGCTGTACGAGCAGAACACACTGCTCCAACGCCATGGTCCATTCCAGAGGGAAGATTCGTATACGACTATCCCAGCCCAGATCCCACAGAGTCCATGGTCGAGGAAGAAGAAGAGACCGTGTTCGACAAGGCGGCTAAGGACCTCCTTTACGCCATCTTACACATTGGCGAAGACTTTCCTGCGGTCGAGGACGCCGTCCTCCCGGCCTCCTTCTCATCCGACACAGAGATGTCGGATGTGGTGGAGATCGAAAAGGTTCGGTTTCCCGAGGAGATGGAGGGTCTAGAGGAGACTCAAGACATCGAGTACTCGATGGATTGTGCAGATGATTCAATTGCCCCTTGCCCGCCATTGAACCCAGTCTACAAGCCATTTTTGTTGGATCGAGAGGCTGTCTCTAAGCTCAAGGCTGCAGGATCCGGGCGGTCTCCCGGACGCCGGAGGTGTTCTCCTGCCGGCAGTTCGTCATCCAGAGGTTCCTCATCTAGTCGTCGTTCCCCTCAGCGTGCTCAGAGGACCGAGACAGAAGCCTTCCGGAAGTCGTTGCAGAGGATGAGAGAGTCTACGGTTGAGGCTAGCCCGAATAGGTAAGTTGAACTTCTCCATTGACGTGCGGGTGATGAGTCAGCAGCTAACCAATCGAATTCCGCACAGCCAGCGACCGCGTTTCCACAGCAGCGACCCAAAACCATACCGGACCTCTCCATATCCTCCAACCCCAACGCAAACACTCCAAACCATCCAACGCCGCCGTAGAAGTGGCAAAGGCCGTTTGTTTTCACGCTTTAAGGCTCTTTCGAGTACAGCTACAGCTCCTTCTTTCATAACTCACTTCTTCTTTCCTCTCTTTTAGATCGAGGTGTTGTTTTGTTGTGCAGAGGTGGAGCTAGCTTCGTCTCGACTTATTTTTCTCTCTGCGACCAGCTTTTTTTCTGCGTTGCCTCAATACTCGATTTTTCCCTGCTCTTCTATCCTTTCCTCTCTCTCTATTCTCACCTCCCTCTTCCTTTTCTCTCACTTCCTCTCATTCCACTCGACTCCCAACCATGGAGTATCATTTTGTCCCACAAGAGGAGCGTGCGCGAGACGATAAGGGAAATCTTTTACCATGGGGTTATGTTTACAAAGAGTGAGTACTACATCTTCAAACGGTGAACTAATGCTAACGTCATCAGTGAGAGTCGCAATCCCCGCCGTCCTCCTGAAGAGTCCGGGCCATTTGGCCGCCGACGGAATGCTCGTTACGATCACGCTCGGTCTCGCACTCGCACGGGTACGCCCGCGAAGAAGGAAAACCCCAGTGTAGCAGAATTCAGCAGACTTTTTTCACAGCAACAAGAAGAGGAGCGGGCGAACAATACTTTACCCAAGTCATCATCTTCATCGACTTTAGAAGGATCGCGGAAAGTGTTGGAAAAAGTGGCAACTGAGTGCATTCTCTATGGGTACAAGAACAAGGAAACAGAGTGGAAGGTCATTGATAAGTACGAGCGTATCTCACAAGGCATGATATGTGAAGATTACCCGCGCAATGACCCCGCTGTCTCCAACAAGTACTCCCAGCTACTCAGTGGTGGCGATGTCGTCATACGCGCGAACCTCTCTGCAGACGCCAATCGCAAGTCGAAACGATACGCTGGCGGTCTTCACTGGATCAAGGTTACCTTTGACTCTACAACTGCAGCCGACCGTGCTTGTTTCTTCTCTCCGCAGGAAATCGATGGACATCTTGTTTTTTGCGAACTGTATCATGGACAAGGTCCCGCTGATGATATTCCTATTCCTAAAGAGTCGGCCGAAGCCACTCGTTCTCGCTCGAAAGCCCATCACACCCTTACCTCTTCCCACTCCACGACCTTTCTTTCGAACCTCGAACCTGAGCGCACGACGCTCCCTCGGTCTTTTGGAATGGGAAATCTTGCGGCAATTGGAGATCTCGACGAAAGCGATTCTCAGGTGTCGACTCCCACTGCCAGCTCAGCTACAGCAACTGCTGTAGCAGCTGAACCTCCCTCTTCTCTTCGTCAACGCTCAGTTCAAGATGCCCAATTGGGACAGAAACCAGAGTCAGAATTCATGACTCACATCCCTAATGTTCGCCGAGCTGTTCTACGTCCTATCAGCGAAGCCCTTCCTCCTCAACCGACGGTGACTGAACGTGTCTTACGTTCTATTCCGATTCTGAGTTGGTTTACAGGTGATATAGTAGGCGATGGACCTCAACTTGGCGAGGACGGGAAATTCGACTATAATAAGTCGTCGTTTTACTGGCGTTTCTGGTTCATGGTTGACCAAGTTTTGGGTACTGATATCTGTGGATTGAAAGAGGACTCTTGATTTGTCTGAGATGTATCCAGTCTTGTGGTGTTTTCCACGGCTGTGGCCTCTCGATTTTGGACATTACCGTGCGGTTTTGAAGACTAGTCCATACGCACATCCTTTACAGGACAGAGTTGGGTATGCCATGTGCACCTGCGAAGCATTCCTCATGGATTCTATCCATAGTGCAGCGTTTCTGTCACGCTATTTCCCGGTGTTGGTCTATCTAGTATATCACTTACTCCTGTGGTGTGTTTCCACGGATATTGATAGAGCTAGGATTACAAATACTACCTGGGTGATGCAGTGCATGGATTATCGCACAATCATGTCTTTGCCTGTGCGATTCCGTTACCAGCCACTGACTTACTTATTTCTCATCCCACGATTACTCGTTTATGCTTGTATGACACGACTTATCATTGGAGACTGCTTGTCTGTTGCATCACATGGCGTTGAATGTTGTTTGTCTTTTGCTGTACATTTAGTGATCTTACTCTTCTAGAGTGCATGAAACAATAATGCATAATTCATTGAGAGACTCACTTTCAGTATGTTAAGTAGCGATTGAGCGTCAGACACCAAATTGGTCATGTCAGTTAGGGTTTAGCCGAGAGGAGCCGCATTTGCTCGCCAGCCAACAACATCTTGACCAGCTTGATTCACGAATATGGATACAATATACACGATATCCAGAGATTTGTTGTAAAAATGGAATAAAGCAGTACATTTAACATAAAAATATCTGTAAACCAGTAGTAGAAAGCAAAGAAACAGCCGTCTCGGCTCTCTCCCTCCAATTTTTTTTTTCCCAATTTCGCACTCCACACAAACTGCTGATTGGACGCACCAATAATAATCGACCAAAACTTTCGGTGCCAACCGACACTTTCCAAGCTCACCACCAACCACACTCCGACTCAATTCGAACTCGAACTCGAACCTCACCTTAACCACGCCGCATCAAACCAAATCTCCTCGTCCTCGTCGAGAGATTTTTTTTTATCGCACCTCGAATCCGAAAAAATACCCCTCGGCGATTTAAACGAAAACGCCAATCTCCCACCCCGGTTTTCGCACCCCCCGCACTCAACTTCAACCCGATAATTACTATCCTTATTTCATAGCCAAAATGGACGCTGCCAAGTTGGCTAAGCTTCAGCAGAGCGTGCGCATTGGTATGTTTTATTGAATTTTTTTTTTCGTATATGTTTTATGGGGGAATTTTTGTTTGCGGAGGACCTACGAGGATTGGCTTCAGGATGCACACGTCACATGACAAATCCATGGATTGTCAGTGACATTCTGTCTGTTTATAATATTCAAAAGCGAGGCGAGATGTGATGGATGGGATTTGGATGGACTCATTGGCCGGGGATCTGTTAATGTATGCAGGTGTGATTGAATGCTAACCTCTCTGATAAATAGGGTACGTCCATCTTCCATCGGCATTAAACCACACCAATTCCTACCGATGCTATCGACACCACGAATATCTAAACTGACAATTCTGTACAGAGGAAAAGGTACCCCCCGCCGCAAGACCAAGCGTGTCCACAAGACCTCCACCACGGACGACAAGAAACTCCAAACCACACTCAAGAAGATGAACGTCCAACCCATTCAGGCCATTGAGGAAGTCAACATGTTCAAGGAGGACGGAAACGTCATCCACTTCTCCAACCCCAAGGGTACTGCCCCCCCCCTTTCTTGGTGATCTATCTTCATGCTCATCCGTAAAATTTAATGTCTAGTCCACGCCGCCGTCCCCTCCAACACCTTCGCCATCTACGGCAACGGCGAAGAAAAGGAACTAACCGAACTCGTGCCTGGAATCCTGAACCAGCTTGGTCCCGACAGTCTGGCGTCTCTCCGCAAATTGGCCGAGAGTTATCAGAGTCTGCAGAAGAAGGAGGCTGGTGAGGGAAAGAATGACGATGAGGATGAGGATGATATCCCGGATTTGGTGGAGGGGGAAAACTTTGAGGGTACTGTTGAGTAAATGCCTTTCTGTCAAGAGGATGAGAAAAAAGGAAAGTTGTCTTTTCTTTTCTTAGCTATATGTCCTAGCGGAATTTATTAGGATATTTTGTTGAGGAATTTTTTTATATTGAAGAAAAATGAAAAAAGGAATTTCTTGGGACCTGCATTATTATTATGAATGCGAGTGTGTGTCTAGTCTATTGAGGCGAATGATATACATAAACCACCATTTCAGTGATATCCTGACCTTGATATATCCATGTATCAACTTACATTAGATCATAGACCCTCAACCTCTTTCTCCGTCCACTCCCACAACCTCCCCGCCAACACAGTATCAACCACAAACCTATTCCCCTCATTCCTGTATCCCGCAGAAGTATAATACGCCCCATTAACCAAATCCTCCTTCCTCGCCCCCGCCGCAGCCCACAACTGATTCAATGCCCCGGACCTCACGGTCCGAAATAGTAGCAACTTCAACGAAGGCAACACCGATCCTGCAAGCGCATTCGTGGCTTGCGTACCATTGTACAAATCGCTTGCTACGACGCCCGGATGGACAGAGACAGAAGTAATGGATGGATAGCGACGAGCGAGTTCGGCTGCGAATAGGATGTTGGCTGCTTTGCTGATTGCGTAGCGTTGCCAGGTTGTTAGCGCCAGTAGTAGGGACTGGGACTGGGACTGGGATTGGGGAGAGGAAATGAGGGGCATGATTTCTTGGTTGGGGGGTGTGAGGCCGCTGGCAACGCTTGAGAGGGTGATTATGCGCACGTCTGGTGGGTTTGGGGTTGATGATGCAGTCTTCAATAAAGTCGGAAGTAACAACTTGGTAAGCAAGAAATGCCCAACATGATTCGTGCCGAATTGAATTTCATGACCCTGCGCCGTGGTAACGGCCGCTTCGGCCATGATGCCTGCATTCAAGACCAAAATGTCGAGTCGTGTGTTATTTTTGATGAACGTTTCTGCGGCTTGTTTTATGGATTGGAACGATGTTAGATCTAGTTGGATGAATTGTATATCCACCACTGCTGCGCTGGCGGCAGGTAATTCCGCATTGATAGAGCGAATAGCAGTCTCTGCTTTCTGCTCATTTCTGGCTGCGAGGTAGATTCGCGCTGGTTTGTGTTGTGCTAATTGTAGGATTGTCTCTTTACCTAGGCCGGTGTTTCCTATCCTTATCCCTGTTAACAAACCATAACTACTTCAGTTGAGGAGGCTAAGAACCCGTACGTACCACCAGTAACAAAAATAACCTTCCCTGACACATCAGGAATATCTCGTTCCGGTCGAAAGGCGTCGTGTCCCATCAGACCCCATGTGAGTTCGTTCATGGTTGGTCCGACTGCTGTCCACAGTTCGGCTGGGTTGCGGAGTCCATGAACTGTGAAGCCGAGGACGGCTTGGATATCTTCCGACAGTGATGAGCGAGGTTGGGTTGGGTCATTTGGATTTGGGGATGCCATTAAGATTCTATGTACGTGGACGTGTTGCAAAAGGATATATGGGTCCTGTGGAGATGTGAGAATCTGTTCTTATAAGATTACTTTGGAAGAGGGTGTACTTACTTGATTTGACTCAAAATTAACAAATAATAGGATTATAGTATGTTTAGAAGATATACAAAAGTCCAATGGAATGTACTTGGTCTGGATAGAGTTTTGAGTTTGTGAAGAAGAGGATCCTGATAGCGAGCGTCATTGCCGCCCCAGGCTCCATTTTCATCAACATCAATTGCGCACGGGATGGATTCACAATCTTGAAACAAGGATTTGATTTCGATTATATGTATTTATCAAAGTGATTGATGCATTTGGTACGTCTCGTATATTCTACTTGTATTTCTTAGGTATCACAGATCCCGGACTCGGCGGACAATATCACATGCAAATAATTGTATAGCAAATGCAGTGGCTCCATGACTCTTGGTACGTGAAGAATGCAAGATGTACTGGTGAGGTTTCATGCAGTATAATTCTAGGCGAGTTTGATATGGTTTCTGCGCCTGCATCTGTTCAGGATAAATGCCGCTAAGAGCAGAATCAAGCTGATGATCGTTATCGCTCCGGGAAAAGAAAAAGAGAACCTGGACGGCACTGCTCCATCCAGTCACAGCCCAGCCGATTCATCACTCAATGTAGACGGTAGAGCCTTCTCGATGAAATTCTCCAAATCTTGAATCTCCTGCGGATCTGCAGAATGACCAAGACCACTATCATAACAATTAGCAAGACGCGCACCAATTCCGCGAGCGCAAAACATACCGATAACTATGAAACTCAACATCAAACCCCATCCCCTTGAGATGTCGCTGCGTCATATCACCAAACTCATATTTGACAACAGGATCCTCGTGCCCATGACCCAAGAAAAACGGTGTTTTCGAATTCGGCAATTCCCCTCCTGGAGGGGAAAATTCCTTGAGTTTGGTAGAAAGTAGCAAGTAGCATGATAACCCAAATATACCGCCGAGTTTGTAGGGGGATGTGATACCAGCGAACAGAGACATGGCGCCACCCTGGGAAAAGCCGCCTAGTATAATGCGAGTGGGTTCGATGCCCTTGTCGATTTCTTCTTTGATTAGGGAACGGAAGTAGTCACGGGATTTGAGGATTCCGGGTTCGTCTTGGTTGCGTTGTGCTTCTTCGTAGTCCATCTACTAAAATCAGCCATATGTCGTATTGGAGTCATTGGTGGTATACATACATCTTGACCTAAATGCGCAATATCGTACCAACCCGGCATTGTCATTCCCATATTCTATTCCCGGCACGTCAGCTTTGTTTTGACCCAGTCGATGGACAAGGTTTCGACACGTACAACTGTGATCGGAATCATAGGCGCATTGGGGAAAATAAATGAGACTTCCTCGAATTTGTTTCGGCGACGCCAGCTCTGTGCAAGGCTGACCCTGCGTGTGGTAGGTATATCGTCAGATATGTTTCTCGTAAGTTGAGGAAAGTCGAGTCGAGGTTCTTACCAGCCTGCTCCACTATAATAATACAGAAGTCAGCATCTCTAGATGTATAGTAACAGCATGAATGACAAACCTATCGCCCAAGCCATGCGCCATGATGACCGTCGCAGTATGCTTCTTTATAGCGGGGACAACGAATGGAGCGCGGTACGACATTTTGTCTGTCAAGTGTGGTTGTCTTCAGGAAGCAAAGAGTGAATGTCAGCAGTTGGCAAATGGGAAAGAAAGTGTAGAAATATGGATTGACAAGTGTCGAGGAAGTAAATAAGACATATCGCAAACTCCCCGCTTGCCGCCTTGACTGACTTATTTGATTGGCCAATTCGGTAGGTAGATTTAGGCGGTGGATAGCAACGAGTCACAACCGCGGCTAGCGGACTACGATCAAAGACTATTCTCCAAATATTGCATTACAATGTGATTCTTCTAGCCAAAGTGAATTCATTCATATACATCATCGACTCATTATCTAGCCGAGTTGTCGTGTCGAGTAAGATCTGTTTATAGAAGCGCAAGGCAAGCAGCAAAAGCAGAACCCAAAACACCCCAGCCGGCAGTTTGCAAGGTCACAGCAGCACCGGTGTGGGAGCTCGACGCTGCGCTAGCAGTGGCACTCGTTGAGCCAGATGAGGATGAGCTCGAAGGGGATGCGCTGCGTGCGCTACCGTCCGCATTGGACAGGTTGGCAGTTCGTGCCCCATCGGCACCAGACAGAGCAGTGGCAGCGACGCCGGTGTTGTTAGCACATTTACTTGGGCTGTTCTTGGTGACAGTCGATGAGAAGGTGATATCGGCGCACTGTGTTAATGAATTAGCAATGAATATGTCGAGCTCAACGAAGCGAAACTTACAGCGAACAGACCACCGCCGCTATCGCCGTCAGTCACCACTTGTAAAGTAGCATTCTGGCCATCTGTGAGATTGAGGGAAGACAGTGAAATATCAGGCAAGCAGAATTCGCCGAGTCCGGTGGCAGCCAAGGTTGGGCTGATAGTGATGTTGAAGTTAGAGCCCGGGTCAGTTCCCAGAGCGAGCAGGTATGAGACCGCGGTTTGGGAGTGGTGAAAGGTGATGTCGACGGGGATGGAGTGTGCGTCTAGGGAGATGACGGTACGGTTGGATACTGGGGTATCGAAGCCCCCGCAGGGGAAGTTGGGCATGGTATCTTCATTGAATCCACGGGCTACAGGCCAGTCGAGAGTGAAATGGGCGGTGGCAACGGAGGCCAGGGAGGCCAGACTGAGAAAGGTACGCATGATGTATGTAACTATGCAATTGGTACGGATTCGAGAAAAGAGAAGAGAATGATAGATGAAGAAGTTGTGTTATTGGGAGAAGGGAAAGCTCTACTTAAGAATGCCGGCGTGAGTCGGCGCTTACCAGAAACCCACAGCCCCTCTTTGGAAGGTACAGCAGCCACGGTCCTTCTCAGCGATGATGAGTGATCCGATCGAATCTGGTACAAAGTATGTTGACTACTTTGACGAGTCTGGGTCATACCATAATACCATACCGAGGTACTCCGTAGATAGACTGTATAGAGAGTATCTCTCCGCTCTATTCTACCCATCTGTGGTGATGTACTGCCATGCAAGGAACATGCAAGGAACGCCGACATCCATGTCATCCCATGTGCTAACCAGCGTGATAGATGATATCCGATCAATTCTTCAGGAAAAGAAGAAAAAGCAAAAAAGAGGGGCGATAATAATCTGCTCATTCCTGCTCACGCTAGTCCCGAACAGGAAGTCATAGCCCTGCAGAACGGGCGCAGCTAGACCCAATGCGGCTTAGACTGCGGCTAGTGGGCGCGCTAAGAGCTTAAAATGAACGCAGCTTTTGCTCTGAAGAAGTCGAGATGCATTCATTTGGCATTCATTGAAAGCGCTACTAAATACTACTATGGCGAAACTAATGCTCGCTCCAATGCACAATATATCGGCCCACTGCCAGCTCCCCAATAAACGTGCCCGCCAGTACCGACATGAAATATCCCACGTTCATCGTCATCACTGCCAACATGCTGCCCGTGGTCAATTAGTACAAGTCCACGCTCGCTGCAGAATCTAGAATAGCACTTACAGAAGATAGCTCACTCCCGTCACCACAAATGCCAAAGCCGCGCGGGGGAGATCAACGCTGAACCGCCATGGCTGCGTCTCCGTTGTAACCTGACGAACCACTCTCACCGTCTCGTCCACGCCTTGACAGGTCAAAGTCCCCGTCTTGATTGTATCTGGATCAGCATCTGCGAATGCGGACTCTGGTTTCTTTCCGGCGACCACCACGTATCGTCTGTCGAGCGCAATGGCGAGCCATTTGCGTTCCATAGCAGCCTTGAAAGCCATCAGGAATCGTCCGATGATGGCGAAGATTATGAGAAAAATGCAGGTGCCCGCATATTGACCGGATGTAGTCGGTGTCCACGCCGAGGAGTATAGAGGTGTAGAGTGACTGTTGGTAAACACCATGGCCATGGTCATTATGCCAGAGCTGGGCGAAGAAGTTGGACTCGACGACATGCCTGGCATGTCCATGTCCATGTTTGCGGTTGAACGTAGTAGTCTGTAGTGTAGCTACGCGACGGAGTTTTGCGAACTTTTGTTGATTATATAGGGATCTCGTAATCGTCGTCAAGGGCATGAAGAAACGTCTCACAAAGAGGGAAGCAAGTATATGCAGAGAAAATAAAAGAACAAAAAGAATTAAAACCAAAGACAGACAGACATCCTTAGTTCTGGTGGGGAGCGCATTCGGCGTTTTGGCTCAGGCGGGGCAAAGATAGAAGAATTGAGCAGATTATTACACGATTCCGGCCGCACTGCAACCCCGGGAAAGAGCGCCGACTCTGGCCTTCCTTCCTTCCTTCCTTCTTTCTTTTCTTTCTTTACACCTCTTTCAATTCTCTAACATTGCATGTTCTATGACTCTTGCAGGTCATTCAGGACCGGTTCCTTGTGTATCTACCAAAGAAATCCTTGCGACGATTGTCTAATGAGTTGAATCGCCATGGACATGTCAGGCATGGATATGGGTGGTACGTCCACGGGGGCGGGCATACCTACCTACTTCCAGTTCCAACAGTACTACTGGGCTGTTGTTGGAACAGTCATTGCCATTGCGACGGTAGCCAACGTGCTGAATCGGTTTTTGGCAAAACAACGGTAAGTCTATGCCGAGCTTTTATTTCGATATATTCTAACAACGACCAGTCTGTTCGATAAGTCCAAAACACCATCACAACCAAAATCATCATTCTTCCAGACATATGCAACCGTCACCGCAATTACCAGAGAAGTCGCTAATGCGACATTGCAACCCATCAAACTAGGGAGCTATACCCTGCACCTTGCGCCCATCGGACCCGTGTCGCTGGTGTTGGCCAACCTGTTGACCATCCTGGTCATGATGTTTTACGGCTTTGATACCGAAAAATGGATAAATTGGGAGAATATCGGCTACAGAGCTGGATTCATGACCATCTGCCAATTGCCCTTAGTAATCCTGCTGGCCGGGAAACAGAACATCATCGGTCTATTGACGGGAAGTAGTCATGAGCAGCTGAATTGGTACCATCGATGGGTCTCGCGGACGTTGTGGCTGTCGGCCACAATCCATATGGGGTTTTGGTTTCGAGATTACGGCAGATATCACTATATCGTGACTATGATCAAAACCGACTACTACACAAAACATGGGTTTGCCGCATGGATCATTTTGACTTTTATTTTCCTGACCTCCTTTGCGCCGGTGCGTCGCTGGAATTACGAGATTTTCGTCATTCAACATATCGTGACTATGGCCGGTTTCCTCGCCGCTGCCTACCTGCATGCTCCTCAAGAAGTCAGATTCTGGGTCTGGATACCAATCGGCTTTGTGTGTTTTGATCGATTCGCGAGAATTCTCGTCCTGGCTTTTGCAAATCTATCCGTTATTCACTTTTGGTCAAAGAAGCAACGACCATTCTTTGCCAACCAGGCTACATTTACTCCTCTTCCTGGAAACGTTACACGCATTACCATCCGGGATCCGCTTATTACCTGGAGTCCAGGACAGCATGTGTTTTTGAGTTGCCATTCAGTGGTGCCTCTGCAAAGTCACCCCTTCACCATCATGTCACTCCCGTCGGACAATAAAATCGAGTTCCTCGTGCGTGCTGAGAAGGGTGGGACTCGACGATTTTTCCGGTTTGCGACGAAACACAGTGCGTTATTAGGAAACACGCAGTCATCAGAGAACAATAAACGCACAGTGTTCATAGAAGGTCCGTATGGAACTCTTCGACCTTTGCGTCAGTTCGACAGTGTCGTTCTGTTTGCTGGTGGAATGGGCTGTACCTATACCTTGCCGCTGATGCGTGATATTGTGCATGCATGGAGACGAGAATCTCAAAGTACTATGCGGCTAGCTGCGACGAAAAGAATTCGATTTGTCTGGGTGATCAAATCACGTAGTCAATTAAGCTGGTTGGAACCAGAATTGCAGGCTGTGCTGCAGGATTTACAGAACCTCCAACTGCTGAATCCCGAGATGGACAAAAAGATAGAGATTAGTATCTACTTGACGTGCGATGAAGCGTTGGAAAAATCTACACGCTCCACCACCGTGACACAACAACGCGGTTTTCCAGATATCGCAAGGAATGATGGGACCGACGAAAAGAAAGCATTTGAAGCAGAGAATGTCGTCGTTCGATCTGTGTCATCGACATCCGAGTCTTCACAAACAAACGCGACGACAGGCTGCGGGGTCACCAAGAAATGCTGCTGCACCACGACCATCGAAAACGAAGATGATCTCTCATTTGTACAGAAATGCACATGTTCCGGCAAACCAGCCGCAACAACAGCGCCCTCTTCATCGACAACCCCGTTGGTAGACATGAAAGGATTCAAGAGCATGACGGGTCGACCACATCCACGGTCTATTATCAATCATGTCCTGGAGCAGGCCGAGGGTGAGAGTGCGGTGGTGGTATGTGGACCGCGAGGACTTGCGGCTGATGTGCGACATAGTGTAGTGTCGCTGAGTGATGAACGGGCTGTACATAAGGGTACAGGGGCGCAGGGGATATACCTTCATGTTGAGAACTTTGGGTGGTAGCAAGCTGCACATACATATAATATATATATATAGAAATAATGAAGATCATGTCAAGTTATCAATATGCAAGTTACTTTGTAGCTGTTGTTGTTGTAACTAGAGGATTCACGTGAGTCAGCTCGGAGCTCCACCATGACGTACCGGTACTCCGACTTAACCTCGTACCTTCACCTCATCACCGTCAATAACAACAATAACTAACTCAACAACAATCAACTGAACAAAGCCTTTCAATATTTTCAATAAGCAGAAAGAACAAGAAAAAAAAACTCTCAGAATGTTCAGAATCGTACGTACCATCCCAACAACCCCATCCTTACAAAACAGACACTAATAACATCCAACAGCACAAAACCCTCGACATAATAACCCTCTTCCACAAACCCTCCCTCCCCTCCTCAACACGCGTCCTCAACCTCCTCCGCACGGCATCCGCAAACGCCTCGGAAGCAGCAAATGCTACAATGGACCAAGCCAGCGATTTTTCACCCTCTTCCGGTGGTTCTGGGGTGGTGCCCTTACGCGACGACTTCGAGATTGAAGTTACCGAATCCCTGCCCACGACGGATCAATTAAGTACGATTATCGATTATTTGGCGGCCAAGGGTGTGAAGGCTGGTGCTGTTGTGCAGGGGGCTGTGGGGAAGGAGGATGCGTTGAGGAAGTTGAGTGAGAGTGGGTTTGCGAGGCCTATTGTACGTTCCGTTCCCCTCTTCCTCATTATATGAAATATAGAATGATTAGGACTAACTGGATTGTATAGGTCGTCGATTGGAGTAACGGAAAAGCCGTCGTAGGCGACAATGAATCGGAGATATTGCGTCTTTTGAGGAAAGGGGATGAATCGATCTAGTCCCCCTCCTCCTCCTCCTCTTTCCTAACATGCGGAACCAGATCGAAAATCAGATAACGGAAAATTCACCACTCTAATGTTTCTATTGCGTTGTTTTATGATACATGTACAACTATGCATTTTTGATCCCCCAATTTTATTTTATTTTTCTATCTTTTCAAACTAGGGTTATGATATAGCATATACTACGAATATGTACTTTTCTCCTCCTCATCATCGTCGACTGATGATATCTTGGATTGATATTCCTCCGCAATTTTTTTCTGCTTCTTGCTGTTTTAGCGCGTGGTCGATACAACAAGGAAAGATCTCGTAATGACTTTGTCCAATGCTTCTGTGATACCATCACCGTTGTTGTTGTTGTTGTTGTCAGGCTTGATTGTCACAGGTTTCGAAATCTGTGCAGACACAGCATGCTCATGCTCGGTTGCAGTGCGGATGAGCGTCTGTAGGTATGAGGTGCAACATTGAATCGTCGGATGGACCGGTGACTGGAGGAGGTATCGGTATTGTTGTTGGCGGTGATAATAGTAGTAGTGTCTCTGTCTCGACGACGACGACGCTGCTTATCGGCGTATGGATGCGAGGGGACATCATTCTCTGCCAATTGTCGTGGCTGTGGTTGTTGTTGTTGTTGTTGTTCCCTGGAATAGGCTATGGCGGATTGTAAAGATCTAGTGGATAGGCTGTTGCTGAGCTGTTGATATATGAAATGAGTGGGAATCGATTACTTGTCTCCATACACAAGAGACAATGGAAGAAGACAGAGCACATTTTAGGGTTAACGTACCTGTACAGACGCGTGCTTTGGTGTGCCTGACTGATGTAACAGATCGGATTTGATGACCGAGTAATCTAGTTACCCAGTTATTCATTAACTAGCTGCACTGTCACACCAATGAAGATTCTAAATGCATGAGTGAGGATCATGAAACATAGCCTACCAGACAATAAACGAATCTGACAGTATCAATTGATCGTACCCTAAAAGTCATACTCATACACAAGGTGAACGAAGAACGAATGCCAATAACAAACACAATTAGCGAAGGGGAAAAAAGCGACCCCTCTTAGCTGACAAAACAGTATGGGTGAACGGAAAAAGTTCGTGCCCGAACAATTAAGATGATAGGTGAAAGAATAAACCGATGTTGATCAAGCCCGCTCGATCCAACCGCAGAAAATAGACTAAAATATCGTCCCAAACGTGCCCTCTGTCAGAATAGACTTCCTCGGACTTCCTCGACCGTCTTCCACGGCTGGTTTGCGATGTCTACTCAAGTCAGTAACAGTAAAAAAAACCTCGTATACATCAACATGCATACCTAAAAGTAAACCCAACAAACAATCCTTTACCCATCTGTTCATCTCGGTCTGCCATCTCCTCTAACTGTCGTTGCTTGTCATGCACCTCTTTGTACTTCGCCATGTCAGCCTCATTGCTAAAGTCATCGAAATAGCCCGCATCGGTTTCCGAGTCCAGCTCCGGAACAAACGGCGCGTTACGCTCTCGCAACTTAGTGAAATCCACCTCGGCAAAGTATTCATGGTCGTGAATCTGTTGAATGTTTTTGAATCGCGTCTCCTTCGCTGCCACCAAGCGTGTGATCAAGTCCCAAGTTCGACGAGACAGAAAATAGTTTGGATCCTCATACTGGGGTTTCCGTAACACTTTCTGCCAGCGCTTCAGATTCTGCCATGTCTCATCCACGGTTGCACCAGCAAACGGAGGATAGCCTGCCAACGCTTCAAAAAGCATACATCCCAAGCTCCAGTAATCAACAGTGAAATCATAGTCTTCGCCCTTCAACACCTCAGGCGCCATGTAATCAGGAGACCCGACTATGGAGTTGGCATAGTTGACCTCACGTTCTCGAAGCGACCGGTATCCTTCACGTCGTTCGGCTGCCGTTCGCTGTTCCATCGGTCGTCCGAATGGGACCGATGTATTGCCCACTTCCTCCAATTTGATGCGCATTGACTCAATCTTTCCAGGGTTCAACATACCCGCAGCTAGACCAAAATCAGTCAACTTGACATGGCCAGTGCTGTCGATCAGGAAATTCTCTGGCTTCAAGTCTCGGTGGATGTAGCCCAGATTGTGCAAAGCATCAACGCAACTAAACATCTCCGCAATATAAAAACGAGCGTGACGATTGTGTAGGACCCCCGTGTTGTTGAGTAGGGTTCGGAAGTCACCACCTGGCACGTATTCCATGGCAAGATAGATCTGTTGGTCGTCTTGGAAAGCATACAAGAGCTTCACCAGCCAGTCGCTCTTGGCAGCAGTCAAAATATCACGCTCAGTCAAGATATGACGAATTTCATCGAGCTTGAAGAGCAGCTTCTTGCTCATTATCTTCAAAGCGCACACCTCGCGGGTATCTTTTTTCTGTGCCAAGTAGACCTGCCCATATCCACCTTGACCGACTTGAGTTAGAATATGGAAATCACCCTGTCTCAGACGGGTACGTCGTTTACGCAGATTGGCACGTTCGCGGCCTAGGTATTTCTGAAGCGCAGGTTCGTATTCTTCGACTGGGGTCTGAGGAGGTGCAGGGTAGGCTGCCTTGAACTGGTTGTATCGGGTTTGGCGGTTGTGCACATAGCTGAGTATGTCAAAGTAGTGATCGAGGAAATCTATACCGTTATTAATCGCAATCAAAATGAAGGCATGAGGGTCAACATACAAAGTTGGGTCACATTAGCCAGCCGCTTGATCTTGGGCAACTGCAGCTTCTCCAGTTCCTCCGCTGTCAAGCCGCGCATTGTCTGGTTTTGAGCTCTTCGCACACTCTCCATATTGTCGCGCTGTTGGTATTGTTCAAGTCTCGATACGGCAGCCGAATTGGCATTCAGCCCCAGCTCTTTGCCCAAGCGTGACACATTTGGGGGAGCATTTTCCTTATTCGATCGGCGCGTCGGGCTTCCTGGAGTATGTTGATGTGTATCTTGGTGGATGACGCTTCCATTGAAGTCTTCCAGTACAGACAACCCCTTGCCAGGGGAGCTAGGCGTGTTAAACCCCGATTTCGTCGGGGAGGATGGAGCCAATTTCATCGCCTTCTCGAAAACCCCAGGCAGATTCAAGGCACCAGGAGGCATTCTATTCTTGCTGGGGCTTCCAGTCGGTGTTTGCACTGGGCTTGTGAATTCATTTTGGTTGTGAGTGGGCGTGGACGGTCGGTCGTAGTTCTCCTGACTGGCACGTGTATGAAGGAGCGGGGGAGGAATAGGGAGCTGAAGAGCGTTTGGTCTTGTAGGCGAGCCTGAAGCAAAGTTCGGGCCGGCCATGATTATGAGGTAAAAGTATGTTTATCGTAGGTGGCGGTGGTGAATTGCTCTGTCGCGCAGAATTGCGACTGTAGAGGGTATCTGGTCAGACGGCGGGGGTGAGAAGCATGTGTTTACAGTTGATCAACGGAAGACATTCAATCAACAGTCAATTTGGACGTAGAGTCGCGAGGAGGAGAAGATAGGAGGAGAAGATAGGATGAGAAGAAGCAGACTCCGGCTGATGAATTGTAGAAGTAGGAAAGTGAAAGCCGCAAGAAGAAAGAGAGGGATGAACGCCAGGAGTGAAACTGATTGATCTCATCGGGTGGGGATCTGCTGAAAGTGGATGGATCTGGCAGGAGCAGCCCGCCGCCCGACCAAGGAACGCCCAGCGGGAAGTCGCCCAGCTGTGCCTGAGTGCCTGAGGGCCTGAGGGCTGAGGCGCCCCGTCTAGATGGCCGGTTGCCGGGGGAACAATCGGGGCGTCATCAAACAATTCAGCCAGCCCTGTGCTTTGTGGATCTTATTGCTTCTTGTTCCTTGCTGATGTGCATGATATATTAATTAGGATGTAACTTAACTATAGATCTGACATCTATTCAGCTGTCTGTTCGATCCATCATAACAAGCGAGTGCCAATGCAAGTGACACTACGTCTACATCAAGACAACAAAAGAATGCTCCAGGACTTCTAGCAATCCAAACAGTCCACATCTGAATAGCCCTCATGATCGCCTATTCTGACGCACATCATCTCTCGGAAATTGAGAAATGCAGACTAGCGAAAGCTAAATACTGTATGCCTAGCAATCACACGCATGGAACCCACCCAGCAGCCCCAGGCAGCTGGGACGACTGGGCTGAGTGGGCTCGGGGTCACCGTATCGAGTGGAGTCTTTTGGCAAGACTACTTGGAATGATCTGAACTCAAAAGAAGAATCTCATATTCGGAAAAAAGTTCCTCTATTGGCACCAGGCCAGGCTCAAAGAATTAACCCGATGTTCAATCATCGAGTCTCGCCGTCATTCCTCCATGGCATGAATAGAAAAAAGAAAATACATTATAAAATTCAACTCATAAAATCACCGACCCGTCTAAGCAGCACCTTCCTTTCGCTGGCCGGTCTATATCCGATCAATCTTGTCAGTAACTATGTTCCTTCTTGAAGGATCGGGTCAAAGGATGAACAGAAGGAAAACCCACGTAAAACGCCAGCCCATAAGACGGAGTCGTGAAAGTAATCTTCGAACCCTTGGGAAAATAGAAAACATCGCCCGGCTTAGCAGTGACTTTCTGGCCCGTCTCATCCGAGATCTCAAATTCGCCTTCGAGGATAATCTTCATTTCGTGGTAAGTGTACTCGTAAACGAGCGGAGTGCCCTTTTCGAGACGGTAGAGGCCGCAGGAAATTGGTTTGTCGGCGTCGTTCTTGTCACTGCGCAAGTTGAAGACAATGCATCGTTAGTAAAGAAAGAAAACCAGATGCTATAAAGCCTCTTATCCATACCTGCTGGATATATCACCCAAGAACGCATTCTCATTCGCAATCAATGGAGGCTTGAAGGTGCTCTGAGCCTTTTCATAGTAAGTCATTCCAACAGGAGCCATTTTTGCTTCTTTGGCGGTGGTGATAGTGCTCTTGTTGCTGTTAGACACACGACTCAAAATGCTACCCATTTCTATCAATTATAAGATGATTCTAATGAGAAACTTGTATCTATATATTCGTGATGTTGTTGAAAGTTCAATTCAACAACAGAGGAACAACCTTGGAATTATGGAGAAAGGTCTCCACGAAAATCCAAATAGGAAACTTGATCCTTGTTAGATTTATCAGGGCTTTGACGGAATACTAGCAGTTTCAAGAAGCTATCAATGGGAAGTACGTACATCCGGAAATGCACGTATCTTGACATGTGTCAATCCAAGGGGGTTCCTTTACTCCAAAGCGTGTAGCTCTTCTCTTGTCGAGATTGAACAGAAATTGTGTGACCAATCAGTTCTATTGAATTGGAAGATAAGAGCTTTAATGACAGATGATCCGGTAGGTATAGCATAAACTATTGGTATTGCTCTACCCCAATATCTGATCTTGCCTAGGTAGTGAGTGGTGTAGTACGTACATGCGGAGAAATCGAACTCTATGAGGGGAACAATTATTGCGTCCTTCCGGGACGGTTTTTGGTATCTAATCAGTCGTGTCTCATTATTCTTGTCTTTGAATTACGTATGCCATGCTATCTTCATTATACTTCTATCATCAGAATGTAATCAAAAAAATAAAGAACTCTAATATAAATGTCTATCATACCCTACAGCGCTGCATATGCACAGTGAACTTGATTACTGATAGTGAATTAAAAACCAAGTCTCCATGGGTAGAGCACGAGGAAGAACACATCCCCTCTTCCCCTCACGAGGTAATGCAGCGAGACCACAAGATCAAAGATACGTAAATTTCAGATAACCATGCGCCAACTAAAGATGTTCCACTTTCTATAAGGCTGACTGGTTGAGACCTACTATGTATACAACGCTCTGTGGAAAGGAACTTCCTGGGAACATTTTTCCTATTTAGGAAAGAAAATTGGGTTCGCTGTGAAATTTATCCCGATACGGTCTAGTGCGGTCCGCTTGCCCTAATTTCTGAGTTCTTCGACCTTTCTTGGAACTGCTGGGAAATTGTCCATTGACACCAATTCATGGTTTACTCTTATCGATGCGTTCTAGATACAGAAGCTGAATGTTCTTGTTCGCCGAAATTGTTTCGGAGGAGGTGATTGTGCGTAGGTACTAGAGGATGATTGTCAGCTACTCAGTTCGTGATATACTGAGATATAGAATCAAACACTTATGACAGGCACTTGGGCAGTTACGATACCAAACTTTTTATTTCCAGATAACAGAATAACAGATTCCCCCGCTTCATCTCAAGACGCATCCATTCGAGATACAACGACAACAATATTCGCCCTGGACAGGAAAGAGTTGTCTCTTTACCCAAGTAGCCAAGAGTGCTTTTCCAAGACGCTTACACGATACTCTCACATAAAAAATAACTGCTTAGACATCTTTGCATAATACATAACTAGTGTTCTCTCTTCGAGGCTAGGTTAGTTGTCATCAAGAACATCAATAATATGACGTCGATTTGCCAAAAATTTCTCCGTGGATACAATAATACAATTATAGAGACGAGTCGGTTTTACCTAATATCGCACTATCTTCCAGCATACCTAGTACATACTCTATTTTCAGCTCATTATTTACTGTATTCTCTAGAATTGAATCGAGATCTTTCAAGGTTTCCTTTTCCCAATTTCTCAATAGCGTACCAAATATGTACGTAGGCCCTAACCAGTAAAGTTACTCACTCACCCACACACCTCACGCCATGCGCGAACTCTTTTTTTAACCAAGTAATCAGTAAAATCCCGTCTAGCGCGGTTAAACGTAGAAAATAAGAAAGAGTGAAAGAAGTGGGAAAAGAAATCCCCTACATCTTTGCAGGCGAATTGGGTGATATCTCTCATTTTCGGCTTCTAGGTTCTTCTTGTAACCCCCCACCTACATCCTTTCGACCCTTCGTTGAGATTCTATTTACTTGACATATATCAATCAAGGGACCTGGTATGTTTTATACAGTATTGATATCTCTTTTCTCTGCTTTCTAAATAGCTAACGTGTTCCGGGTGATAGCCAGCGATCCTCCTCACTCTTACTAGAAATCGACACTCAGAAAGAATTTCCAGGTACTTTCCATTCCTACATCTTCACTCATTGTCCCCAACAACAAAGCGAAAACCTGTATGTTTACGAATCTTCAAAAGATATCCAATTTATTCATTATAAACATCAAAAAATCTGAACCACAAAGCCGAAAATATCAGCTCCATGCGATCACACCCAATGCAGAAAAAACCCATCGTCACTTCTCTACCCGTCCCTTTTGCAGCAGAACGACCCAGGAACTTCCAAGGTGGTACCGATATCGACGCCCTCTGAGAATAGGATTTGCATTACGTATAAAAACAAAGATCAAAAGAGAAGAAAAGAAAACCGAAAGAAGAAAAAGAAAACCCCCGCATTTCAGTCTGACTACTGTTGCAATATTGAGTACAGACCGATTCGCAGTACTATTGACCACGCAAACCACAAGAAGAAAAAGAATCTGGATTGTGAATCCTTTTTTGTCTCTGTCCAAAGCGCCAAAAAGGAAACAAAGGCCCAAACGCGATCCCATCATCGTCCGCTTTACTTCGGCTCCTTCGAATCAGTAGGCCTTGTCTCGTCTCTTCTCTCCCATCGCCTCGCGACAAGAATAAAGAGTAGAGAAGAGAACGAAACGAACGCCTGGCTAGTCGCATACCCGGAACCTCAGAAGAATCAAGAGTCGTCGCTTTCCTTGTCGCATAACATCGTAATTGAATAAGAGAACGAAAACATACAACAGAAAAGAAAGCGAAGCCAAAAGCGCCTCGAACAAAGCCAAATTACAAAAATAGGATATTGCGACTATACAAGAAACCAAGATGCCAACAGTTACCATGACGAGGGAACTCGAGCACTACGTGGACTCCCTCCGCTCGTTTCTAAACCGAAATCCTAGCTTCCAGCCACCGCCAGCCAGCCCCAAGAGTGATTATCGAATGGACTTATGCCGAACCGACTCCGGATCTGGGAGTATCCGAAATGAGGACAGGAAGTTGACGCCCGATACTCCGTTGGTACAGAATGAGCAATCTCGGCGTGAGCAATGGAGAGCCCTGCCATCAGCCCAAAAGAACTATGGAGCTTTTCGTTAGTGGTTTGCCATTTTTCGTGAATCATGGATTTGTTTGCGTGTTGTAGTTACCTTCCCAGTTCCAATCTCTCATTACCCCTACCCAGTGGTGACTCCCTCGAACCGTCTGTTCGAAGTCAAGTTCTTCTACAATTGGAACTATTGATCCTTGTCTTTTTTGTGTAGGGCTTGTAGAGTAAAATCCTCCCAATGCTTGGTTGTTATCAATTGAAGCTCCATATACCTTGCCTGAATTTGACGGATGATGATCTTCGTGTACCACCATGGATCCCTTTCGGCTTACAGGGCGTAACCGCTGTCGTAGTCGTTCTGCCTTTGCTGCATCCCGCCGTCTCCAGACCTCGCGTATCACTTCTACACATCGATCAATATTTCCGATCCGTAGCCGGTTCTGCATCGCGACCCATCGTTGCATGATCCACTCCCGGTCTTCCTTATCCTCAAACTCACAGCTCGCCAGGAACAAAGGGAAAATGTGTAGAATATTTGTTCTTGAGGAAAGAGGTACAGTAGCCAATAACTTCAAGGTGTTGTTTGCAAGGACAGAAGATGATGGCGAAGGGATCTCGGGAACTGCCTGGTGGAGGTAAAGAAGGATTGCCCATCGGTATGCATACGCGGTCTGAATGCTATCTTGAAGCTCGGATTGAGGGTCCTCCGGTGGGTTAAAATAATCAGGGAGGACCCATCTATCAATCGCATTTTTGAGTTCCCGTGCTTGGGAAATGATTGCAAAGGAGTTCCTATCGCTTTTGCGTATCCGCTGCACAAGATTTGCTACATGACCCATGAGTGGAAATAGAGTAGTTGCACAGCCCATCAGAGGATCGACGTCATGGATCCCATCTTCGGATATTGCAAAACCGGGGTCGACTAGTTCCTCTGCATCGGCCTCATCCATAGAAGTAATCCGAGCAATCACATCCATATATAGCCAAGTATTATACAAGAATCGAATTCGTCCCAGCTCTTCTGAAGGCGGGTGACGCCGGCCTCTGCTTCTCAAAGCCTGCCGCATGAGAGCTCTGGCTCCTTTG
Source organism: Talaromyces sp. PYS2103 (assembly GCA_023625975.1). Classification (NCBI taxonomy): domain Eukaryota; kingdom Fungi; phylum Ascomycota; class Eurotiomycetes; order Eurotiales; family Trichocomaceae; genus Talaromyces; species Talaromyces sp. PYS2103. The sequence continues at coordinate 110,224 of JAMAGB010000024.1, forward strand.
AGATGTTGGATGCCAGTGGAAGTCTGTTGGTCCCATGTCTCTGCAAAGACCAATGATAAAGTTGTCGCTAACGCAGCATCAGTCTGCATTTGCCCCATACCCTGGACCATACAGTTGATACTTCGGCGCATGTGCTCCATCCCAAAGACTCGCAAAGCTGGATTATCCTTGGAAGAATGAAAAGCCGCCATTGAGATAACAGCATGATATAGGGCAGATGACTCTCTTGCCATGGGCCAAATTAGATTCCGCCACGGATTTTCTGTTACGCCATCCTTTACTGAGAGAATACCGCAGGTCAATCGATCAAATCGAACAATCAGTGACTCTTCACTGCCGGGAGCAGGCTCAGGCTCCTGAAATAGCATGGTTGCCATGGAGAGATCAGGGGACACATCGACCTGCGTAGTGGGCGGAGGGGTATCCTGGACAGGCCAAAGCTGAAAGCCAGGCTCTGACTGTCTGATTATATTTTCGACATCATCGGTGTCCTCTTCCAACATTGATGTGAAACTTGGTTGACTGCTTGATATGTTCATTACCGCTTGGTCGAGGTCAGTGGGCAAGGAATGTGATATTGAATCCATCTCGGCACTCGAAAATATGAAGCCAGATAGTTCAGTCTCAGGGGTGTTCAAGATTGTCGGTGGGTTGAATTCGTCTAACGATGGGACTCCAAAATTGAGCCCATGTGAATTGTTCATTATGGATGTCGCCTCAGCAAACATGGAAGTCTCAGGGAGAGATAAGTCATCTGGAAGAGAGCTACTGATTGGCGAAAAGAAGTTCGGATGCTCTTTCGAATCCAACAATTGTCCTGAAGATGCCGAACTCCTTCTAGCTGCCTTACGTGGTTGTGAGTCGTCGCCATTTTGGTCAGGTGGCGGTGATGCTAGCATTGATGTTGTTAGTCAAGAATGTTGCAACTAGAAGCATGCCGAAAAGATATTATCTACCTTTCTTTTTTGGAGCAGCCTTGGGAGCGGCCTGTGTATCCTCGAAAGGCCTCCATTTGAAATCCTTTTTGTACCCACCACAGGTCACATTGCGTCTGTGACATTGCTGGCAGCTACCACATGAGAGGAAAAAAGGAAACTTTTAGCAAACAGTTCACAGGCCTAATTTCAAAAAGCTTACCTCGGCTTCGTTTCGTCACACTTTAGACGTTTGGCTTTACAGGTACTGCAGCCTATGCTAGTCAGCGTGTCTCACGCCAATCAAGTGCAGCCCGTTAAAGTACGCACCGTTTCGGCTTTTTGATTGCTTAGGGCGCTGAGTGCCGTTTGTGGGAATCACAATAGGAGCGGATTTCTTCTTCGGACTTGTTGTAGTGTTTCGAGTATTTGAAACATGCTTCTTAGGTATGGGTGGTGAAGCGGGGATATCTAGAATGGCGGAAGGCGAAGGGATCCTTATTGTATCCATACCCATACAAAGATGTTTCGCATCGAGTTGAAAACAAACTGGGTGTTGGTAAACATAACCAAAGAAAGATAAGAATTCAGATGGAGGGATAAACAAGCGGGATGTAGTGCAATGACGGTATAGACTCTATAGATAAGGCGGACAAAGCGGAGTAATGCCCTGTGAGTTATCTATATGGATATCAAGTGAAGTGCCTCTCTGTTTTCCTCTTTTGCAAAAAATGAGTCAACAATGCGTGATAAAGTAAACTATTGATGTTAAAGCAGGGTACTGAAAATACCATGGATTTGCATACAGGTCAATGTCGGTGCCTGTTGTATGAAATGTGGACGTCAATGGGTATAAGTAGATAGCCCTTCCAGGCCTTATCTATTGCAGATGGGGAATGCTGTGTTAGTCGGTCAGGCCGGATCCAGATGGCGTGCGGAGATCAGAACAAGGAGCTTACATCCGTGCATAATTGGTAGATAAGTCCTCTATGCGGGGAGCAAACTGCGAATCACCATGGAGCGAGTTGGGCGGATTATCCATTGGGCATTGGCACTGCCAGCGATCTGCCGATAGGAAGAAAATGATAGTCATAATGACCATGCAGTACAACGGTTGCTAGTAAGTAGCACGTTTTACTGTTGGAACCACTCTGTGCCGACTTTGAGAATTGGCGTTTCTGCAAGGTCTTGTTCCTTGGCTCTGGCGTTCAACGAGAACGGTCATAAAGTTTGTGCAGTGCCCGTGACCGAGTTGGCAGCCGTCGAGAGTCTGGAGGATCTGAGAGCCAGTAGTTATTATCGAATGAATGATTCCATCTCAACCAAGTAACACATGTGGGGTAGGAAGAACATAGAGAACCTTTTCGGGACGGTGAACAAGCTGTGTCACATATAACTAGTCGTACATGACTCCATGAGTTGGCCCCTTGTGCGGACATGAGGAGTCCATACTAGACAGTAGACACGTCCAGAGCCCAGCGGGTTAGTTTGTCAGCCACCAGATAGAGCCAGATGGAGGGATGCTGACGTGTGTCGACTCTAATTGGAGCGCTAATCTTGGGAAGTCCTTTCGATGATGGTTGTACTGGATCGGCGAAAGTGCGAGGATTAACGAGTGGTGATGCTGGCATACAAGGGTTGTTGAGTTGGAAGTCTTCCGCGCGGCGAGCTCACATGATTTTCTCGTATACCTTATGGGCCAGTCGTGTTTACAATCGGCAGGTGCGCACTTGCCACTCTTGCGACCTCTTGTCAGGAGGAAGGCACGCCCCGGAAGGGTTCCTTCCTGGGTTCCGGATACGGATATCTGATCACTGCCCAGCGTCACTTCCCACTGGACAAACTGCAGGTTACACAGATTATCTGATATGCCCAGGATGGCCAAAAGGCGCCCAGACCTTGAAGGGACTGGCTACGAGTCGCGGTGAATATAATAGGACCATATCACATGGATGTCATTGATATCTCCATAGTACGCTCGGGAAAACACGGCTAGGAAGCATCATTCAAAGAGAACTCGGTGATGTAGGGCATTATACTTTTTATTGAACACTAAGAGATTTGGATTAATTGGCTAACACACCACAGCTGAAGAACAGAAAACAACAGAGGACCAGTCCAGGCCTCACAAGGCAGTCACATTGAGACGGAATGAAGCCATGAGAATGTTATGCTAACGAGGCATGATCAACACACAGTCTTATGCACCCCCTCACCCATTTTCGCCATCCCGCGAGGTGGCTGATCGTGAGCCTGTTGTCCAAGATGTTGGGAATGATTGTGTCTCCGCTCGTGAGTTCGATGGGAACGAGTCTGCAGTCTGGACAGATCGACGGGGTCTGAATCGACCAATTTCTCGGTTACAGCAACGACGTCACAAATCAGGCGTTCAAGGAGATCGGCGCTCATGCTCTCTCGAACCACCACACGCAAGATCTCGATGTTGTTGGCGGTCGGGGGAAGTGGATAGTCTTAGTGGATGTCAGCAGATATTCAGAAAAGGTAGGGAGAGCTTCCATACTGGGAATAATGTACTGCTTTGCTCGCAGTAAGATACTGACGCTCTCCTGCTTCACGTGAGGGTAATCTTTCTGGAACTTGTCGGAGAATCGAAAAGCTACGACTGGTAGTCCAGCTACATAGTCAGCAGAGGTTTCTCCTCCTTCACCAAGCACCGTGTCCTTGGCTGCCTTTAAAGTTTTCTTGCGGTGGATGCTGCTGACACATGTAAACCAGCCGGTCTTCTCCAGAGCTTCGCTGAGCAGACGTGCGTTTGCCAGGCAGTTTTCCATGATGTCACGATATCCGTTGAACCCGAGATGAATGAGGTTGTAGTACTGCCCGATAACCTGTCCTCCGGGTCTAGAGAAGTTGAGCGTGTAAGACTCTTCGGTGCCTCCCAGGTAGTGCAATTCAAAGATAAGATCCTTGGGAAGGTATGACTGATCACGCCAGATGATCCAACCTAGTCCAGCGTATACAAGTCCAAACTTATGACCCGAAGTGTTGATGGACTTGACGCGAGGGAGTTCGAAGTTCCTGGCGGTTCATCAATATGAGCTTTTGACTGTGATACTACCAGGAAAACGACTTACCATTTTTGACCACCACCTGCGTACGTGAAGGGTGCAATGAAAGCGCCGCTCGCTCCATCGACATGGATTGGGATGTCATGGCCGGTTTCCGCTTCATACTCGTCCAAAATCTTCGCAACCTCTTCCACAGGCTCATAATGGCCAGTGTAAGTGGATCCAAGAATGACAAAGACACCAATAGTATTCTCATCAATGTTTTTGCGAACCAATTCTGGGTCGAGAGCAAAATTGCTCTTCTCAGAAACGTCCAAGATACGTGCCTCCACATCAAAGTAACGAGCGAACTTTTCCAGGGCCACCTGTGCATTGGCACCCATGAGGATGTTGGGTCGAGAAATATCCTTCCCAGCTGCCTTTCGTTTTTCTTGCCATCGGCGTTGCATTGCCTTTCCACCAAGCATGATCGCTTCAGAGGAACCCACAGTTGCGGTTCCAATTGCTTTTTCGTTGGATTGCGCGCCCCATAAATTGGCGATTATGGAAACGCATCGCGCGTGCATGGCCATTAGAGCAGGGTATTCGTCGGCGTCTGCCAGGTTTTTTGAGAGATTCTCGGCCATCAGTGCATTTGCCTGTCGCTCCATATATGTTCCAACAAAGCTTCTACCGTCAGCCTAGAGCTTCGACACCTTAGAATCGAGACTCATCCACCTACCTAGCCAGATTCAGATTAGGGCGTCCATCTAAATCCAATTCATCGCGGAGTAATTGCGCCGCAGCGTCTGCAGGCGTGCCCTCGGTGGGTATGCGGAATTTGGGAATTGGTTCCTTGCTGGCGTAGCGTGTCGAATAAGGGGTTGAACTTGCAACGGCATTTTCAGTGTGGATGTTTGATTCGAGGCCGTTGTTTGAACCATCTCGCAAAGCTTTGATAAGCTCATCAGGATCGACCTGCATTTTGCATTTTTAATCTTGAAGCTTCTGCATGAAACGAGACCAAGCGTAGACTTACGTGGTGGGATAGCGCCATTGTGAACTATGAAGATTGATATAAGACAAGTTAACAAAAAAAAAACCAACAAGAAGTCGACGAGAAGTTAACAAGTCGAAGGTGATTATTTATTGTGAAGATGAAAGACCACCAGAGAATATTGTCTCAGGCTCTGACAGACGTCCATGGTTTATAACCCCAGACAAAAGTGGTAAGCTTCCTGATCTGGAGTCGACGACTAAAGAACCAAGCTTTCTCTGACAACTTACAAGTAATAATCCGACACGCTAAGCTTCGCTTGGACGATTTGACGTGGGGTTGATCTGGATCTTGTCCAATAATTGTTCAAGGCAGTGATTGTCTACGTACATCATACGATGGGGTGGGTGGTCGTGTCGTGTTAGATGTGCAGCACATTACTGAACAGACCCTTGATCTCGACCCTTGATTACTACATAGTGGGACTGGCATTACGTACCAATATCTATTGCTTTAAGAATAAAGCGTCTTCAATGACGTTCCGGCTGATCGATTAACTAGCTGCCTGACTAGGTAGGTGAAGCTCTAAGGCTGCGATCATGACGTCACCAATATTTACTCCGCGTTGCAAAGCTGCAAAGGTACATATTGAACACAGCGAAAATTAAGTAGCTTAAGTAGAATGATTTCCTAAAATATTACGCCTTGAGAATGTCTTGGCTATTAGACATTCATGAAGCGATGTTTTGTGACTAATCTGAGTAGACTCGTAGTCAATCAGAGTATGGAAAGAAACGGGCATTAGGGCACAGTGTTAGGGCTTGGTGTTCATCTCTGAACACAACAATTCCGCACAGCTGAACTGCTGCATCCCAGTACAAATATTTACTAGGCATTTTAGTACTCCCTCCAGGCCATCGGGAGAAAGTAGAACATGCAGCAGGTAAGTAAGATGCATCGGATGCGAGAAGATCTGTGTTACGGATCAGGTCATGTTTCGCTGAGCTTATAGTGTACAACGCGTTCTGTTTCTTTTAGCTTTGGATTAAGAATAAGCATGTTAGTAAAATATCGGTAAGCAAGGGCAAGTAGTCAAACCCTAATCAGGTAACTACAACTCACTAACTTATCTAGGAACACGATCCAACAATTTATGTGTTCACCGAATAGTAACCCTCGCAATCAGCCGTGGATTTATGGTCCTCCATGATATTTGGCATCTACCTACTCGATCGCTACAACCCATAGAAAGGCAAAACAGGGCTTATTCTTCGATACATGCAGCTGCACCTGTGGAGTTACACATGCACAAGTGGTACGCCTAATCTAGTAATCCAAGGGATAGGACGATCAGGTATGAATTAGAGTACGTATTATCAGCACCGTGCCATATTTCCAGGCTATGAACTACATACGTGGCCATGCAGGATAGTGTTACGTTCATGGTAAACAAGTTGAGAACATTATGGGTAAGTGATGTTGGTGGTAGACATTTCAGATATTCAATGCGAGCATCGACGTGAGGGTTACACATGTAAGAAAGATCCATACTACCAGATGACCCTGCCCATTACATTGCAGTAGATACTGAGCTACAACTTAAACTGATGGAAAAGAGCCTCATTCTCTGTTTTGTTCTCAGGGGAAGCAGTCTTGTCCATGAACATAAAAAAACTCTACTAGACAGTGGACATTTCGTCTAGCCGATTGGACCGGAGAAAAACACTCTTTGGATTTGCTTACCAAAAGGGAAAGAAAACGATAGTATGAATTCTAGGTTCTGATATAAACTACAGAGTCGACGGCGCCGAACACACGTACCGTATCCAAACATGAACGTAACCTTGATAAGGAACGTGCCACTTTTAGTCAGGACCTGTCAACGAAGTTAAGTTAGTTACCCCTAAGTTAATTGACAGTTAGGTTCAGTCCTTTAAATAAGGGTCGAAGAGCCGAGGAACCTTACCAACCCTTTTTGACCACGAGACGAAATACTACTGTAGTATAACTAGTGGTTATCGAGCTAAGTACGTATCTCTTACATTCGATAGTCTGTTTGCTAGCATCATTTTTATTCCATTTGTGCCATTTGTCAAATTATAACTCAAAATTGCTCAACTGAATGGAGCTTTCTATCGTTGAAAAGCGTCAAAATTTTCGAAATGCTAATCAAACTGTGGGTAGTTACAGTACAGAGTACTCGGGATTAGATCCTTCGCGAAGGACGGAGTATCGGAAAATACGTACACTCAATTTGTTTGTCTTGTATACGGTGGTGGGTCTTTATGCTATGGAAATCGTCGTACATCCATGCTTTCAAGGCGTAATAATGTGTGACATTATGCAATGTATAACATCTCGTTTGCCAGCGAATTGAGGCTCAGATTGTATCTGAAGACAAGTCGACTTTGAGATACAACAAGCAGTGAGGGAAAGATGATGAGATGAAAGGAACGCATCGGCCCCACTTTTACCAATATGGTGATTGGTCAATGGATGGATTGTTTATCTACTCCGGTACGGAGTAGATGATGGTTCATCAATCATCATCCGATCATCGCAGGAATATCGGACACTTTCAAAACTTTCCAAGGGGCTCACGGAATCTAACCATCGTATTGTATATTAATACTTTGAAGTACATAGTTAATTAATTAGTTAACTATTCCAGAGTAACAGAGTCCAACATACAGATAGAATCACCAATCACAGGATACAGTTTGTATTTACCCTAGCGTCGGAACCTAGCCGTATCCAGTATAGCGCATAGTCTTGGCTCGTACCGGCTTTAGCATCGTACATATCTGACTAACCCATTAGAGGCTAACGTCAGCATGCAGACCTGATCAACTGACCACTCGCAGAGCTTGCCAGCATGTCGAACCCCTAAAATACCGTTTCGGACTAGACTCGGGGCCCATGATCAAATCGATAGATTCGATGCCTAAATGCTTAGTGTTGATTGTTAGCATTGTCTACGCCGTGACAGACTGCAGACTCACAGAGGACGTTCTAGCGGGGCTAAATCGAGATGTAACGGTAATCAAGCATGCAGTTGCCTATCTAGATCATGAGATGACAGTCATGTCCCCCATTCTGACCACATCATCCTGCACAGTCAGGATCCCATCCCCTTGAAAATGATAAATTCCGTATCCATTGATTTCGAATACGAGCAATAATAAGCATTGCACAATACGTACAATACAATTGAGTGGGGTCGATATTAGCGTGTTCTCGTCCCATTCCTCACCACTCAATCGGGCTTCCGCTGCCGAGTCTAGATGTGGCTCTAGGCTCGTTTGGCACTAGCCCTAACACTAACGTACAACCAATACCAAAAAAATACTGATGATTTAATGGTAAGACTATTACAGTCATATCATTTGTCTTGGTGAGTAATCATTGGTCAATGGCATGATGGGATGATTGGCGTGTTTCGCCGCATTGTCAGGTCAGCACTTAACTACTTTTTCCATCGCTTATTATCCTCTTGTAAGTTACGGACTACTCCGTACAGGCTGTCAGATAGGTTGAATACATCCGGTACGATTTCAATACGCTCCGTACGGTAAAGGGGGATCGCACTGAACCATGTGATTTATTTTCGAAAGTGGAGTCGATTCTCATGCCTGTCCGTTTCTTCATTTTTCTTTCAGTCTTTTCCAATCTACAGTACGTAGTACGTACGGAGGACTCCGTACTCCGTACAGTTAGAGACTTAGAGTCCGATTGTACGTACAGAGCCAGCGTACGGTACTATCCCATGGATCGGTTTTTGGTTAGATGAAAGTGTTCGTCGGTAATTCCTCGGGATTCTCCCTTATACTTTTTCTCAGTCCAAGGTTGACTTTCAGAAAACCAACTTCCAATGGGAGGAAGATGGTGAAATTATCTATCTTTAGACAATCATCTGTGCGTTGAATAACTTACACGGCGTGTCCCAAAAATTGTTTCAAAGCATTCACGCGCCCAGAAAGATGAACGGTCATACCCTGCATGTATGCATGTACGTGCTTACTCGGATTGTAGGGTTAGGGCGGAGGCGGAGGCATATCCCCGGACGCAAGGGAGTTCGAGACGAAGTACCGACGCCACGCGATATGTTCAGTTCTGTCGCCTGTTTTCTGTTTTTTGGTACGGTACGGAGTATCGAGTACGCAGTATAGAACAATGTTAATGTGTTTCCGTACGGAGTATTATACGGTGTATGGTATGTTACCGAGCGTATTGCCCTTTGCCAGAATTCTGTTGTGCAGTGTAAACTGTAAAGGGATGCTCGTCTATCTGGATAGACACGATCCAAACATCTCGTCAAAAACAAAATATGGGAGAAAATTCGGTCTGGAGAAGAAAAGTTCTAGATCAAATGAGCTTAATCGACTTTTATACATCGAATGGATCAGCTATGTTGATCTCCCCTGCGCCGCACCGCTGTGATCGTCAGTTTCACTCTTGGTTTTTCTCCACAGCCGTCAATCTTGCACAAATACAACAGCAACTAACTATGGAAGACACTTCGCGCCTATGCTTTTCTGTCGATTATTTTCTTTTCTTTTCTTTTTCTCATAGGGCAAGCACAATAACCATTAACTATGTGGATTAGCCGCGTTGAATGTAGACATATCTAGCATTCCATTCAGTTCCGATCTGGTACGTATTTCTGGCTGGCTATCTGGATCGGACAGGTACAGTGTCAACGGTTATTCGATTAGAATATTCATTTCTTCACAGACAATCGCATTCATATTCATTCTACTGTCTTCGAGTACAACAAGCTACAAAAGAATGAACTAAAAAAGATCGACGAAAGCCCAATCGGGAAGTGACCAACGATGGCTGAGCGGCGGCGGCGCGACGGAGGGGACCGCCAGCCCTGTCAACCACGTTGTCGCTGATCCTGATCCATAATTACTTCTGTACTTCAACTCTGGACTATGAACTTCGTATGTACTCACTGACGCGGTTAGAATACATCCAACAGCAGACTCTGACTACGTACCAAGATGCTAATTAATGGTTGTCAGAAAGTGCCAGTCGTAATCCATAAATACACATCACCTGTTGCCTATTGAGACTTGGTTAATCAGCACTATTACTCAGCGTGATATTACTGATCTCTATCGTCCCATCCTACCGTAGCTAACTGGCTGGGTGGCTGACTGACTCGATGTCGTGATAGATCTGGAACTATTGGTCAGGCAATAATGGAAGCAATCCAGCTTCAACTTGTCATTGATTTCATCAAGGATTCATTGTCGAAATTTTCCAGCTTGGTTGGCGAGGTCATACCACTCTGTACTCCGGACTGTGGTAAGATACGTACCAAAACCATACAAACCGTACACAGACCGCTGGCTGAACCCGCGGCCATTCTTTTTGTCTTTTGTTTTTTCTTTCCTTTTTTTTCCCTCTGTCTCGTCTTTTTTCTTTTGCATACAATAACTACTGCATGATAAGTATGCTATTGCTGTTCATACCGACTAACCAGGTACAGCTTGCTGTGCCGTACTATTAATCACATTATATCTCTATCGGCCCCCCCTTTTATTTCTGCGACGTATTGCCCTTTTTGCTTCTTTTCCAGCATTCCATACATCATGCATTGAATATTGAATCGCACCATCAGCGCTACGGTGATTGCTGGGTTGTTGGGCCCATTCTGTACCAAATACTTAATACGCGCCGTACCGTATCTCGGCCGAACTAGCCGTATTGCTGCTGTATTGGCTGTATTGTCGATAATTTCTTCCATTTTTGTTGCCTTCTCTCCTGTCTCTTTTCGCTTGTTGAGTCACCGCAGCTCGGAATATTAGAAGTTTGAGAAGTTGAGTGAGCTTCATTACCTGCATATTGTTGTTATTGCAGTATCAACTGCAATACACTACAAGAGAGAAATAAGAAACTAAGCCTGTGGCAATAGACCGAGCACGGGATTCCCCGCGCTGGGCGACGCTGGTCCAGACCCGACAGAAGAAAGAGCCACAGCCGACCGACTAATTCCACTTGGGCCTGCACGATCGTGGAGCCACACGCCCACCTCGCCGGATACCTCCCTTCTCCATCTCTCTTTTCCCTCTCTTCCTTCTCTTCCTCTTCTCTTATTCATAATCTCCTCTCTTACTCGCTGTCATCTCTTCTCCCCTTCTGTTCTAGTTTAGTCTCGAGTACCTATCCCTCTCTTCGCGCTCCAACGCTCATTCTCTCTCTGTCGGGGTCTGGGACAACCCACTCCGGTGTCGATTTGTTGCGTCGTCTCATATCGTCTCGCTCTACTATTTTGTGCGTGCGTTCGCGATCAGAGGACTCTCGGTGCACAGACACTTGAAGGAAATAAAAAGACGTGGACGTGGGTGAATTGTTGTCGCGTACTCGATCGGCATCCATCCTTGCGACTACCGGTGTGAGGGAATAGGAAAATCAATTCTACCTCCGACGATTGCGCACACCAGTCAATCTCATCGGCGCTGTGAAAAGTACCAGACAACCATCAGTATTACAGAGCAACCTTCATGAAGACATACTACTGGTGATGCGACGACGTACCGCCCATCGCTAGCACCGGGTCAGCGCTTCTGCTTCCCAACCCGCCATTACTAACCCGAACCGAGAGAGTTGGTTTACTCGATCACTGGCCAAAAAGGAGATATTGTTAGACTTCAGCATTATTCGGGTAGTTCCCCAGACTTGACTTTTACCATGCAATCTGGTGCACGTTATTTTGGATAAACTCCCTTCTGGACCCACGGTCCGCGATTATCAAACCCAGCTCGACTCCAATTCGCCGCTCAACCTTGCTTAAATATTCGGTCGGTTTGCTCTGGGAAACTGGTATTGAGACACTTCCCTGCTGGAAGATACCATCGACAGCTCTTTCGTTGTACAGATTCCATCAGTTAGGGACTTTTCATCCCTGAGAAATCAGTCCTACTGGATCCATCAGCCGACTTCAGTGGCCGATTCTGGTCCTTGGGTTCGAATACGGTCACCCCGGTTGTAAACCTGACAGGTACCGTTCCTTCCGCGGCAACGCTATCAACACCGCCCAACCTCGACGCTGAATATTTTCGTTCCGCGCAAGGCTTCAATCGTCAACAACCAACTAATATGGCGGCTCTTGCAGTTCCTCCTCCTGGAATGGGTCCTACACTTGACATGGATCCAGCTCCGCAACCGCTCACGGCGCGTCGGCCAGCGGCGTCGAATCTGCCTGTATTCGAGCTGCCTCCGCCAACAAACTTTGGCCTGGTCAATCCTTCTACCAAGTTTCCGTCACCCTCGGCCATCAACAACCCTGTGTCAAACGTGAGCAGTCTACTCACCCCTCCTTCGAATCATTCGGGCGAGGGCACGACTAATCAGTTGCCACCTGGCCCGAGCATTTCTACTGCGATTTCTGCAGCCCCGGAGGTACCCTCGTATCCGCCGTCGTGGCAAAATCAGAGCTCGTATACTTACGCTTCTCCCTCTCAATCTTCCTGGGGCCCCAGTTCCACTAGTATCTTTCCGCCACCACGGAGCGTGCTCTCCCCCACGTCAGGATCGCTTGCTCGAGGCAGCGGTAGTCTGCCGCCTACGACGAGCGAAGGTATTGCGCCGCAGTATGAACTAAACCATCATCTGCCCCCTTTCCAACAACAGTCTATACCCACTTCGTCACCTGCCTCTGCCACTTCCGTTATTTCTCATGGCCAACACCCACAGCAGCAAGCTATGGCTCACCTTCCCACGACTTCTGGGGCTTCATCCCATTATCAAACGGCTACGGTGGATATGTATTCGCGGCCACTTGTGAGCCCGCTATTCAATACATCATCATCAGTCGGCGCTGGTCAATATCCTCCGTCCTATGGAGCCTCACCAGTGGGCCAGAGTGGATACACACCTCGATTGCAGTCTGGACCTAGTCAGTCTCCGCCAATGCAACCTCCTCATTTGGGTTACAGCCGGCCACCATGGCCCTCATATTCGTTGCCTGCTATGACAGGACCGATCATGACGAACGTGCATAATCCTAATGGGCAGATGTCGATTGTGGGTAACATGGCTACTAGTATGATGCCGGGGTTCACCAGTGGTCATTTAGCGAGTATGCAACATATGTATGGCAATCATCCTTCGCATCATCAAGGACATGGCCAGTCTGCTCCGCCAAATGATCGACCTTTCAAGTGCGACCAGTGTCCACAATCATTCAACCGCAATCACGATCTCAAGAGACATAAACGCATCCACTTATCCGTGAAGCCATTTCCCTGCAATCACTGCGAAAAGAGCTTTTCACGCAAGGATGCTCTCAAGGTACTTTCCCTACTCCGATGTTTTCTAGTCATTTATGTACTAATACATTTTCTTATAGCGACATCTCCTTGTCAAAGGATGCGGGAAAAACACGGATACGAGCTCTAATTCCGGTATCAAGGAGGACGACACTCTGACTAAAGTCGAGTCACATAGTGATAAAGCGAGCCCCGTTTCAAACAGTGTCTAAACGAACTGTTACATTGTAAACTTTTTTCCACGTTTCTGTTGTCTCTACTTTCTCTTCAAGATTCTTTTTTTTGTTGTTGTTTAAATTTTTGTCATTCTGAGCAAGGTGTCAGGACGGTTGTTTGAGATTTTCTGGGCGCATTTATTTTCTATCTCATCATATCATGTATTCAAAGATGATTCCTGTATGGTTTACGATCATGTTTATTTTCTTCTTCTTTTCTCTCATGTCGCCATTATCGGCAGAACAGTTCTCTTTTCTCTACCTCTTTTTCTTTCGATTCTTGTTATCAAGTCATTCTATATCCTGCCCTTGCTTTTCTTTCTAATCGTATCCGAATATGATTGAATGGCCCCAAATGGTGCCTTTTTGCCAAATGGGCAAGGGGAAATGAGGCGATTGATTATTGTCTCTTATTATACATATGTTGCACATATACATACATACCTTTTCTTTTTCCCACTCATCTCTTCATTTACCTAGGTAGTGGTAGCCTATTCATAGCCGTAAATATCAACGAGATCAAAACCGAATAAGGGAGTGGCAAAGAGGACTCAATTGGACTGGCAGAAAGAGAAAAATTACTCAACTAGGAAACACCCCAGAAGAAGGAGAATATAGGGCAAGATAGATCCTGTGACCCCTTTGGCATTTGCCCTTGCCTTGGTTTGGAAATGGGTCTTGATACCCTTCGTTTTTGCTGTGTGGGTAATGATCGGCGTACGAACAACGGACTACTTGTTGGAGGCGTATGTGTACGTATCACGTACGGTATTGATGAATATAGTAACTTACGATCTCGATAAGTGGATTGTTCAGATATGCAGATTTGTAAGATATTATTAATTCTATGTTTTAAGCGTGGAATTATCTTCTGTTATGTAGGAAGTCAGGTTGGGATGATGAGGATGAGATGAACTAATTGAGGGCTGTGATTGGCTGGAGTTATAAACATCAATGAATGACATAACTAATAAGTCCACTGACCTCATTGTGAATATGTATTACATCCTGACTCTCAATCTTTTAAGTATTCATTGTTTCAGCTACATAGATAGTGATTACTCTCTGGTCAATCATCAATCAAGCTCTCTTCCATTGCCTGATTGTCCTCAACAACACTCGATTCCGTGACACCTACCCACCCACCAACCCCACTTCCCCTCAATGCGATTGTTTGCAAGCCCAAGCTCGAGATCCGCAACAATCAATCGTGTTCTACCGAGACCTGGTATATCTACCTACCAGCGCTACCAATCGAAGAATCCTGTCTGTTCTTCTTCTGTTACCACTACTACATCTTCAACCTCTATCTTCAGAAGGCCCATTCATTGCTCCGCTGTCACGATGGCTGGCGTTAGTAAAGCTTGTTGCTCGTAAGTGTCCGTATGTGGCTGGGTCGGGTCTTGGCTAATGATGATGGGCAGTATTCCGCCCGTTATTTCCAAGGGTTATGAAGCCAAGGGTGAATACAAGACTATTGGTGGATTGAAGACTTGTATGTTCTGGATAATCTCGTCCGTCAATTCAGCTTCAAGGCTGCTAACTATTGTGTTTACAGACGTTACTGGTCCTGCCGACGCTACCCGTGCCATTCTGATCATATACGGTAAGTACTTCTTTCTCGTAAGATCCATTTCAAAAAGCACAGAAAGGTAATGGGATAGATATATTCGGCTTCTTCCCCCAAACCCTCCAAGGTGCCGACATCCTCGCCACAGCCGACAAGGACAAGAAATACCGCGTCTACATGCCCGATTTCTTCGAAGGCGAACCCGCCGATATCTCCTGGTACCCGCCCCAGACAGACGAGCAAAAGCAGAAACTAGGCCAATTCTTCCAAACCAAAGCCCCGCCTCCAATCCACCTCGCCAAACTCCCCAGCATCTTGTCCGATGCAAACAAAGAAGCCAGCAGCGGCAGCGGTTTCACCTCTTGGGGTATTCTCGGATTCTGCTGGGGAGGGAAAGTGGCCAATCTCACTTTGGGTAAGAACAGCGCATTCAAGGCCGGCGCTCAAGCTCATCCGGCCATGTTGGATCCGCAAGATGCGAAGAATGTGACTGTGCCCGTTGCGCTGTTGGCGTCAAAGGATGAGGATCCTGCGGCCGTCAAGGGGTATAAGGAGAACTTGAAGGTTGCGCATCATGTTGATACTTATCCTACGCAGATCCATGGATGGATGGCTGCTAGATCTGATCTGGAGGATCCTGAGGTCAAGAAGGAGTATGAACGGGGATATCACGCTGTGTTGGATTTCTTCCATCAGCATTTGTAATGACATCATCTGAAAACAGGTAACTGGATCGATAGCTGTTCATGATGCTAGTTAGCTAGTTAGGCACAATAGGCAGTCGAATTAGGACGAATCAGTCCTTAGCCCTATATCAGACGCAGTTATAAGAACAAAATAGGTACAAGTGATTGTCCAAATCCCGATTTTTCCGTAATGTAGGTATTCCTCTTTCGGCTTCTAGACCGAGCGATACGTAATGCCGAGTGCCGGGGAACCATGACGTGACTAAGCAAACATTTGCAGTCAGGTCATCCTCAATCTTTAATTTTGCCTTGCACCGAATCTTACCCGGCTGTATATATTTATTCTCCTCTGATCCCTTTGTAACGTCTGGTGGATGCGCACAATGTTCATGCTTGATCGATCGATCGGGCCGTTGATTTAACGAGTGTCCGAGCTGTCGAGATGGACGACAATCAAAACACCCCGCAAATAAATCCTCTAGAGCGCACTCGTTCCTTTGACGAGGAACCGAAACAACCAGCCAACATCCCGAACGTCATTGAGCACGCATTACAAAATCTCGATATAGCCAAGCCACCGGCAGCAACAAAAACAAGACCAGCCTTGACTAAAGATGACGTGAAATATCTCTTTTCGGGGGCACCGCATTTCATACTCGAGAAGGGGAGACATAACCATTGGTATCCTCATGTCTTGTTTCCCTGGGATACCAGTCTGCCTATTCAGGATCTGTGGGATAGAGAACAGTTACGCCATGAATCGTTCACGCTGTCGACGTTACATGCACATCTCCCCGTGCCGACGAAATGCGACAGTGGCAGCAACAGCGGTGACACATCACGACAAGGATGGGAATACGAAGAAGGCGTCAAACGATCCACGTACGATGTCGGAATCTTCGAAGTCCCCAACATGCTCTCCATCAACGGCAAGGAACCCGGCGCAATCGGATTTCGACATTTCCTTGAATTGGCGACTGCCGATTCGGTGCGATACAAACACGCGATTCCGAGAAAGGGAAGTGACTCCATAAATCCGCATCTTTTGTCGAGTATGCCGTTGACCGAGGCGTTCGATACGTTGAGTCATTTGAAGGACCCATATTCGCTCTGTAATCGTGAAACGGTAGTGTTGGATCGACATAAACTGCTATGCGAGGGCCCCGCGGCTTGGAAGAGGCTTGGAGTGCGTGATGCGCACGTCGGGGATATTGTGGAGAGGTTGGAGTTTATGTCTAATTTTCGACTGAATGCGATTAAGCAGCCACCTGTGGATGAGTCGGGTCGGAAGAAACTCATCACAATACTGGATAAGGAGTCGCCGGAGCTGTTACACAAACAACTCTATACGAAATTCTTATTTCCGCCCCCTCACGGCTGGAGTCATCATGAACCTAATGATCTCAAAGGTCAGATTGAAGTAATTAGCAGGGTCCTGGCTGTCAAGGGTGCTTGGATTGACATGAGCCTTCCAGAGTGGCGATTACGTGTAGGACAGATACTTTGGGAAAAGCCTCCGCACGCAGATGGAGATTGTATGGACTGCTTAAAGGACGTGGACATCAAGGGTGAAGAAAACAAAAAGGGGAAAGTGCCTTTGAGTTTAAATCAAGGTCTTGAAAGGAAGTGGCTATTGATACAGCTTCTCCTGGCCGGCGAACTACTCATGCGCCTAGATGCTATTGTCCAACTGGCTGTTCTGCAACACTCAAAGACTATATCCGTCACAGCGCAGGATATGCATGAACTCGACAATTTGCGGCATGGGAAAGTCAACTGGGACATTCTCTTCTTTCAGCGGGCGTCTGATAATCTCATTTTCAAATACCTGCCGTCAAAGGTTCCACCAGCTTCTGCTAGTTCGTCCGGGCAGTCACAGCAAAAGAGCGGATCTCCGCCCCCGCAGACCGAGACAAAACAACATGGTGGCTTGCGATCGAAATTCGGCAGTCTCTCGCAACACTTACCCCTGCGACGTGCCAACTCTACACGAGTAGGACCAGAGAATACATCTCATGAACAGTCTTCTTGCGAATCTGTCTGGGACAGCGTCGTGATCCTCCCGCGCCGTCCAGAGAGGCAACTTAAGGGCCTTGCCGTGTTTGCGGAAAAGATTGGTTGGCCTGGTCGTGAGACGCTCGAAGCAAGAATTCGATCAAACTTGTCCCCAAATAACGGAGAAACAACACGAACTTTGACTTCTGAGTCATTGAGTTCCGTGTACAGTGTACCCGTCAAAAGCGCAGCGACGTCAAGAAAGTTCCCCAAAAAGGAGGCATATTGCAGAAGCCCGTCTCATCGATACCTTGTTCTTAACAAATCGGAAAGTACACCCGACAACCCCCATGCAAGTACAGGAGGATGGCTCTCTCGCTCATGGCTTGCAGGCCTCATAATGCCCGGCGAAAGCATCCATCAATTACTCATGTCTACAATACTTGAGAATGATCCTGCGGCACTCCAGGCATTAGGCACAGTAGGAAATCTCTACGGCGGGTTCAGCTACGGCGACGAATGGACGTGGTGGAGCACAAAATGCATCGTTGGCAGAGTCTTGGCTGCTTTACCAGGCTCGAAGGTATGCGTGGGATGGGTGAGAGTAAACACAATCCCAGAGGTCGAGCAAGTCAAACTCAAAAATACGTGGATTTCGGTGGAAGGAATGCAAGAGCCGCTGCAGAAGAATACACGGATTCGGCAGGGGATGAAAATCGCGAGTGAATCCAATCCGCTCGGGAAGGGGCGGGTGGCTAGTGATACATTCACTATCCCGGTGGACGAAGGAGATCATGACCAGAGCTCGGTGTTTGATGTGAAGATGGATAAGCTCATACTCGTTCGGCGGGAATTGCCCGTTGAATGTTGTGGCCCAGAAGCTATCAAAGACGTCTTCACGGCAGGCCAAGCTTCGGTCTCGTTTCAAATAACTGCGCCTGAATCGTCTACAATCGCTTTCCCGCTCAAGTATAACGTCGCTTTTATCTCGTCGTATACATGTCGTCCACCGCGCGGATCAGTCACACATCATACGCAACAGCACGACAGCTCTGAGATGCATGAACACGAGCAGGTACACCATGAACATACGCATCTGCCAGGTCACCCACTACACAAATCGTATAAATATAAATACGTCCCTCTCAGAGATCTGCGTCCGGATACAGTCCCCCCTATCGTCGTCTTCTCGGCATGTAAAGAACGCTCTCCCTCGCGTACTAATAGTCATCACACTGCCAAGCCATCGACACCGACCCACGCACAGAAAAAGGACGACGCAAATGCCGCAGAGGAAGAAACACTTGAACCAGTCTGGATCCTAGACGCGCGCTCCTCAACGCACGACAAGGAAGTGTTTGCGCGTGCTTGGTGCGCGGCTGTTGGTGTGCATGCACTCATTGGACGGGTTGGGAGGACGTGTTTGGCATGCTGCGTAAGGGAGGCGAGGGCGATTGGAGTTGGAGTTGTGATTCGAGTTTGATGGTTTCCGTCTGTTCGATATATCCTTGTTTGAAGGCTATACCTATACTCATTTACGAAAATAATGATCATATTGTAATGACACCTAGTTAATAAGAAACTATTGGCAAAGCCTTTGACTTGAAGTGAATTTACAAGCCTAAGACACATGATGTACGTTCGCTTTAAGTTGGAAATTCCATAACCCTAACCCTAACCCTAACCCCATCGAACCCCGCCAGACCTGTAGTCTCACCGCCTGCCATGGTTTGTTTCGACAACAAATAAACACGACGGCATTTCGACGAAATTCAAAGTAAACCCGATAACGACCCCGGCCTTGGTCAACAGCTCGACGAAATTTTCCTGTGGTGACCTGCTTATATCAAGCGCGCGCTATCATTGAGTAGTGCGGACCAATTGTTCAGCTAACAATGACTCAACCGGTGAGTCCATCAAGCATCTTGACCTCCTCCATTCGCGGCATTACTTACTTACATACTGACTCTTTTCATCTTCTACAGACCACTCAAATCCCTCAACACGTCTCAGCGTTACTGTCACATCTTACATCTCGACCCGGTGTTCAATCGACTCTGATATTATCTCGTAAAGATGGTTCGATTATTCAGAGTACCGGCCTCATAGCTGCAACCTCATCCTCACCACTCGGAACGAGCAACACGACGACGACGGCTACGAATACGGAGAACAGCAACAACATAAACGACAATTCGTCTCCTTCCAGGAATGTGACGAGCTCATCAACCACAGATCTCGCTTCACCTACGCTCCCGCCGCCTTCATCATCGCTTCAGGAGTCTGCTCAGACATCAACAAACACACTTCAGAACAGCATTCAGCTACAGCAGCAGCAGCAGCAACCATATAAACCCAGCCAAGCAGAGACTCTTGCCGCGCACATATTCGCTTTTATGACAAGTGCTTCTGGACTAGCGCTATCATTGTCGGGTTCCGGCTCGACGACGGGGAATGAAGATATCGGATTCGACGCATCCCGATCAAGGGGTATTATTAATAACGGCACGTTAGAAAACGGTGCCACCGGTAACACAGACGATACAGATCGAGCGCATGAGCGTGAGGAGGATGACGAAATTAAGCTTTTGAGGTTACGCACCAAGAAGAATGAAATTGTTGTCGTTCCTGATCGGAAATATTTGTTGTGCGTGGTGCATGAGGCCTCCTCTGGAGCTGGGGCTACCTCTTCTTCTGGTGGTGGGACAGCGAGGTGAAAAAACGCTGCAGATGGTGAAAATGAATTGCGACTTTTTCCTGTCTGATGAGACAACCCTATGAATTTGAAGATTGGGTTGTTGCTGATTTGTTTGTACATATGATGATGAAGGTTTTTGTATGTTGGTTGTTAATGCGATGATACCACTTTTGAGGAAATTCGAAAATAATGGGTGAAACAGACGAACCCTACTGGTGCGATATGGATTCAATGAGTCGAAGTCAAGGTTGTCGATACCGGGCCCGGAATGATTCGTGTGCAGTACTTAGGTAGCCAGAGGGGCTCCATTCATGGGGTATCAACTAGCCATACACTGCTGCAATAACGGTTTGCCATAGCTTTTTCAGACTCTATAGCTACCTGACGAACCCAATGTCCAACTCGGTTCAACAAAATGCAGTTTCGCAAGGATGTATTCACACGTACAATGCAAGGCACATGGAATTTCAGCAATGTCAGTCCAGACGAAGTACGCAAGTCCAGTATCATGAATTGCATCGCCAACCGCATTGATTTGATGAAATAGATCTCTATAGAACATCGCCTATGCGATTCCTTCATAATCCTCCACAGGATTTGGCTGTAGAGTATGAAGAGTGGCCAAGGGTAAAGAAAATATTGTTGCCATTTATTTGAGCTGCGGGTTACTGGAGAGTTGAGGGTACAGGTTATTAGTTTCACGATAAAAGGAATGTCATGCTGTCGAGTTGTGGAGAAGGGTCTACATTGGAGTGGTTATCGTAGGAAGCAGATATGCATGAAATTTCGAGCAGTCAGCACAGAAACATAGCTACAGCAGAGTATCCTATTGTCTGAATCCATGGTGATTCAATTAGGGTTACCATTTTCCTATCTCGGAAGTCAGAAGAATATATCTATGTGCCTGAATTATCAGGCACAGTTGCTTGTGGATAGAAGTCACGTGCTGATAAGAAATTTGTTCTCGGCATCAAAAAAGTTGAGAATCAAAATACTAAAACAACTACTAAATCAATACATTCTAGTCATTTCTTCACAGTGGAAAGAGGGTGCTGCTGTTATAGCTTTTGATTGACGACCCAGTTTCCTCCCCCCAACTTTTCGACACCGAACATAAGAATCCCAGAATAGATAAACCCCGTTTCTGTTCCACCTGAACAAAACGAGATGGGTTCAAGTCAGAAAAGGAAGAAGGAGAAGCAGAAAGATTTTCAAGTCAGTACATGATCAATTATCTCATTATGCGCATTTGCTTATGCATTTGATTCTACTCTAGAAACCAAAACTCAAAGTTGGCAAGGCCAAGGCCAAGCCAGCAAATTTCACGGACACAAGTTTCAAATCAAAAGGTATGTATATCAGCTTTCATACAAATGTTTTTGAATAGTTACCTGGGCTTCTTGCTTAAAAAATGCAGCAATCGTCTTGAATCAACAATCACTTTCCACCACTGCACCAACCTTCTCCTCTCAATTCTCGCACCATCTATCTCTTCTCTCATCCAAATCCGACACACAGCGCAAAGAGTCCCTTGCGCATCTCACAACATCAGTGACTTCTCGCCCTGTGGATTCACCATTACCACAACCCGTGAGTGTGATAATTCCAAAATTAGTGCCTTTACTTCTAGACGCCAGCAACAGCGTACGAGGCCAGCTCTTGAAATTTCTCAAAACGCTCCCAGCAGCTGATATAGAGGCCCACGCTACCCAAATTTTACCCTATATTCGAGCGGGTATGACACATTTAGCGGCAGATATTCGCTCATCGGCAGTTGAAGTTCTGGGATGGCTGGTGGAAACAGCTGGAGGAGAAATTGTATCTTGCCCTGGAGGATGGATCAAGACGTTGAATTGTTTCTTATCTCTTCTCGGATGGCATACCGAGGAGTCGGCGAAGTGGTCTTCCAATCGGAGTTCGTTTGGGAAGGCTGGTAGCGAAGGTCGGCCTATGGTCAAAGCGCTTCACGCTCTTGCTGAGTTTCTTCGCGCTGGAATCGGCAGCAGCGAGGAAGAAGCAGTCCTGCAAAACGAGTCTGTCGCAGCAGATCGTGATACAGCAGTGGAATTCTTCCCAATCGACCTCTCTATTCAGCAGAACATGATTCCGGACCGTTCCGCGCCGTATGCTTATCTGAATCTATTTGGCCAGCCGCGTGATGCAGAGGGGGAAATGTACGAGAACCGCGAAGATAGGCTACGGGTCTTTGCTGATATGTTCCGCAAAGCTATTGAGCGTGGAGTGGACAATGCTCGTAAGGAAGGGGGTGAGGTTGGACGAGCTTCGGCGGCGGTGTTCAAAGTGCTTCGAGAGACTCGAGCTGAGAGGTGATGTCCACACAACGAGAATTATATCACAGTAGGAGCTCGGCTTATGCTGATACGACTACGCATGTATACCTCAGGCTTTGAGATACAAAAAATATCTGTAAGAGCCGCTTTTGAAGGAGACAGGACTAGCCACCGGCTTGACTGGCAATTCAATTGTACCGCCAAGTCAACAATACCTCGACTACCTTGATCGGTGATTCCCAGTGGCGCTCATTCCACCTCTTTCAAGTCCGATTCCCGTATATGTAATCCCGGCTAACGGCATGTTCATCAAAGCGCATTTTCGGTGATTGGGTTGTGGTCTAGAACCGACTACGCAATTAGATCGAGCGGTCTAACTGTCACCAAATCAATCAACGGACACATGGCATTTTGTCTGATCAATATCATCATGGAATACAGTTGTTTTGTTATGAGTTGTTCATTGCCAGACAAGTTGCATTGAATGATTGGCGTGCGGCCTTTATACAAATTGATTACCCATAACTTATACGTCTACCGAGCGTCAATGCGCCTTAATTGAGTTGTTCATCTTCGATAGTAATTTACAACCACCCTTTTACATACACCAAGTTTACACCCGGCATTCTCCCACACGGCTTTACTCCCACCCGGCTTCCTCCCACACGGCACCACCCCTGCGACTGACAAGTTACAACCTCATTTAAGTGGTACCTGGAGTTCTCCCACTGGTGTCCGTCATGTCCTTTTAGTCATCCTGCACTTATTTGTCAGCTGGAAACCAGATCACTTTGCAGATCACTTCGATCTCATTCGCCAATGATGTTGTTTATGGCATCCCTTTTTTTCTTCTCAATCGAAACATTTCCATAGATACATGGTATATAAATGGCCTCTCAAAGTTAAAAAGATAGCGATCGAAGTCAGATCCTACGCGCCTCTGGTTCTTACATCGCAAAGCATATTTCAAGTCCAACATAGACCAAAACACAAAATGGCTGCCACATTAGAGAGACCGACCGAGCAGCATTTTGGCGATTCGAATGCAAGCTCAAAGCAGAACCTTGCGTCTTCCAATGCAACACTAGAGAAGGTAGAGGACCAGACAACAACACCAGAATCCTCCGATCATCAACCAAAGACTAGAGCGGTGACTGGATGGAAATGGGTTCTGATGTGCTTCGGTCTCTACTGCGCAATCTTTCTATACGGACTCGATAACACAATCGCTGCAGACATACAAAGTGCCATATTGGAGACCTATGGCGATGTAAGCCAGTTGGCTTGGATAGGAACTGGGTTCCCCTTGGGCTCCGTTGCCACCATCTTGCTTTTGTAAGTTTGTCATGATTAACATGATTGTCGAGCTAACACATTTACTCCCATAGTGGAAAAGCTTATGGATTGTTTGACGTAAAGTGGGTTCATCTTGGAAGTATTATTGTGTTCTGTGCTGGTAGTGCTGTCTGTGGTGCCGCCCCCAGTATGAATGCCCTCATCGTGGGACGAGTCATTGCTGGTGTTGGCGGTGCAGGATTATACCTCGGCATGTTGAACCTGATTGCTATTAACACCCTAGAGAGTGAACGACCAGCGTACATGGGTGGTACTGGTGTAATCTGGGGAGCTGGAACAATTCTGGGGCCTGTCATTGGAGGTGCATTCGCTGATTCGAGTGCCACATGGCGATGGGTAAGTCATTTCTGTGCTTTTAGTACATTACTAAGCAATGTTAACAATGTAATCTCAGGCCTTCTATATCAATCTCGTCATCTTTGGAGCTTTATCGCCAGGTCTCCTTTCTATTCCGAGCTTCAATCCGCAACCGATGGTCTCAACCCTCACAAAATTGAAGCAGCTCGACTGGGTTGGAGCAATTCTTATTGCAGGAATCTATTCTACATTTGTCGTTGCTCTGACATTTGGGGGTGTGTCATGGGAATGGAGTAACGGACGGACAATTGCAACCCTGATTGTTTGCGGTGTTATCCTACTCCTCTTTATAGCCCAGCAATATTTCGCGATATTCACCACTCCCGAGCGCCGAATCTTCCCTATCCAATTTATTGCTTCTCGTACCATGATAATCCTACATATTTGCACAGCATGTGGATCAACTGCGATGTTTATCGTTATCTACTACATTCCTCTCGTGTTCCAGTTCTCACATGGCGACAATGGAATAGAATCTGCTGTACGACTACTGCCTTTTATCATTGTTCTCAGTGTTTTTATCATGGGTTCTGGTCAACTCCTAGGATATCTGGGGTACTATATGATACTTTACCTCGTTGGTGGAGTATTTCTACTTGTTGGTGCCTCTCTCATGTTTACCGTCAAAGCCGGAACTGCAAGCGGCGCTATATATGGCTTCTCCGTCTTAATCGCTATTGGGGCTGGATTGATTGCTCAGATAGGCTACAGTGTAGCGCCTTCCAAAGTTTCGCCCCGAGACACGGCAGCATCGATTGGGTTTATTAATGTGGCTCAGATTGGGGGTTTGGTTGTTGCTCTCGCTATCTCAGGCACTGTGTTCCAAAATGTCACCATCAATCACCTTAGCAAGCTTCTTACTCCCCTGGGATTCTCCGCCGACCAGATCAAGACTGCTGTTGCAGGATCTCAGAGTTCATTGTTCAATAGTTTGCCAAGCGATGTCCGAGGTGAGGCAGTCGAGCTCATCGTGAACTCCATCAGCCACATCTACGCTCTCGTCATTACGGCAGGAGCGTTGTGTTTTGTGACGGGAGCTCTCTTGAAGAGAGAAAAGCTGTTTGGAGCGAAGGCTGTTGCTGCTGCTTAGCTGTCCGGCTTGGACGTCGCTATTTTCTCGTGAGCATGCATGGAGACTTCTTTGAATTAAGAAGAACTTGAAGATAAACTCTCTATATGGGACATAGGTTTCTTTTTCTTTACATATCAAAACTAATACAATGATCAAATATAATAGATTTTCTCAAGAAAAGACCGAAATTTCATGACTGCCAATCCTGTGATACAAAATCAAGAAGCTTATTGTAAGGGGTAGTATCGAGAGCGTAGGAGTATTAGAGCTGGCACTGGGCTGGGTTGAGCCACTTTTCGGCAAGAGATACCATTTGCATATGATCTCAGAAGTAAGAGAGTAAAACTTGTCCTAGCCGATTACGAGAAAACTGTGGAAAGATGACAGGAAATGTATGATGTATCCTATGCAAGCAACAAAAATAATGAAAGGTTCTTGAATCAAAGTTTGACTGAAAGTGATTTGACTCGATTCTCATGCTTGTTTCGTTTCATACCTAGGTAAAGCGCCTATACGTTTGACGTATAGGTATGGATTATAAATCCATGAATGTAGCCAAATATTAATATAGACATGAAAACTTCTAACATATGAGAGAAGTAGTTAAAAGTGAATATGGGCCAATAAATTCCAGCGGAATATAGCGGTCAACGAACTCACATGGCCATCAGATATGGTTTTTTTTTTTTCTAGACTTAGTATATGCAGCTTCTTGCATAAGACGCTGTTTGAAATATTGTGCATACCTAGGTAACATTTCTTGTACGACGTACTTACCATGCAGTACCTAGGTAGGCTAATACTAGAAGTTGTGGACGTAGGTTGTTAACTGCTTAATGGCCATGAATTAGATGAAATGGCATTGCATTGCATCGTATTACGTATACAGTCTGGAGTTCGAAGGAGGTATCATATTTAGGCCATATCGTTGATTTGGATCTACTTCGTCCATGCTCTATACCTATGCCAATGTCCCGCACCTTCGTTTACAGGAAGGACACAGATGTCTCTGCCAAAGAGGGTGCAGTAACTTACATAATCCCTCATAAAATAAGCCCAAAGAGTGTGCTGTTACTGAATGTACAAAGCATAGACCCTGACACGTACAGTGCATCAAACTCTTAATTTAAGTGTCAATTTGCTGACCGATACTCCGTACGGTGGTATCTACTATCTGAACTAGCTTTTCGATGCCCGAGTTTCTGCTTTGAGTTGTCTAGCGAGCCTAACGCTGCATGCTGGTTAACTTGGTATACAGTCACGACTCTTGTGACTCGTGGAGAGTGCCGACCTTTGAATCAAGTGCCGAGATCTAGGCTTAGATGCCGATGATAACTATGTAACTAATCAACTAGTGAACAAGTAATCACATATCTTGGAGTTTGTGAACAGCGATTCAACGATTCCGTAGTATTATGCGACCACAACAAGTCCGGGTTACGTGGCAATAGAAGAGAAGAATGGAAGCTCACTTTGACTATCAAAAGAGATATGTAGATGAGAATGTTGAGTAGCTCTGGTAGGTAGGATTGACGGCGTTCTCCGTAGGTGTGTAACAGCGGTTTGTAACATTGACGATACTTGATACAAGTTTCAGGGCTTAAGCCAGCAGGGAACGGAGCCTCATTGAATCTATGAAGGCTGTTAATACGTTGACCAGTTAAGTGGAATCGGGTATTCAGAGATCCCTGCTTCAAGTCTCTCTTCGTCGCAAAAGGGGACTCGTCACCCGATACATGGACTATGAAAGATCGACCGAAGAACCCGGAGGCCATGCGAAATGGTCACGCCGCTCGAATAGGTACCCTGCAATGAACCAACAGACAAATTGAAGATTTGTCCCACCAGTCCAATCCACATGTTTGTTCTGCACTGCCACGATGATGACCCAGTCTCCGTATGAAAAGCATTAAGAAATTGTTGATATAGTCAGGCTACGCATATACGTAACTTATGTATATGTGTCGACAAGGTTTAATGAAGGATCATGCTTGGCTCGATGCTCCACATCGTGTCAGCCCTCGGAGTCAAGAGACATGTTTGAGATTTGTTTCTTAGCACGCACGTCCATAGTGGAGATGAACCGTCGGGTTTGTTGAATGTTGATCAGCAGATTCGTGATACATAGTTAGTAGTACACGTGATGTGACTGATATGTAGTCTCCTGGTCTTTCCTTCTAGAGATCGAGATATTCGTACGGACTA
Source organism: Talaromyces sp. PYS2103 (assembly GCA_023625975.1). Lineage (NCBI taxonomy): Eukaryota > Fungi > Ascomycota > Eurotiomycetes > Eurotiales > Trichocomaceae > Talaromyces > Talaromyces sp. PYS2103. Next base: position 137,867 of record JAMAGB010000024.1, read on the forward strand.
CGGCGTACTAACCAGGAGCTGAGTGGCAGGACTGAAGTAGGCATTGGATAATCCATAATGATAGCAACTAGACTCCAGCCAATCACAGCGCAAATCCAACGTATCTGCATCCAGTTGCCACAAAAGAGATAGTTCGATCGGGAAACAGTTGGTTTGTAAGTTAACTACTTAAGTGACTAAGTTATTACAGATTCCGGAGTACAAACCAAACCCATAATGCCCAGCTGAACCGGTGGTAGTGGCTTTGCGCCATCTAATACTACCAGGTAATTCCTTCACTTCTGGTCTTGAGTTTACGTTCCGACCATCTTGTCATACGGTCTATGAATAAGAAGAAGAAGAAACAGAATCATCGGATGACCTGAGCCCCCACCGTGTGAGCTCCCATTGGCTGCAGCGGGAATAATCCTGAAACACGCTTTGATCTTGGCATGTCCCTAGTCTAACCAGAACGGGCTAGTCTGGCTCGTGGGCCGATTTAGGGCTTGCATCCCGATTAGGACTAGCCGAGATGCACACCATATGAATCCTCTTATGTCCAGCTTCCAGAAGATCTTCTCGAATGCATTCCCTCTGCTGGCATTGGATAGGCTGTAAGTTAGTTAAATGCTCCGAGTATTAGTTAAGTAATAGGATATTACCGGCCTCTTTTCTCGACTCGGTAATCATGCTCCGGCTATTTCTTTCTTTTTGCTCTTTCATACCATTAATTCTGGCTTACGCGGACTTCCCCCTTTTCTCTCTTCACCCAGTCAACTGACTAACTTCGGAGTGGCCATGTAGTAGTTCGTACTCACGCCGGAGAACTACGGATGGGGGTCACTCACTGATGAATCATGAATGAGGTATATAATTTGACTTGCAGGCGCCATGAGATAAATGGGCGCAGTCTAACTGGATCGAGTAGATAGTAACATTGGCTGTGAACTGGGGTAGGTTTCTGGCATCTGCTCCATAAGTACCAGAGAAGTTGACGTCTTTCGGTTGGATGTTTGCGGCGAGGTTAGGAAATTAAATGCGAGATTTTTTGTTTTGCCCATGCCAATAATGCCCAGATTTCTCGAATTTTCTATACTTTTGTCTACAAAGATCTGTGCGGCTGGACTAGCTTTTCCGAATTCTTTTGATCTCAAGAGTCAAAAGTCTCTCCATTGCATGGTTCACGAATCACGATCAATTATAAAACCTTAATAAAGTCTGGATAAGCACCGGTGTATAATCACAAAATGAAACAACGACGTGGGTGGCTCCCACTGAATAGGCCTTGCAGCTAGTTGGGCACGACTGTTGGACTTAGATACCGAGGAAGCTGTCTACGACTCAGCTTACCGGTCTTTTTTAAGTCTCTCTCTGCTGTCGTAGTCTATTCTTATTTCTTTGGCGATACACCGAATAGAATCTCTCTGACTGCCAGCCCCAAAGGATGATGAATCTTTCACTACCTATTCGACCATCCATCTACAGAATGCCGTCATTGAAAGAGCCCAACTGGACTTATCTTAGTAACAAAAGTGGTCCACTGTCTATGACGAGCAAGGACAGGTTTCTCCGGAGTCTGTAACATACGCTAACCTACATACTACGTAGTAAGTGGTTATACTCATGGTATCTGATTGGCCTCTTCAGCCCCTGAAGCTTATTTGATGATACAAAGTTGAAAGAACCAATCAATCCCCAGACTGTTCGAAACCGAAACCCAGGTTTAGTTGGGCAATGCTAATAAGAATAGGGGAGAATTAGCTCAACGCTACTCCGTACATCTGGAACACACTGAAAACGGTCAAAGCCCAGTGTTTCACCCCACGATTAGCTTCCACTTTTCTTTTTCCCTTTCTTTCTTTTCTTTTTCTGCTTTTCTCGACGCCTTCTTCAGAATTTCTATTTCGCGACGTGCATGCTTTAGATTGAACTTAGCATGTTGTCAACCTCATTAAGTACGGAGTAGTTAACTACGTAGTCGATTAACCTAATGGCCATCTATGTAGCACCACATTCAACATTGAGTATCAAGAAGAGGAGCCAACTTATCTAATACTATCTACACTGTGACAAGCATTGGCCAGAATAAACGGTGAGACCAGGCCAGTCAGTCATCTTCAATCTAACCATAATCATAGCCTACTGCTACGTACCTAGGTACTACGGAGGTACATACACCGTACCTATCGCAAGAAGAAAAAAAGGAAATTAAAAAAAGAAAACCACATGGCCTATCTATTTTGACCTTAGATTTTATTTTCTTCACAAGACACACTCATACACTCCTTCACCATTGTCTTATTCTTTTCTTCTTCTTATTATTATTCTCAAGGTATCTGTGCTCTCCTGTTTCATCTCCTTCCTTTTTTCTTTTCATCTGCTCTCCACTATTCTATTCCTCTACTACCTCTCTTTTTTCTCTTCTCTTTTTTGTTCTACCCTGACAAACCATATTCTAAATTAAAAAAATTCTTTGTTTATCCCTTTTGCGCCTGAAGGAAATCAAAGGAAGATTTCGGAAAAGAAGAACCCTCATTAACTCGCCCTGGATTAGATTTAGCGCATTTACCTATCGGATTTGAGGGCTTTCTTCTCATCGGAAAAATAGAAATCGGCCGACCCTGTTGCTTATTTCAGATACATGATTTATATGTACTGGGACACGAGAGTAGCCTGTTTTTCTTGCAGAGACAGCAAAAAAGGGGATATCGTGGGAGATATCTGACTGGGATTCATTTACTCGACATCAACTTTGAGGCGGTTCAGATGACGTCGTCGGCCTGCGATTTTTCAATTTCTCAATATACATAATTTTTTTAATTTTCGTCTGATATACAGACGGACAGAAAAGAAGAAAACAAACCTGGGGCCTTCCGAAAGGTTTGCGACAAAAGGAACGTTACGTTAACGTACCTAACGACGGGGCGACGAGGGAATTACCTATTTAATACATATGTTTATGAGATCCGACAGCATCATTCACAAGACCGAGTTGCAGATTTGAATCATTTATGCGAAATTGGAAAGAGGCATGCATTCGGTTCTGGTCGAAACAGTGTCCCCATTACCGAATCCTACGAACCTACTCATCATGGAACCTTTAGGCGCAACAACTGGCACAGATAAGAAGCGCAACAAACTTGGCTATCATCGGACATCAGTCGCGTGCGGTTAGTTCTTCTCCTTTTAGGTGTTTCCTTGGATATCGCAACGACCCGCTGCGTTGGGACCTTCTCTTTTCTAACGTGACCTATTTCTGCATAGTGCACTGCCGTCGACGCAAGATCCGATGTCTAGTAGCAGCAGACGACAGTCAGGGACGTTGCGAGAACTGTATCCGACTCAGGAAGGAATGCCAATTCTACCCCGTAGACCAACAGCCGCAACCAGACCGAAAATCTTCCAGAGCAGCGGGAGGAATCAAATTGGAGACTCCGGACCCTTCAATAGCTTCATCTTCTCCACCACCAACGGGTTTGGCAGGCGCAATGGATCCCAATGATATATACCAGTATCAGCAGCTCTCTTTGCATTCGACGGCGACAACACCGGAAATAACCGCGGCCGGGTTTCATCCTTCAGCTGGGTTTGCTTCGGTGGCTTCTATGGGTGGGTTTGCGAATGGTACTACTTCACCAGGTTGGCACCTCTTTTCGTTACTTAAAAGAGTCCGCCTAATTTTATATCCAATGATGATGAACTGACTTGGAAAAATGCAGTAGACGGAGTTGCGCATCCAGAACTTGTCCCTGGCCAAACTTTCGATCCCAATGCCACATACAACATGGGACACGCATCACCAGTGATGTGGACCCAGGGCCAAATGGTAGCAGCACCACCACCACCTCACCCTCAACAGATTCCCACCGGAATACCGCCTCATCCACAGATGCTAAGTCCTGCTGCCGCTACACCTTATACAATCCGACCTGACGGATCGATATGGCCAGCACCACCTCCACGCGCCATGACCGCAATCCCGACTCAACCAGAAATGTATCATCCTCACCCTCATCAGCACGCCATCTTCGCTACTTCTCCGGTACCAGTAACATCGCCAGAACTGAAACGAAGCATGACCAGTCCCGCGGCGACTCCTGTTGCTCCTGGTCGACCTCATCATCAACCTTCGCCGTTACATAGTCCTGCGTCGACTCAGATACCGATCAATTACTCAGGTCAACCGATTCCATATCAACATCAACATCAACACCCCCCTCCTCCTCCTGCTGGTGCTGGTGGTGGTCAGCCTCAGCCGTATCCTCCGCAATGGAATTCAGGTATGAATGCTATCCCGATGGGAGACGGTACTTATACGACCATATATGCACCACCTGAACATTTTCAAATGACTGGTCAACAACAACATCCGGCCACAGGGCCATAATCCTTGCATGCATACCCATATTCCTTTATATATTCATTTCTGCTCCATCCTTTTCTGTTTTCCTTGTGTGTGTTAGGTTTCTGGCGATATATACCTATATTCCATATTATCCATCACTATAGAATGTTGCTCTTGACGTCTTGTTGCATTTCTGTTGTCCATGATGTTAGGTTTGCATTTCCCCTTTTTTGTCTCCTCTTGCTTTTCATTTTCATTCCCCCCATTCGTCACGTCACATCTTATGCCCACACACCCATTTTAGTTGATGATTGAGTCCGTCTAGTTTGGTGTTCAATTATCATCTTCATCATCATCATCACATTTGCCATTATCATCGTCTATACACTTCTTTTGTGATAACATTTTCAGCGAGGAAGGGCGTTTTCTCAGCGGGTTTTGAAATATGGAACTTTTTTTTTTATTTGTCATTCATCATTATCTTATTATACCTATTTAGCATATTTACAGACTCTTTTATCTCATATAATATCCTTTCGAGATCTTATTGATCATCCTTGAAACATGGACTATATTTTTGCCCTATGGCCTGTCTATCCATGTTGACCTACCTAGGTAGTTGAAAACAGAATGAATTGGAGAATCCCATCTTCTAACCACGGAAAAAAAAGGAACCAAACAGAAAAAAGATCTCTCACTTCCTCCCCAAAGCCTTCCCAACCATCTCCCCCGCCGAAGCCAACATCCCCTGATCTTTCTTACTAGTAGTCGCCCCCGGAGCTGCAGCTGCAGCAGCACGGGCACTAGAAGCAGCAGCATTATTATTCATTTCGGTGCTTTGCCTCTGCCCATAAAGCGGTTTCTCATCCTCTCTGACCGGGAGGATTGATTCCTGCTCGTCCGGTGGGAGACTGTGGATAGTCGATTTTGCGTCTCCTGTATTTTTTTGGTAGTTCCGAGATGTTAGTATACAACTTTGTGGATAGGAGAAGGAAAAGAGGGGAACGGACCAGGTTGCATTGCTTCGGCGATGGAAGATTTCATGCGCTCAAAGGGGGTTTCTCGTTGAGGGTCTGCGTTGAGCGCTGCTTTCTGTTTTGTTTAGTTCTATGTACATAATTATATCCTCTTTAGGTAGGATACCTACCTTATCAGCCATGATGATCAGGTTCTCAGTTTTGTCTCCACGTTCTTCGTTTCTGGGGTCAACTGTATATACGAAAACATTGTAAATAGGTAAGAACGAGATCAATTAAGAAACGAAATGTACAGTTGTCGAGCGTCTGATGTCAGAATATCGTATTTCCGTATGTGGCAAGTCTTGAGTCGGGACAAACCCTAAAGCAACCCTGGTCATTGATTCCGAGTCTTCCACATCTATTGCATTGCTGACTAACGTCTAAACTGTATAATTCACCTGGAATACTATTATTCATTCACATTCTGGTAATAGAAAGGAATCTGTATAACACCTCATGAAATGAAATGAAAAAATCAAGCAGTGCGCACTTCTGCCCGGTGCTCAGCCCAAATGAGACAACATAAATCCAGAAACGATTAACTAAAACGAGAACAGAGAACAAAACAAACAGAGGCTGAGCAAACCGGTACAGACGCGATTGTATCAAGCAGTAAAATCAAAAACAGTAAGAAAAAAGCACAACATCAAGTCATCCAGACACATCGTGTTTCCAAAATCGATTGTCTAAATCGGTCATTCCTGATGAAAAAGTCGAAGATTATTTGCATTTCATCTCTATAGCCGATGAAATTCACGATTCGAAGAAACGGAAAAGCGTCGATGCCGAAAAATCACAAGCTAATCCACCCGGAAAAGCTGTATGTAAAAAAGGCTCAAAAATCGTTATTCGTTCTTGTCCATCAGACGCACACAGAACTAGCCAAGCTCCCCAGACTCGCGTCGTAGTTAGATGATCGTCCCCAATTGACCCAAATGGTAAAAGTCCTGTTTATCATCCACACATGTCCCAATCAATGTCATGTCATGTCTATAACCGACTCCATGTAGTAAATGTTTGAAGAAGACACCATGAGAAATATGCGAAAGTTCATCAGCCATCATTGAAAAATTGAAGATAGGAAATTTCAAGAATGCTGTAGATAATCTTGTCAACACAACAAGCTTTCAATTACAAACTCATTGTCAACCACTCCCATTCTTGACTAGCTGTCTGGCCGGATCCCGCAGCCAGACTGTGATGAGCAGGATTCGTAGCTGCCGGCGGCATGGCTGGTGCCAATAGCACATTTTTAGATCTGGCCCCTACTGATGGCCCCGCACCAGCTTTATTGTTATTGTCCATATTTGTATCATCTCCGGCGGCTTCTGGGCTGTCCTGAGACAAGCTAGCTTGAATGCTGGCCAAAGACCCAATAGAGTCTTTGTCAAGCCGCCGTTGACGCTTGGGAGCTACTTGAATTGCCCTTGCTTGAGCACCAGCAGATGGTGTGGTCTTTGGTGGAGCTGCTGCGATAGGGACAACGCCACTCTTGACTGAACCCGTGACGCCGTTCGACCCAGTACCAGAAGTGATCGAGCCCGACATCGACGGCGGTGATTCTGACGCATTGGCGCTCTGTAGCTTGCTTGAACTCGGAGGTGTAACAACGGGAGTCTGTTGAACTGAATTCTTTCGAGACCCTTTCTTAGATCGCGCCGCGGACACGCCAATTGCGAGATTGTTTCCTCCACCACGGTTTCTCTTCTTGATAACATCAGTCTTGAGAGAAAGAGGTCGAACCACTCCATGCAGTTTCAAGAAAAGACCACAGGCGTTGCAAAGAGGTTGACCCTCAGGATTACGCCGCCACAGGGGTGTCGTCTGAGTGAAGCAGTTAGTACAAGTAGTTGGGGCACCTTGATCACCGGGTTTAGTGCCACCAGGGCTGGCAGGCCGGGATGGCACAGCGCTGCTGAATCCAGATTCAGGTGGCGTATTGGGCGACGTATGGGACTGCATCGGTATACCCATGTGGTCTGTATGTGCACGAGAGAGTTTTGGTCTACTGCTCATATTTGTTGCTGAAGCATGTCCGCGGGGCAGACTTGTGCTTTCCCAATCATGCGACTGATCCATGAGATCTCCCATTCTTCCATGATGCAAGCCTGAAAAGTTCGGCATAGACCCATAGTGACCAGCAAGCTGAGCATCCCATTGCAAGCTCGAGGACATGTCACCGGAAATGTCATCGATGCCATGGAAGTCGGTCTGCATGGCAATGTTCTGGTCCGGGAACGCGCTTCCATCATCGTCTTCATTATCAGAGTCGGCGCCAAAGGTGAACATGTTCTCACTGCTTGTCAGGTTCAGATTGTGCTGGGAGGGAGGAGCCGAGAAATCATTGCGAGAGATGACCGATGATGGATCAATATGCTGCTGGCCCGACGCAAACCCAGGAGAAGGGATGCTCGAAGGTGGTCCGCTCATGGGATTGTAGGCGGCGGCGGCATTTTGTTCATTCTTGCCACCATACATATATCGAGGCTGTAGAGAAGCAGTGAGGTTAGATGTTCGATGACTAGGAGCAGCGTAGGCGGGAACTCTACGGTGGACACGGGCGTCCATGGAGCTCTGCTCAAAGTACATCGAGTGTTCTCCATCATAAACAGGCTGCGGTGTCGAGGCAGTAGATTGGTAGCCGGATGGAGGAGGAGAATAGAAATCGGTTGAGTTCAATGATGATCCCATAGGGGTCTGAGCATAGACATGGCTGAAAGGTCCTGAAGTCACCAACGGCGACTCGGTGGGAGAGAAAGGAAAGTTCTGTTGGAAAGGACCGGCGGATGTTAATATGGGGTCGTCATTGATTTGGAAGGTGTCGAGATTGAAAGGCACGCTGGGAGAGGTATGGTTGTTATGATGAGGAAAAGCGGGCTGGTCCAAGCTGTAGTCTGGCATCATGGCAGTGTCCATTTCCTGGTCATTATGTTGAATCATTAGATTCGAAGTAGGGACGACTTGAGGGGAGAATTCCGCAGGTCGCTTGCGAGGTGCCTGTGACAAGTTATTATCTTCTTCTTGACTATCCTCTTTGAAAGAAGACTTACCTTGCGTTCGTCTACACTGGTTTTCCGGACACGGCGCTGCACGTAACCGAACTCGTCGTTACGGCGCAATTCCTGTGGAGGATAGGGTAAGGATGCTGGAATGAGAGGACCATGCGAGAGGTTCTGATCCTTGCGACCTTTGATTGGAATACCAGACGGAGCGGCCGAATGAGATTGAGCGGCAGCGTTGTGATCGGTAATAGCAGCTAAAGTTTCAATGCCAGCCGGTGAGCCAATGGATGACGGTACAATGAATTCGTCCAGATTCATGAAATCAGCCTCGGCAGAGGCAGGAACGGTGATGTTGCTCTGACTGGCCTGACGAAGTTGAGCAATTCCACTAGGAATAGTAGAAGAAGGCTTCTGAGCAGCTTGTTGAGCAGCAAGACTAGGAATGGGCGATAGATTAGTTTTGGGTAATGATTTTGGGATTTTTCAATTCGCAAGATGACGACAGAGAATGTGTGAGAAAGAGAAGAGTGGGTAATTGGGTAGTCTTCAGAAGTCGAGGGGAGGAGAGATAAGGTAGGATTCGATGATGATAACAGTACAGAGCTAGCGTCCTGCACGCTGCAGCTGCCACTGGACGGGGTTCTGTCATCTGAACCAGCGTAATCTATCCTTCAGATAGAGATATCGGGGAGATACAGATAAAAAGATATATATATATATATATAAGATGTATTTCGTTGGTGACACTTACCGTGCCTGGTCCGCTCGCTCTTTTTCCTGACGTTTGAGACTCATCGCCATCATCCGCCAAGTCAAATTCTCCATACGCTCCTGATTGGGTAATTGAGATTTCGTCCGCGAGTACAATTTCCATATCTGAGTTGCCAGAGGATCCTTTCGCTGCATCTCATCGGGACTGTCGCCGGCATTATTGGAAGGAGGGCCATCTTGCCAGTCGGTGAAGACAGAGTCGCCCAGCAACGCCCCTTTGGCGATGCCGTCTTCGATTGGGAAATCCAGTTTGCCGGTATTTCTTGGTCTATTGTCTAAACAATGAACTATTGATTTGTGGCCGTCGCTGGATTTCGATATTTGAATCGTCCAGCCCCGCGCGCGGGTTGAGAGCGATGAAGAGGTGGGAATGTGGAACGGCTACAGGCGAGGAGTCAACGGTATACGAGGGGAAGCGTTCCGGGACGGTATTCGCGAATCCGAGGCAGGCCAGAAGAGAACTGCGAAAAACACACAACACATAGGAAATAAACCCAAAGAAAAGAAAGGTCGATGGAAAGAAGAAGGCCGTCAAACAACCCACCACACACAGCAGGTGTAGTAGGAGAGTTTGAATATGGAACAAAGAGGAGATGAAGATGTTAGAAGGTGGAAAAAAAGAGTTGCTGTTGGTGAAGCTCCCGCCCGACCACGGACTGACTGACTGACTGGAATTTGCGGACTGGGAAGGAAGGGACGACAGCGGAAAACTTGGGACCGCGGTAATATTACCTGTATGATACTGAACGTGCCGCATTTCTGGTAATTTCACTCGTGAGTCCCGCATGCGAGCGCAGGCTTATTGGTTCGGCTTATGCTGATAGTGGATACCAACTAAACGCTAAATGCGCCACTACGATGATTGTAGATTAGTGTCGTTAATAAGACCGTAATCATACGCAGTGCCACCTCTCACTACGGGTTTACCGAGTTTGGACAGATCGTAATGGTACGTTCCTGTATGTACGTTGTATGTATGTATGTAACTAACACTTAGCGGTGGACAGAACATCGCCGCTGACACAACGTTATTATTCATGGCTTCACGATGTTGTTGATATTGTTATATAGTTGGAAACATAGTAAACGTGATTGGTGCCAACCTCTCCGTTCGGACCAGATTCCCTTCTCCCCCGGTTGATCAAGTTTCCTAGACTGTCCATTTCAAGTCGGAGATCTGGAGAGGGGCCTTCGTTGAGTCAGTCAGACCCTCTCTTTTGAATTCATTGTCTCTGTCCGTTGACGGAGATATACGGAATTACGGGACTGAAGGTTTGCCTCTTTTGAAGCCTTCTTCGTCCTTATTGGCCATTTGATGCTTCTGGAAGGATGTGGATTTCGCACTGCGAATGATGTATGTATTTGGATTTCGAATGTAGCTGTATGTTATGTAGTGCTACACACTGTGCAATAATCCCTGCACGAATTGCATGTCACCAATTATCAATTTACGAGCATCACCCTGATGATGATGAACTCGTCGCTTAGTGCGGCAATCGCAATTCAAGGCTTTTTGGACGATGTATGCAGACAATAACCCTTCGGCTTTTTAAAATAGTCAAATGTTAATATTTCATGACTTTTTGTGTTTGATGGTCCCTGGATATGCAACGTTGTTTCGATGGGTATAGTTACAACCTACTAAAAACCAGACGTGGAGATTCCTACGTAGTCCCGTGGGGGTACGTACTCCATAATCAAATCGAATCTATTAAGAGTAAGAGCTCAGACGATCAAACAATCCATTCGCAAGGTCAGCATCGTCACAGTGCACACCAGATGATCTCACTTCTTCATCGTGCCTAGAAGACTTGGTAGTACGTATTGGCATTATGATAATATCTAGATGCGCATGTCCAAATCATATCACAATTAAGAAAGGAGCACAGATCAGTTGCGAATAACGAACCACTATCTTCATACCTGATTTTGCATGGACATCAATCACTCCATGTACTCAGAAATCAAGAATGAAGCATCAAGTCCTTACATTCACGGAAGTAGCAAGTCGGCCGAATTGTCGAACCGAGCCAGACGCTGCTTGCCCGTCCGTATTTCAAATACACAAAATAGCTACATACCGTATGTAAAGAGGTGGATCTTCCGCCTGGAATGGCCATCCACGGGCAATCTAGATGAAATCAGCTTACTCCGTAGTGTTCGCTTGAAAGCACTGACCCGGTCCCTAATTTCTCGCATGGAAAGGAATACATTCAAATGATCAACCACATCCAGTACAGGCAGTGAAGCTGCATTCTGTTCATATCTATTGAGCTATTAATCGTCCACTATGATCAGAACCAACCACGTCCCCTGGATTATCCTGAATATGCCTGAAATAACCGGCCATGATACCTAGGAAGCCCGGGAATTCTCCGAGCGACGACATACATACTCCATAACGGTTCGGCATCCCCCTGGTGCAGGCTGGAGCAAAGTCATCGGTCCGACCTCGTGGCTGGCAATAAGGAACTGTCCTTGGCGTGGCCAATCCCAATGCGTAGTCCATCACTAATCACTATGGTTTACGATGGGTCTTGCCACCTAGGCTTTGAGCAATGAGCTTTGGGCGTGGTGTGGTGTGGCGATGTGGGGATATCGTTAGTACGAAGTACAATAGAGTATGTACTCCGTAGGTTTTATGATGATCGGCTTATCCATTAGAGAGAAAGAAATGTCAGGAGAGGATAATATTAATATGAAGAGAACAACGCAGTACTCACAAATCTGTCAGAATCGTAAGTCCCTCCTCGTACGGCGAAGGAACTGCAAGTCTGTACTCAGTGGAACCAAGAGTCAGACGCATGGAAGGAAGTCCATGCATATCAACAGCAAGTATCCAGATCAGGATCTAGCGTACCGGAGTCAAATCTGGAATCTCAGTACGTGATTGGATCTTACTGCGGTCCGCCAGGGCAAAATGGATCCCAGTCGTATCCACATTCCATTTACTATGTTCCTATTGATATTGAGTCTGTACGTATCAGGCGTACAGTGTGATGATCGCGGAATTTTAGACGACGTCAGTTGTTCTGTGACTACGTACTTATTGCAGAAGGACGGTTGAAGACACTAATAGCAACGGAAAATAATTTCATGTAGCTAGGTAGTTTTGATGCATCTACTCGGTAACTAGAAGATCGTGTGAAATCTGACTGGACAGTCTACATACGAACCCATGTCTTGACATAGCCTAGACCGTTCCTTCCCTGCAATCTTCTCTACGGCGCAAGACTTGACAGCTCTTTTCAGTTTTATTTGAAATTCTTCCAAGCTCTATGTGCTCTTTCTCTACGAGTCTACGAACAGTAAATGCGGCATGGAACTCTTAATATATTAATTATAATCAATTCAAAAGGAGAACAAATTCAAAATATATAGTTGCCCCACTAACTCTTTCCTATTTCAGGGCTAGCGCCTCGGAGGTCCTCCGATTTTCCAACTTTGAACACAAACGAACCAATCAGACTGTGCACAACTCAGCTTACTACTTTGAACCTTGACTCTACGTTCATCTATTTCACGGTCCACCATGTTTTTGCACTCCTAAAGTCTATCTAGCCAATGACTTTCCGACTTTATCCGATGGGAAGTGTATTATATGAAGACCTCTTCTATGTACTTTTGTTTAATGTATTTAACTCTCACACTCCAATAATTTACGACTACTATTAGTAGTACGTATCCCAAAGATCGACCCTTACTAATACCTAGGTATTCCTTAGCAATATCACTCTTATTTTATAGCCCAGGTATAAACAGAGTAGTATGCATGGTTATGTAGAACTATACTTAGCTCTATACTACACAAGAATTAATCCCATGCAGGAAACTCGGCGCACTCCGATCGAGCGCGGTAGCCGCAACTAAATAATTCTCATTTCTTTAAGCTCGCTCTACCTCCATCTTTTTTCCCCAAAACGAAGCAACGAGAAGCAGGGGAAAAAAAAGGAATTATTTTCTTTTCTCTGGTTCACCCCGGTAAGGAGGAATGGCTTGCATTTAATTAATTATATGGGGGGGGGGGGTGTTGGGAGGGGAGTACGGAGTGAATAGGTCCGGAGGATGGAATACAATGTATGTAGAGTACATGCTCGGTAGTTGGCTTGGTTGATTGTACCCGGGTCATGGAGTGAACCCAATCAAAAAAAAAAAAGGAAAAAGATTAGGGAATGCTACTTCATATAAGCCAAAGCATAAAAAAGAATTATAAAACGATTATATTGAAATATATATCTGATGATGTTCTCGAAGGTAGATCTCATGGTGTTGAAATGAGAATGTGAACGTTGATACGTAGATCCAACCCCGCGGTACGTATCGTATAGTATCGTATCGTATCAGTACATTACGGGCTAAACGTATTAGTGGTAACTATCAATATACGGTATTTGTATCCATCCATACGAGAATACGAAGGGACCGTACAAACCACCAAGCTCTTTTTGCCGCGATTTTCACCTCTTCCTCTTTTCACTTCTTGCCATTTCTTCTTCTCGACATGAGATCTGACGCAGCTTGTATAAGAAAATTAACAAAGAAGAATTCCACGTACCTGCGAGTCCAGATGGCGAGGTGAAGTCAAGCAATGGTCACAGTTGGTAAATACCCATCCCCGTAAATCCTGCCGGAGACTTAGCCTCTCTTTGAATGGGCTATCCCGATAAAGTCCGCCAATCAGCATTTCTTGACGTTGGATTGTCTCACTCCTCCAAGCCGAATATATGTTGTTTCTTTTTGTTCGGTCGTCTATTTTGTCTTGGGATATCGTATTGCTCTCTTTTGTACTCCACGTTTTTCTCATGCTCAAATTGATCACGATCAAAGGATACTGACTGCATCAGGAATGAATGATTATGTTGTATGTGGGACCACCCCCGGCCGTTGTTCGCCACTCCACTCTGTTTTTTGTCTCCATACGAAGGTTCACGTACGACTTGCCGTTCTTGACTGTTTCGTCGTTCGGTCCGGGGGGGGGGGGGTTCTGTCGATGGGCTTGTACAAGCCTCGGCTAAATTTGACGAACACTAATCGATTGGCGCCTCATTTTCTTTATTTGTCGTCGTCGTGTGTCGTATGTCTTCTAATCCATCATATCCAAAAACCGATCGACGAATCCCCCTCCTAAGTCAGTGCTACCTACGTAGTACGTAGTATTCTTTCAACAAGTCAACGAGTAATATAACTCGAACCAACCAACAGGAGAACAAAAGGAATGAAAAACCGTATGAATGATGAAAGTCTGCTGACTGATACTCCTTCTTGGCTGCAAGGTAACTTAACTAATCGCCTGATCGGGTAATCCACCCATCAATCCGACGGCAATATGCGAGGTATAAGAGTCGATAGAATTGGTTGTCGAAATATGTGAAGTCGGTAGGTATCGCATGATCCGGGAATTCCTTGCTTTTGCTCTGCCTCTAGTTATATGTTGTGTGACCATTCATTCAATCTGCGTTGATCTTTCGAAGTAGGGTTAGGGTGCCCATGTGAGTCATCACGTGACCTAGTGTTGAAGTGTTAAGGGTTAGGGCTGGATATGTATTGTCCCTTCCACTCATGTTGCTATGAGTATTTTCGTAAGGAAAAGTAAAAGAGTGAAAAAAGAAGAAGTGAGAGAATGAAAGCAGGAAATCCCTGCGTTTATATATAAGCCAGCACTATCTCTCTGTACGACAAAAAAGCAGATAATTATGCAGGATTCAAGATAAGCTGGGGACAAATCAGAGTGGTCTATTCTTGTGAAAAGAAAATTTTTTTCTCGATAGTCTTTTCTATCAGTATCACGAATATCGAGCACGTCAGATAGATCGCTATCACGCAGTTTGGCCCCTTGTCTTTTTTTTTTTTTGTTTATCTCCGTAGGTAGAAGAGATCGGTGTATCTGCATAGGTTGCCGAATAGGAAGGTTGTTTGAACGTATCTATCTAGCGCTGGTTATCATCGTATTTTGTATTCCGTACTTGGATGATGCATCAAGGCATTGAACCCTATTAGTAAACAAACATAAAGAAAGATAAGCTGATCGACTCTCTGCACGCAGTAGTGGAAAGAGATTAGTTAGGGCTTACATGATTCTGTCAGTGTGGGGTTTCGCAGAAAAGCAAATATGCAAGTAGAGATAACAACAGTCCATTCAGTCATTTTTATTCAAAGGTTCTTATCTTTCGAATGCATTGTTTTTGAATGGGGTTATCAGGTAGATCAGTGGAAACAGCATCTCATCATTGATCTGAAGACCCCCCCGTTGTTTTTGGAGTGTGCCTAGGTAGCTATTTGTACCTGTGCCATCGAATAGCTAAATTTCCTACCGGAGTTGTTCGCGTGGCGAATGACGATGAGAAACTTGACTGTTTTCCTTCTTTTGTGGCAGGGTTTGTCATGCAGGATACAATTTTGGACAAAGCTATTCAAGTCAAGTGGCGTGCGGTATGCCGATCCTTAGGCCGCCAAAAAGAATCCGACCCAGATCATCTCTTTTTAAGCTGTCCCAACGTCATGCTTCACTCAGAAAGTGAGCAAATTGGAAGAGCTGGCACACATGTCATTACTGAAGGGGAACGATACAGTCAAAAACTGGGAGGCTCGCCTCCGCTACCCTGCCTCGATTGTTATGTAGGCCTACTGAGGTTCGACAAGTCCAGGAATGCGTTCGATGGGCTCAGAAGCACAGGGTCAGTCTAACCGTCGTTGGTGGGTGACATAGTAGTCACTGTCTCTGGATCAACGTTGTCTCGGTCGATATGCGCTCCTTTGACTGAGTACACATTCTTACGGTGGCAGCAGAAGGGGGACGAGAGGGTTCAGGATCCTTAGTTTGTCGCTGAATCCGGATGTAAAACCGGAGATATCGTGAAGGAGGCCATAGCAGCTGGTGTGATTAATCATTAGCTCTGCTTGTGAAGGCATTAAAAATGACCAGAGAAGGGCTTTCGATCAGCGAGAAAACCATCACCGTGAATATACGGACAGAGTTTTGACGGAAGATCAGCGTCGTTGTCATCAGGCGTTAAAGACGTCGACCTACAGAACTGACCCAAAAGGCTATGTGAGGCAAAAGATAATGACAGCTTGAACTTTGGACGAATATGTTGATTGGTTAAAAGCAAGAGATCCTGGTCTAGAAGCAAGCATTAGCTTGTGCTAGAAAATCCTGGCCAAGACCTAACCAGCTAGCAATATCTTTCCCATTTCAGCCGCCAGCTAGGCACGGTAACTAATGCATGTTCCATCTTTTGCCTTTTTATAACAGGTCAAAAATCTCCTGAGATTACTCACTTCGAGATGATTCAATCCAAGACCTTGAGCATACCGGTCACCGTTACGTGCTAGTATCATTGACTCATAGGGAGGTTGGTGCCGCTACATCCAGAGCCGCTACTTTTGAATCTTTCTGATAGAAACAGAATTGCCCTCTTTCTTTCAAATTCTCATATTCTGTTGGTGATAAACACCAAAGTCTGTTTTCTCTCAATATCCAATCTACCAGTTGACTGGGATTCATTTTTTTTTTCAGCATGGAACAAGTCCATTTTCTTATCATGAACAGTTTTGCTTGGCTTGCCTGGTTTCAGTCCTCTTTAACGCATCATCACATCACGAACACGAGCACCTCAGTATCGATTCCAGGAGTGATCCCGGGAGGCTCTAATCTAAAGTTTTGCGATGAGTCCCGTGCTACAGATTTATTCAACATTACTCGGCTGGGGGTTCATCCTACACCCCCGCTCGTGTAAGAACTACCTTCCAGGTCTTCGATGTGGTTCTGACAGTGCGATGATAGTGAAGAAAATATCGACATTTACATTTATGGTAAGTTTCCACGCCGAATGATATGATCCGAGTACTAACTAGCCCTAGGAATGTTCCTTTCGGACATCTCAGACGATCCGATCTGGCATTGGTATGTCCGTGAGACCAATTCCGATTATCCAGGGGAAAACGGCACTTTGGCGTTCTGCGATACGATGGAAACAATTGAACAGCCGGGTCAAAGAGGATGTCCGCCCAAGAAGGGGTTTGCCATAATCAGCATCGAGGCCTTTATGCCCTGGCTTGTAGGCACTGTACGTTAAAACAGATTCCGCTTTTCATATATGCGAACAAGTCTAACGGATCAGGGAAATATCACTGTGAAATTCGATGCGAAGACAAAGGAGGGCGAGAGAATCTATTGCCTAGATGGGGAGTTTGAGCTTGATTACCCACATGATACTATAATTCAAGCATCAAAACCCACCACAACGATGAATTGCAGTAGTTTCGGTACAGGTAGCTGCAAGGCTTAGTGCGCATCCATGTAATGACAGAATCTATCGCGAGAATGAGTGAGCCAATCAGTGTTCATTTTGAATTGCTGCTATCGATCTAAGGTGTTAAGAAGATTCCATAACGGATGCCTTGGGATTGTGATCTATCATAGTCTACTGCAGGAAAACCAATATCAGGATGCAGCTAGTTCTCAGCCATGAACTATCTGCACTGCGCCGCACTTAAAAATACAACCGCAAGCACCTAGTACTACCTAGAAATCCTACCTCTACTCTTTTATTCCCGATTTGCAAAGGTCGGCATGGAGAACTCACAATCTAGTAGTCTAGATTTCGTTTTGATCTTGAGATAACAACTAGCAACTATATATCAGGGACAATGAATATGCCACCACGTGGGATGCGATGATCCGGTCAGTAGCCGATCTATACAATTCGATTTAACCCTTATAGTTTAGCTACGTCCTGGATCACGAAGCATAGGAATCCGTAGCAAGGCTAGAACACGAAGCAGACCTATTAGGGGTACCTTATCAAGCTTAGAGATCTTTACCGTAGTGTAAAACTAGTAAGCTTTGACTCTTTGAGGCTACCCCAATACAAGAATATGTTGGAGACCTCCATATCATATAAAACAATATGCGGGAATGATCCTCTAAGCATTCCAACGTTATATCTCCATGTACGGTATCCAGCGGCAGGCTCATATCTTTGGCTTAGGGTTCTGGTAGGAAAGCCCTAAGGCCGCAGCCGTCACATCTACTACAAACTAATACTAAGAGAAACTACAATAGATTATTTATAAGACTACCCTCAATCAAGCAGTGTCGCTATTACAGGTGGTAAGACTAGACAAGTCCTATATTCAGAGTATTTAGAAGGCCTATAAGACTATATCCTTCACAGCCGTTTCTACTTTGGCTATGATGGCTCTGTTTGGCATATTCGAGCCCTAACAAGTCCTTAATGCATTATTCAAATTCATTGGCTCATTGACCGCACAGTATTCGCCTACTTTGACGAGGCATTATCCTTCTGCTCCAACATCTTAGCAGAGTTCAACATGGTTTAAAAAACCAGCAGGGTACAGAATTAGGACCACGGTGAAGTCCTTTGAGCTGCAACCCGGAGATAGCGCAACACTTGCGTTTGATTCAGCCACAAGACATGCTATATAATCGAGTCAACTATGCCCATACTAATGTCTTGATGATTTTACCCGGTGAACTACTGTACCATGCTGCAGATAAGTAATCAAAAAAATGAAAATACAAACAAGATCCATAAAATTCCGAGATCTGGGTAGATTTGGCCCCAAATTCGTTAGTATAGTTACATTAGAAAATAGTGATAATTTGTTATCTTCAGCCACATTTACTACCGGTAATAGCCTTAGATTTCTAGAAATTCGTTATACAGTTGAATTCTGTTAGGCGTTCTTTATATCCCAAATTAATTACAGCATAGGCAAGATTTACTCTTGTACGAATATGCCCATTTTGCATGTCTACGGAGTAGCTGGCTATATATCACCACCAATGCTAGCTCATACACGAGATTTGGCTTCGCTCAGAATCAAAAGGACATAGGTGCTCCAGAATAGTACCTCTCCTAGATACGTACTGCTTGATGACTAGGAAGCGTTAGCTGCATTATTGACAGCTTCATCACGTACAATAGTAATCATTAATGTATAGTTGGCGTGGGCGTTGAAGCTGTGCTGCACGTGGTATACACAGAACTAAACATACCACAGCTCACCTTCTTGTTCGGGTGTAAGCCTGGTGCCTCCGATAGAGCTACACTGGCCTGACAAGTGTTGACGTAAAAAATTTTGGTAGGAGAAAAGTGTGATATTGTAACTTGTCGAATTCTAAAAATCTTGTAGCAGGGGGTATCTTGCCACTTATTTACGCCTCTGCAATACATTCTGGTACATCCCTTCCAATAATGAAAATCATATGAAACTGTGTGTCAGACTTGCTGTCTGAGACCTTTTGAAGGAATGGCAAGTAAGTCTACTACCCAGGTATGAGGAACGTGTCGCCTTGCCCACACGATGCTGTAATCCGATAATTCAATGTTATCGTTAGTTATTTATTGCCCACCAGAAGAGCCGACAAGCTCTCTGTGGCTTACAGACTAAAGCTTGTCGAGATGATATTACGTGAAATATGGATACCAAATATATAGCTTCCTCTGAATCACGCTCTATGGCCTGCTCTAGATGTAACTTATGTAGGAGTATTTCAAATCATATCATACAATATAACCAGAAACCAAGCTTTCTAAGGCTAAAGCGCTACAGCATCTAATAAAGCTTAGCAAGATAATATTACGTGATATATGGATACCAGATATATAGATTACTTTCTACAGTCTGCTCTGCGTGTATGTAGGAGTGATTCAAATCATACCATACAATATAACCAGAAACCAAGTATAAATATAGACATCAGGTTCGGCCCTCCCTTTTTTCTATCTCTCTGTGCTCATTCTTTCTACTTACCAGAGCCGACCTTCTACATCTTGTTTATCATACCGTCCTCCTTGAAAATGTCACTCAAAGCTATCGCTCTGTTAGGTGTGCTAGCGCACCTTGCGGTCGCACAGTCACAGCCCCATGTAGCTGACTACAGCTTCGCTAATACGACTGAGTGTACGGAAGTGACTTACTACGAGCTGAGCCATGGCCGTTATATGGCAGCCCCCATCCAGTATGTTAGTGGATATGGCGACATCCTTGGTGCTAAGAGAGGCTATCACCCCGACTGCTTCGCTAGCCATAACATTACAAACGCGATTATTGGGAATGCTACTGCTGAATCTAACGCAACGACTGAGGCACTGGATATTAAAGATGTTCTCCTTCCTTCGGGCCAGGATAAGGATAAGAGAAATCTTGAGAAACGGCTTAGTTGGCTGCTGGGTCCAATTACCTTGTTCATGAAAGCGATCGGATTTGCGGGTACGATTATGTCCGGCTTATGCCAGATATTCACGGCCATTCCAAAGTATGAAAGTACCGCTTGGAATAAGAACAATTGTATCATTGGAGGCGTGTTCGTTGTGTCAGCAGTGGTTTTTGCTGCTGCTATCGCCGGCTCTGGCAATGCAGCTGTGGCATGGTCAGCATCTGTCCAGACATACAACGCCATTTACCTTTCTGTAGCCGGAGGCTCATCAGAAGCGGCTATTTCGTACCTGCTTAGTGTCTTCGCCAAAAAAGAGATCGGACATGGATATTCCTGAGATGTTTAGACACATTGCAGAGGCTCACAGAAACACGGGAATAGCGAAAAATATCACACTGGCCGGGATTGCCTTAACGCAGGGTGTTAATCTGCATCATCCAAGTGGATATGAGTACAATGTGATGGATTTAATGGGAGCGGACCATCTAAATCCTCTCACAAGGAATGTGACTATCGGGAACCATACTGTGATAGCGAACTGGTGGGTTAGGCCCCATCCACATAAAGCTAATAGTTCAATCCTGGTCCACCGTCTACCTAGCTCTCAGTGGAGCAGTCTTGCAAATCATACGATGCACCAGCAGACGAAGCGCCAGCAGACTGGATGGGATGAGGTACCCTTTGACGGTCCCAACAACCGTGTCTCCCAGTACGGTGGACTTGACAGTGTCGATGCCGGGGGTAGTGACCCTGATCTGATCTTTGGTATGGATTTCTATGACGGACCCGAGGTCATCGGCGATCAGGTTGGACCAGAAGATGGTGGTGATGGGGAGGCGAGTCAGATGGACGCAGATATTTCTACGTATATCATTGATAACCAGTCGTGGGAGAATTGCATGTGTTTTAAGAACAATGGCAACTGGGCCGGGACTGGATCAATGCAGTATACATGGGATCAGAAATACAATGGCTACTCAGCATGCTACGCAGCTGACTGTGACGGGGCCTGAGAGAACAATATAAGTATAGCAATTGTTGTGGGGATTGTTGAGCAGTACACGCTACTTGGATGGATATCTTACCTACGCACAGGGGTTCAATGCGAATATCCTGTATACGACCATTCTCTCCCATTCTTTTGTACTTGTGAATTCAAACCCTCATATTAGGCAGGTTATAACTATCCAATTGGCATATATCTATCCTATATCAATTCTTGAGAATATTTTTCAAGTGAGGCGAGACCGTGCCTTCTAAATGTAGTCCAACAGCCTCTCATGAGTATCTAGACACGGCCAGAAGCCTCACCAATCTTCGTATCAAACTCTTGCGTATCTTAAGCGATAGAGTCATCCCCTGAAGATGTTTATGGTTGACACCGAGCTTATAATCCTCCGTAATCATTATCCAGCCCACGTAGAGAAATCTAGCGAGAAAGGTAATGACATTCGCCCATAGTTGCCATTTCAGTGAAACTTCGCAGGCCCCTACTGAAAAGGGGAACATATCAGCAATTGCCGTTTTCTGTACTTTCAAGATTATACTTACATTAGTCCCTCATCAAACTGATATTGGACAATCAGACCATAGACTCCTTTAATAGTGAATGATGATTCTCCTCCTATAATTATAAAATACTTGCAGTCCATCTTAAAGTCTATTCTTAAGCTCTCACTAAGCTTGAAGAGTAAGCTATGTGAAGCTCCCTGATCTGGTCAGGGCGTATTGGTCCCTGAAATACGTACTACAAATACTGATACATACCGTTACCGGATCTAACAAACGCCTCCATCCTTACTGTGGGCTATAGCCTGAATGTAATCGGCGCCTACGGAAGCTTGTTACCTCCGCGAGACAGTCTACACGGATCGCCTTTTCGGATGCTTGGTGACCTCCGCCTTTAAACTAAAATATTCGCTCTGGCAAGTTACGTGGCTGAATAGCAAACCCGGAAACAGGAAAATGATCCGTACTTGGACTTAGGTGAAACTACTATGTAGCTAGGAATGAAGATTTTGTACTACGTGTTCATGTAAAAGGTCCATGCCATTCCTGCTCGTCTACTGCTTGCAAAAGACAGTCACATTATCCATTTCTATCCTCACTATTTCCATCTAACACTTGCATATCGCCATGGCTAAGATGATAGACGAAACGAGTGCCTCGAAGTCTCCTCTGGCCTCCGTGGAAATGGATATGAAGTCCGATAGCGGCAACTTGCTGACGGAGAATAAGGAAGAGGAAGAGGAGGGCTACTCGTCCTTGGGGATGTTTTTCATGCTTGCCGCCCTTATTCTATGCGCGTTCTTAGTAAGATTCACATATACACTAATGAAAAATTGCATACTGACTCCCGCAGGTCTCTCTCGACCAGACTATCGTGGCCACCGCTATCCCTAAAATCACGGACGAGTTCCAGCAGCTAGACCTTGTTGGCTGGTACGCCAGTGGCTTCTTCATTACTATCGGAAGCTTCCAGTCGACGTTCGGCAAGATCTACAAGCTTTTCCCGCTCAAAGCAGGTTTCCTCCTGGCCATCGTGGTGTTCGAGATTGGCAGTCTGCTGTGCGGCGTCGCGCCGAACAGCAGCGTGCTGATTCTTGGGCGTGCCGTTGCTGGCATGGGCGCTGCAGGTCTCGGTTCTGGTGCATACACCATCATCGCTTTCTGTGCTCCTCCGAGCAAGCGTGCGGCCTACACGGGATTATTGGGAGCATCATATGGTGTCGCGTCGGTGGTAGGGCCATTACTGGGCGGTGTGTTCGCGCAGAAGGTATCCTGGAGATGGTAGGTTCTTATTCCCATGTCTTGTTCACTTCTTTTACTTCGACCTCATTTCCTTTTCCGTTTCCTTTCCTTTTCTTGAAAGTTAGGGCTCCGCATAATACAACAAACTACTTGTACACGTTAATTGATATACGTTCTAATGTTATACTCACTCTCTCTCAGGTGCTTCTACATTAACCTCCCTATTGGTGGTATGTAAGCCTACGTCCTATATATATTGTCTGCTAATCTCTTAGGTGTCTCCGCGGCTATTATTCTCCTCACTTTCAAGGCCCCTGCGAGCGCCACGCCAGAAAAGACCACCTTGAAGCACAAGATCCTCCAAATAGATCTCCCCGGTACCTTTACTATTATGGCTGCGATCGTGTGTTATGTCCTCGCATTCCAGGTATGTAACTTATTCATATAACTAGTTACCATCAATATTAACAGAAAGGATTCAGTGGGGTGGACAAACCAAGTCCTGGAAGGACTCGACAGTCGTCGGTACCCTCATAGGTGGTGTACTCATCATCGTTTTCTTTATTGTTGTTGCTGCCTTCCAAGGCGAGCGCAGCATTATTCCACCACGCCTATTCAAGAAGCGCTACAGCTGGAGTAGTATGGCGTTCATGTTTTTCTTCGGCGGTAGTTGGTTTGTGGCGCTCTATTACTTGCCCATCTATTTCCAGATCGTGGACGGAGTGTCGGCTGCAGCGAGCGGTGTGCGCAATCTTCCCTTGATCATTAGCCTTGTGCTTACTACTATCGTGTCTGGTGGCCTAATCTCTGTCAACGGCCACTATATCTCATGGCTATACCTCTCAGGCCTGTTCAGCACCGTTGGCACCGCTCTGATCTACACACTTGACATCGGCTCGCCGTCAGGCCGTTGGATTGGCTTCCAGATCATTGCCGGCGTGGGGTTTGGTGCAGGCGTGCAGCTGCCCATCATCGTCGGTCAGGCGCTTAGCGAGCCGAGAGATATCACCCTGTCGACAGCGCTGATGCTGTTCGCCCAGACCATTGGAGGAGCGTTGTTAGTAGGGGCTGCTGAGGCTGCGTACACAAACACGTTGCTGCGAAGACTGCCAATAACCGCTCCCGGCATCGACCCGAACACGGTGGTTAGCATCGGCGCAACACAAATCCGATCAACGTTCACCCCTGAACAAGTGCCCGGAATCATCCAGGCTGAGATGGACGGGATACACGCGGCGTTTTCACTGTCCATTGCCTGTGCAGGTGTAGCGACATTGACAACTCTCTTAAGCCAGAGGACGAATCTGAAGGGTAAGATGGATAGTGTTGGAGCTGTATAAGTACCGATCTAGTAATGAAGATTGTTAGATGATAGTGCAAGATAAATAGTAGGCATATAACAGTGACATGACACTCTCCGGTCATGTTTATCCTATTTGAATGCTTGAATCAAAAGCCGCCCCCGTGTCTGAGTTATTTGCTTAAGATAGGACAGAAAATCTGCTTGTACTCTGTGATCTAAGAAGGCTCTTCATATACATTTGCCCACGGTTCAGCTGGCGACGCCTATATGACGACAACCAAATGTCTGGATATTAGGTATCACTTCCATTCAAATTCACACGTTAAGAATATCTGCCAACGGTATCTGTTTCTTCAGGACCGCCTCAGTCTCATTCCATAGCTTCTTCTGCAACTTGACACCGTTCTCGCTAAGCACGAGGTTCGAGGGTCTGGTGCGGGTGAGTTATTAAGCGGCTTGATAGAACTATGGATAGGTGGGAAATTATTAAAACATACGGCTTAATCTTTCCTTCGCTCATGTACTGCCCGTGACTCTCAGGTCCCTTGACGGCGGCGGCATCTAGGGCGAGACTGGCGCCCTGCTCGACGGTGCGACCGATGTAGTGGTCGAACTTGCGGATAAGAATGTTTGCATCGCGGTGAATGCTGGAAAATGTTAGATTTATTTTCTTTTTTCCTTTTTGGTCGCTTGTTGATTAGAATCAAGAGCTGCTGTATTCTGTTCCCGCGGGAAAGAATAGTAGTAGAGAAAAAAAACCGGACACAAAGGCAAGATGAACCTACCCAGTATCCAATGCCCCTGGATTGAAGTAGTTTACAATAACCTCTTCTAGAGGTGTCCGTGCTGCCAGCTCCCTTGCCCAGAAGACATTCAGCAGTTTTGTCACGCAATACCGGTCCATGGCGTCCTTATACAGCTCCTTCTTGTTCAGTTGTTCGAGCGTGTTATCGGCCGACTTCTCCTCGAACTTGGTGAACATGTGCGTTTCTGCAGATGTGAAAGTGAGACGCGAAGGGCACCCGAGCTCCTTCGATGTCCTCTGCAGCGTCGGAAGCAGCACAAGGGCTAGCAGCGCTGTGGCTAGATGATTGACCTGCAGACCCGTCTCGAAGCCGTCGGCCGAAGTAGACCATGAGAATTTAAAGACACCGGCGTTGAGAAGTGCAATGTTGAGGCGGGGAAGTTGGGCTGCACGTTTTCCAATGGTCAGCACTGAGTCGAAGGAGAGTAGGTCTAGATCCCAAACATCGATTGTGGCGGGCGCTGAGGGGTGTGATTTTTGGATGGAAACTTTGGCAGCTTCGCCTTTGGCCTGGTTACGGACGGCAAGAATCACTTTTGCTGCTCCTCGTCCGACACATTCTCTCGCGGTAGCCAGTCCCAGGCCTGTGTTGGCGCCCGTGATGAGCACGGTCTGTCCCTTGAGGCTAAGAGTGGTCGGGAGCGCGGGGATGGAGACAAATTGACGGACGATCGAACCAAGGAGGGTCATGTTGAGGAGGAATAAGGTGGATTTGGATTTGGAAGTGGGTGTTACTATGAGATCTCTGTATAAGATATAGTTACCTTTTAAAGTAAATAACCACCGGCGTAACCCTAAGAGCCCGAGAAGCGGGTCCGGAAGTGGACGTGTTGGACCCTCCGAGCCTAGATTCTACGATCTAGCACTAGTCTGTTTATAGCTAGGCTATCCGCGCGGGTATAGTTACCGGGTCGTAAGGTCATGTACTAACACGTATCTTCGTATTGATCATACGAACCAACCCAGCTATCTGGACTCAGAGGCCAGTTTGACCCCCATATAACCATTTGGAAAACTTGCTCGGAGATTCTCCAGAATCGATCCTTTTTTGGTGACCGACTGGCTTATCAACCAAACTAGGTAAGAATGATGATAACAACTCTCAAGTTAACTCAGTTGCTCTGCCCAAAGCTCCACAAGTTGGCCAGATCCCACTCGAAGTATTCTGTCGTTATCGGTGCGAACGAAATAGGATCCATGGTATTGTCTGGAAGCATGAGTGTGTCGGACATATCAAATAGATCGCTTGCGATTGGATCAGATGGGTAGGATGGAACTGATGGATTGCTCATGTGCTGCGGGAACATGTCTCCAGAGACACAGGCATCGAGAGATGGAGCTGCTGGATTCTCGCCGTTGTTTGTGACCTTGGCTGAGACCTGAGGATTGTTATCTTTTCCAGGATCATATTCATCTCGACTACGCTTTGTCGACTTAGTTATACTGAAGTGGGTTCGTTCAACCAATTCCCTGGCAACATTGCCCAATTGTATGAATAGCTGAGCAGTGTTTACCGTAGGGACGTTAACATGAAAGGCAGGTTCCGAAAGCAAGGAAATAACCGTATCCATGAGCTTTAGATCTAATATAGCCTGCGGATTCTGGGGGTTTTGAAGAGTATTCGCGAACAGGGTCAAAAAATTGGAGATAGGGTGGTACAGAAGCATCCTATCAATTTAGTAAGACCGGATGAATAGTACTAGGGGGAAGAGATTAACGAACCAGAGACTACTTTTTCCAACCGCTCGAGTTTCAAAGTCGACTAAGTTCAGAAGCTGAATAGCCTGTCTTGCAGCCGCTAGGCAAATTGCGTGACTCGCATACACACGTGGGTTCAATTGCCCGTCATCTTGCACGGTGTCTTTGTGCTGGTTATGACGAATGCTGGTCCAGGAGCCATGGTGTATAGAAACGCGATGAATAAGAGCGAGGCAATTAAAGTATGCGAAATGCATCAAAACAATTGGCAGGACTAGATCATCCTGGCACTGGATGGGCTTTTCCGGTCGTACCTCCACGGGCAACAATTCTTTCCATTCTACGACCACCTTGTCCAATTCACCAACGAGTCTCATTCGTTCCATAGGCGATCTAGTCTGACCGCGAGCTGAGTATAGTGCTGAGTAGATGCGACTTTCAAGTTTTGCTAGTTGCACATGATATCGGAACATTCCTGCTCTAGCAGTTGTACTATCAGATTTTACTTCATCTGAATGCTGTTCAAGTGGCAGGTCAATACCGATATCATCGTCATTCATCACAGAAGGGTGTCCTAGTCGTAAAGCAATGGACTTGTCCATAATGTAGACAACCCAGAACACATTTTGTCTTTGGACAATTTCAGCTTCGCTAAGATCTGAGTCGTTTACGTTCCGGTGGAGGCCAATTCCATAAGCCAAGCGCCCCGCCGCTGCTACTAGAATGTAGACGGCCTGTGGTTCTAGATGTACTTGCTGTATAATAGCCTAGTAGATTATTAGTACAACTCTAAAGTAACAAGAGAAATATAGCGCGGTTTCTTGCCATTCCAATTAAAGCTTGTATCGCCTCTAGGGTCGCCTCTCCGAATAATAACTCAAGCAAACAACCACTAGCATTACGAAGGTACTTTTTCCAGATTTGATTATCTGGGTTGTCTGCTGCATTGCTCCTTGCGCGTACCTGGAGGAGTAGACACCCGAGACAGAGAACAGTATTCAGGGATGCGTACCAAGCAGGATTACTGGGTGGGTGTCCGGAGTACTGAAGTTCGTAGCTCTGGTCGAAAGCCGCCTTATCGTACAATGGAAAAAGTCTATTATATGACTCAAAGAAAGCTAGAGAGGTTAGTTTCACTGGTATATAAGAAGACTTCTTTTATTCGCATACAATCAACGTAGCGGTCCGCAATCTGCTTGGGTGGAAGGGGTTCTCTCTCAGAAGCGAATTGCGGACAGTAGAGTTCGGTGGTAGTCTTGTCAGAGCGAGTTTGAACATTGCCCGCTAGTTTATGTATAAATCGTGCTAGTTCATCGGAGCCTGTTTTCTGGGTTATCCATTCGAGTCCCTGCGGAGAAAAGAGAGAGAATCCAGATGAGCCACCTAAAGCAGGAATCAGCACATGACCTAGGACAGAGGTTTCGAAAGAGTTACCAAGAAAGCGAGTCTTTCCGTTCTCATTGATCACAAGAGTTGACAATCGATCAGTCAACCTGGTAGGGCTTGCGAGAGGGGAGTCGGACGAGTTCCACTGAGTGCCCAAACCAGAGGCGGTGATAAGTGATTCCATGCGCGTGATGCGGTTTTCAATGTCGACCAGGGATGTGGACCTATGAATTGTCAGGATTTCTGGCGTTAGAGCATTGAAGAGCGTAGGACCTTGTTGGCTGCCTCTTTTTGCGCTCGACCAGCGTTGTGACACATGCTGCCCCGCGACCAAGGCAATGAAGACAGCTGTCGCCTTGCTTTTCACATCTGATCTATCGAGATTACATGGACTGTTAGAGCCGTATCGTACAGTCAAGGATACATCGATCGCACCTTCAGGCGCTTGCACAAGTCACATGAGGTGCGAAGATGTGAATTGGAAGTAGCGTGGGAAGCTCCAGCGGATGAGGCGCTGGAGACAGCATCGGGTTGCGGGTCCATGTGAACAGTGGCTGTCAGCACTTGATGGCGCTCCTAATTCGCAGAATTATATATCCCTCAGGCTGCTTGTATTACGTTCAGCTCATCGGTTATAACATGAAACTTCCTAGACAGGACGGATGAGGTACGTTCGAATCTGTTGTAAGGAATCCAGCTTTCCATACCGTATTAGGAATAGCTTCCCAAATATCCGAGCCACATCCTCAACTTGCTATTAACTGTTCCATTCAGTATTTCAGTGAGATATGACATTCTCCCTTCCCTATTATCGGGACTCTGGTCAACAGCCAGGGCCTCTTCCTGACCAGAATGAGATTGAACAGGCAACACGAACCCTCCCCAAGAGATCAGACTATGGTGGGCGCCTCGTCGTAATCAGAGACAAATATGTTGTAAAATACGGCCCACTTGTGACGGAAAATGAGGGATATGCCCTACTTTTTGTTGAGGAACGAGTCCGAACGACTCAACATCGCAGCGCCACGACTCTACGCCATGTACCGCGATCGAGACAACCTGTATATTGTCATGGAATACATCCTCGGCATTTCTCTCGGGATGGCATGGCCTTCGCTCACCAAGGCAAATAAAGATTCCATTGTTGGACAATTGCGATGCATCTTTGATCAAATGAGAGCGCTGTCATCGCCCGGATTTTACGGCAGTGTCAACCGAGGACCTGTTCCTCATAGGTATTTCTTTCTCGTGAAAAAGACCCTGCTGTTACCGGCCCCTTTCAGACAGAAGAAGAATTCGGAAAAGCCATCACGCTTCGCTCAAAAGCTATGTGGAGCGAAGCAAATAGTCATAGCATTTTCTCCGACTATCTTGCTCGCCACCTCCCATTAGCACTTCGCAATCACCCTCCTATGTTCACCCACGGAGATCTCTATAGAGAGAATGTTATGGTCAGAAAGACCATTAATTCTGTTACAAATGAAGAAGTGTATGAAGTAGCTGCTCTTGTGGACTGGGAAGCAGCTGGATGGTATCCTTCGTACTGGGAATACGCTCATATCTTTCCCCTATTGCAGTGGATTGATGACTGGCCAGAATATGTTGAGAAGATTCTTGAACCCTTGCCGCTGGAGGGCGCCATGATGCGGCTTGTCTTTAGTGACCTGGAGTTCTAACGTGAGATAATACCATATTAACCCTGGTGCCTTTGTCCGGTCCAGCTGGCCAGTCGATAACCGCGCGCCAAGTAGAGCGAATCTAATTCGTGTGGTGCGCACTTTCCTATTGGTGGACCTACCAAGAGATACGCAGCTCTGACTGATTCTCGAAATCGGAGGGCTTGAAACATGGAATTCACTTATTGGCTCCAGTCACCCAGAGGCGCTGCAGTTGGCCACGCAGAAAAACCGTTGGCTTATCTTTCTCGTGACAGTCTGCATTCGAGAAGATGTCAGACGAGAGCTTGTACGGACTTACTGCCGTTATTTGGGCAGATAGGGCATTTCTAAACGTTTCCACAGTCGCCAAAATAGAACCGGCTGAGGTACGAGTTGAGTAGACATTTAGGTATTGGATGGTGAGGTGGCCGGCTCGGTTGGGAATTAGACCGCATAAATACCCTGGAGTCGTAGAGAGAGAACTCTTTTCCAGTATTCACTTAGATAGAGAAACGATCGTCATGATCGCACATTCGATTGACAACCACCGTGATCAACAGATCATCAAACCAACAGAAAACGAGATCATCCTTCTACATTTTACGCCCTACAGACTACAACCGAGACATGAACCGGTGAAATATGCAACACACAGCCCTAAATGGGCTATTTAATCCCTCATATGGAGTATATCCAAACTATAATCACCGCCATAGAGCTACCGTAGGTGTATACTATCCGATCTCCGAATCTGTACTACGCACGCCCTGCTACATGACATACATACACGCCCTTTCGTCTGCCAACGAAGCCTGCCCCACGTTGTCATATAACTGCCAACGATGCGCTGGGATTTTTGACATACGCACGACTTTTCACTTTTTTCAATCCACAGAAAGATTCTGGTAAGATGTCTTCAACAAGTTCAACCATAATCATAGTCGGCGCCGGCATCGTCGGCTCAGCCCTCGCCCACTTCCTTTCATCCTCGTCGCACCAAAACAGAAGAAAAATAATCCTAATCGACCACTCCCCCAACCCTCTCCAAGGCTCCACGGCCCACGCACCAGGCTACATAGGCCAATTCAACGAATCAGCCACATTAACCCGTCTCGCCGTCGACAGCGTCACCGAATACGCCAAAATCCCTAATGGATTTGAGGTGCTCGGTGGTATTGAGGCTGTCGCTACCGAAGAAGGGCTATCAAGATTGCAGATGAGATGCGATGCAGCGGTTACCAGAGGATTGCCGGCGAGTATAATCACGGCCACGCAGGCGGCGGGTCTGGCGCCGGATTTGGTGAGACAGGAAAGTGTGTTGGGCGCGTTGTATTTTGCAACGGATGGGGTTGCGAATGCAACCGTTATTACGGGTTTTTATCAGCAGGAAGTGAGTAGGAAGGGGGTTGAGCTTGTGGAGGGCGAGGTGAGGAGAATAAGGTATAATGAAGAGGGGGATGTAATTGCAGTGGAGGTTGAGGAGAGTGTTGTAGACGACACTGAACAGGATGGAGATGACCGCGGTGCTACGACCAAGAAAAAAGTCAAAAGGTTCATCCCAACAGATACCCTCATCCTAGCGACCGGAATATGGACCCAAGACCTCTGCGCAGACCTCGATATCCCCATCCCCATCATCCCCGTCGCACATCCATACATGTACATCAAACACGACCGTCTAAAACCCGACAACAACGATAGTTCCTCCCAGAGTACTAAAACAACATCATCATCATCCTCCTCCTCCTCCTCCTCACCAAATACCAGCACAAAATCACCTCTCTCCCCAAGACTACACAACAAGCCAAGCCCCTGGATCCGCTACCCAGAACACCAAGTCTACGCCCGCGATCACGGCCCCTTCTATGGCGTCGGAACCTACAACCACGGTCCAGCCATATACTGCCCACCAACCGACCACGTCGCCATCGGCCCTTGGCACGATGAGACATTCAACTCTGCCCTAGAGAGCGCAAAGGCCCTCTTACCGGTTCTACAGATCCGCGAGGACGGTAAGCAGGGAAACTCCGCCATGCCAGAGACCAAGTTTAATGGTATTTTTGCAATGACGCCTGATAATTTACCGATTGCGGGGAAAGTGGAAGGGAGGAAAGGGTTGTTTTTGTGCGCGGCGGTTTGGGTTACGCATGCGGCTGGTGTGGCGAGGTTTGTTGCTGGGTTGGTTAATGAGCAGTATGAGAAAGATAGTGTTGATGACGAAAGTGGGAACAAAAGGGGTGTGGATGATGTTGTTCGAGATTTGGATCCGGGGAGGTTTCGGGGGAGGACGGCTGAGCATTTGAAGGAGTTGTCTCTTAGAGGGTATAGTCAGATCTATCATACAGGTGAAGATTAATGGAGAAGTATTTAATTAGGAAAAGCCAAGAGGACGACAGGCTTGAGAGGGCGGTCATATGTGGCTTGACACTGAATAAGGCTTGTTCATGTCGCCTAATTCTGTAATTGAAGGATTCATATAACGATAAGTGCGAAGACTAATCTGCTATGAACGTCGTCGGTGAAGCTCTGTTCATTCCCCAGGTAATCTAACATCCTCCCAGCCCCTTCCACTTCCATCCCCGATGCTCGAATCACTCTCATATTGTCCAATCCCCCTCCAGTCAGTCATATTAATCCATCCGATCTGCTGCAAATCACCAAATCCACCTATCCAATAAACCTGTTCCACAACCATCCGAGCCCAGAACCCCGAGTGAGGACTCTCCGGATTCCCCGGCGCCCACACTTTGGCATCTGGATGAGCCGCAAAGAAGCATTCTTCCAATCCTTCCCTCGCTTTCTCCGCCAACGCATCAGAAGATAAATCAAGCCGTTCAACATATCCAATCAACGAAATGCGCGGTAATCCAGCCTCACTCAATGGGAACCCAGGATAAAGTGGATTTGTATCGCTTAGATGATTCCACCAATCAATTGAGAGGCTGACGTTTGATCCCCTGGCGATGTTTTGGAATGTTGTTGAGACATATAATCCGAGTAGGATTGGGTTACCGTTGTTGCTGCCGTCCTTGCTATCGATCTCGGAGCAATCTGCTATATATTCGGGTAGACTGATAGGTACGCCTTGCAGGCCGGCTGGTTGGGATGATGACAATGAGTCTGTATGTTGGTAGACCGTGGATGCGATTCCAACGGAGGATTTGGCTAGTAGTCTGCGCGCTATGAGAACAGAGTCGAACCATGAAGGACGCATAATCGATGCCACTTCCTTGTCGCGTGTCTTTGTTTCTTCGTTACTTGCGAGCTTTTCACTGCCGGCAATCCTGTTCAACCCAATGGTTATATTATCCAGCCTGTCAACGGGTCCCGACCTTAACGATGACAACGGTGGCGGCGGGGGTGATAACAACGGTATTGACGGCGGAGGTGCCACAGGCGCCAATGTCCTCCCAGGCTCATTTTGGTTGTTATTGTTATCAATCATCGAACCCGAATCATGCACAACATCCGAAATGAAATCCTTCAATGGGTCATCATGATAGCCATGTTTACCGGCAGCATTATTACCATGATTTCCAACATTCTGTAGTATTACAGCTTGTTCTTGCTGTTGGTGGATTCCTTCTTCTCGTCTAGTCGTAACGATAAACGGTGTACCCAGGACCACGGGTAAGTATAGACAAAGTATTGTTGCTGATAAAAGCGTAACATGGCTTTGCGCCATGGCTGATGATGATATTGACAGAACTATGAGGGGAAAAGAATATGAAGAGCTGATTGAAGGTAGGGATTTAGAGAGGAAGAGAAAGTAAATGGAAGGTGCGGGGAGTACTTAAAGTTGATATGTTGAAGAGCGGAGACGGAAGGTCAACTGACTTGTCCTATCAATCTTATCTGATGGCTCTAGTCCGTAATGGGTTAGCCACTCCATGCGGACATCTTCAATCTTGAGCTTCAAGCATTTAGTCTCAAGGATGTTACGTTGGAACAAGGACCAGTATATGTATTCTGCAATTCGTAGTTAGCGGAACACTGCTTATATCTACATTTCGAATATGTTACATCCATTCCGTCCAATCCAGAATGCATGCATGAGCTGACTCCAATAACCAGACCACTTTTTGTCCAAGAGTGCAAAGACACAACTCGAGAAAGACAAAAGAAAGTAAGAATCGCTGATTATATGATAGAAACCCACAATCAAAACTCCAACCTCAAGGTAAAAGAGGTAAAAAGCCCAGAAAATGGATTAACGATTTGACTCCGAGAAATGCCTGTTCGCCCTTTCGAACCTTATTTCCCACACGCACACACCTTGATGAGATAGAAAATTATGAAAAGACAAACCAGTATTGATGGTGGGGTTGCACCACAGGATGGAACGAAACAGAACAAAACAAACCCAGATCATGCCGCCACACTCCATGTCAGGTGATGAAAAGACAAAAAAGACAAAATGTTTCAAAATATTTGCAAACGAGATGCGTACTTCATACAGAGATGCCAAGGTCCAAATGAGAGTGGCCAAGTGCATCATATTCATAAACGTGTGATTGAGGATTGCGCCAAATAAACGCCTGTACCATCTCAAACCGCTGGATTATATATATACAAACGCTGTTATGAGATGTACAAGCATGAACATATCAAGGCTCATCCTTTCGCATACGTGAATGTCGATGTTATAAATGATAAATGACATTCATCGCATAGGCGTCGGAGTAGTTGGTAGGATATTGTGTCTGCGAACTTCGGCGCTGCAGCATGCCCGCTTGATGCCACCCTTGGGGGCAGGTATAGGTATAGGCAGCTGGATAGAGGTCAAACAATGATCCGACGGATCCTTGGGGAGCAGAAATGAGTTCGCGATTCTTTCGTCTGCAAGAACCTCGTTTGCATATGTCGAAGTCATCAAATCCCGCACATTGCTCTGCATGATCTGATCTTCGGATGAAGTCCGCCCTCGTTTCCGGCAAGGGGGTCTGTTCTCATTCACTTTGCCTACAGGAGATTGTGGTCGAAGCATAGCACCAGACAACTCACATAACCCCTGTGCAGCTTCATGGGCCGTCATGTCAACCGGAGTGTTCAGAGAGAAGTTTGACAAGTCAGGTACCGTTCCACAAAGGCCGCCTTCGGGCGAGCTGTAGACACCAACCAGAGAGGTCTCGTCGATAGGAGAGTGTATGGTCAAGGTCCTACTCAAAGTCATTGCAGCGCAACGACGAGTCGCCGTGACAGCCAGCCGAGGCTGACTAGGCGCGCAGGTCGAAGATGCACACGATGAGATCGAAGAAGACCGAGAAGAACGAGAAGATATTGTCGACACATCTGAGATCATCGAGTCTGGTGATGACGCAGAAGAAGTTGAACGCGCAAGAGAAGAACGACGGGTCAAAGGAGGTAATCCTTCAAAGCTACCAGGTTTGCTAGTAGGCAAAGGGCGAGATTCCAGAGCCAGACGTGACATGCACATGTTTTGAGCTTGGGACATGGCGGATGCAAATGACGGACGCCTCGAACATGTGCCACGAACACTCACTGCAGGAGTGGACGCAGCGCAAGATTGTGGCGTCAATTGCGGCGTGGGGAGAAGTCCGAGCTTGTGCAAGGCCGGAAGGGTCGGGTTTAAGGTTTCAACACGAGTGGAAGGTTCCAAGACAGGATTCGATCGTGGACAGATTGGAGTCGCCTGCTCACTCGGAGAACACATAGAGATGAGGCTACTGACACGAGATGGAGAACGCCGAGGCGAAGGGGCATCAGCGAGCAAGTCCAAACCAAACATTTCTGGAGGGCTTGAGGGTTCAATGTCGACCGTAACCAGATCGGGTGTCAATCTTGGAATCAAGGTTTTCCAGCAGTCGTCGGGATTGTGGGACGCATTTGGACCAGGTGTATACTTGAGGACAATGTCTGTCCAGCGGTGATAGATGGACTCCGGGACGTGGAGTTTCCAATCCACGGCCTGCAAGAACATCATCTCATTTTGGTTGATTTCTTGAGCTTGCAGACCCGAAATCTTGCTCCAAGCACGGGCAGAGTAATTCCGATCTTGCAGATATTTTGATGCAAGAATCAACGCGGCGAGGAACATACGTCGTCCGCATTGCATCGCTCGAGCGCATGGGCTGTCGCGAGGTTGTTCCATTGTGAAGTCATGGTTTGGAACGTGTGGTCGGATCTTGATAAGGTAGTAAAGAGCAACCTGTAAAGTACTAAAGCTAGTACGTGACCTTCGCAGAGTTTCTTGAATGAAAGTGCGAAGGGGTAAGACACCCTTACAGCCGAGTGGAGATTCACTCCGAACAGCAACTACGGACAAGGGCCATATGGTCTCGACAATCTGGGATGCGGAGTCTTTCGAAGGAAACTCAGCATGACAAGATCCGCAAAGCGGTTGAAAAAGGGAGGGGTGTTTTCCCCATCGAAGGAAGACTTACCGACTAAGTTGTCGACAAAATTTACCTTGCGATCACACTGGCGCACTAGCGAAGGAGGTAGTCGAGGGCACGCAGTTGATGTACCGTTTGCAGTAGTTGTGGGGCAGGCGGTACGTCTGGGGTTCTTCCGAAGCTCTGGAGGCACTGGGCCGTCCGTGACTTTAGATGGAAGGCCTCTCAAACTATTTCGCAAACAGTGAGATGCATTTTCAGAATGGGGTAAACCTCGGCCTGGTAATTCTCCCGATCCATCATTTTCCCAAATAACATCAACAGCAGTTGTTGAAGATGACGAAATTGAGCTCTGGGTAGACACGCAATCTAATGAGAAAACCGAGGAGGATGAAGAAGAGGCCGAGGAGCCCGCAGATGAAGAGTACGGATAAGAAGTGACCGTTTTCTTCTGTTGGCTTGCGTCGTAAAGACTCAAGCCCAAGATGTCTGAGCCTGGCATATTCGATAACATGGGAGTTAAGAATCTCTTGCTGTCCTCCTTCGCAACTAAACACGCACTATGATCGCGCGTGTCAAAGAAGTTTCAAAGTATGCAAGATTCGAGTGCCAGGCAAAAGACAACTTTGTAAAACCGTGATATCAATTGAACCGTTTCGAGAATGACCAGGAAGAAAAGCGATAGATAACCGTCTTTCGATGATTAGGCGACGGTGGGCCTTAAACGTGGTGATGGTGCTCCAGGGTATCAGGTGTAATGATTACTGAACAGAACTCAATACCTTAGGTGGGTATTGAGAGTATCGGAGTACCGGTGAGGAGGGAAAAGCAGCGGGTAAATATTAACAAGTAGTTGTTGGTTCCGACAAACCGATCACCGTATATACACGTTCTGAATAGTCGACGTCGATCAAGCCAGGTAGGTAACACGGGAGTGAAACTGATAGCAGTCGCCAATCCCGATGTAATAGACACGCGATGTAAGTACTGTCGCTTAAAGAGAAGCAACGTTCTTACTGGACTTGGTGAGATCTGACGAGTAGAATGCGACAATACTGGTGATCGGTGAGATGGGGGCTTCAGCAATAGGGTACATTTTGATGATGATAAATGAGAGCGAGCACGGGGTGGATATTAATAGAGTCGTAGTCGAATAGACCAGCGATCCTCTCACAAACAGGCAACTTTCGTCACAGTAGACACTTGCTTGTTCAAGATGAGTCAATAGTCTAGAGTAAGGATCGCTTCGCGTAAATCATCGAGGCAACGACGGAGCTAGTGGTAGGTAGAAAGTGACACAAGCGCGCGTGAGTGGTGCCAACTAAGGTGGGAAGTTCTTCACACAGTCAGCAGGAGTATTTCCTATCAGATATGACCAGGCTGGTGGACGATAGAAATAAAGACGGCACTGGAGCCTGCAAGTTGGCCACTCTATCCTGACTAGGGTTTGGTTTGTAACAGCACATTGATTGGGTGGACAACTTGCTGTCAGGTACCAGACAGGAAGAAGCGGGCGGCAAAAAAGAGTCCCAAGTGATCAACAGGACTTTGGTCACCCGCACTAGAGTGGCATTTTGAGAAGGGAGTGTGTCATAGTAGGTAGGCAACGGTGACTCAAAGGGTTTCAGTCAGGACGGGGTTGGGTGAGGTTGGACTGACTTACTCAGTTGTCTGCAGACGCTTGGCTGGGGTGGCGAGTGATTAGCGCGGCGGTGCCTAGATTCGGTCGGGCGGGTTCGGAAAAAGCACAACTTCCGAAATCTGGTTGACTAAAAGAGGCGACAGACGGTGAGTCAGAAGGGGTCGGTAGGGAAAGACAGATATATCTTAAAAATCCGTTGTCGGTAGAGGGGAGAGATGATAGAAAGGAGGGTGTGAGGGCGAGGTAGAGGTAGGTGAACAGGAGACGGACGGATGAGGCATAATAAGAAGAGCGAGCTGGCTGGCTGGGTAAGAGCGAGCGGGTCAGGATGACCGATGACTCTTTCCCTCTCTTCACGGCCAAAGATAGAGATCGACCGATTGGGAAGGGGGCAGTGAGGCAGGAGCAGTTGGGTGGCAGGACGGACAGCCCCCGGTAACGGCGGTAACGACAGCGTATCAAGCATCCCCGGACAGGGGAAAACTTTTACCCGCTAGTGACGGAACGGGAGGCAAAGACCACTTACAATACAGTCAAATACAGGATCCGTACTAGCCGTCACGAAAAGGATTGGCGATTTGACCAGAGAAAAAGACCAGAAAAGTGCAAGGAGGTTGACGAAAAGAAAAAATCGGCAGCCTCACGAGGTCACAGGGGTGTGTACTAAACACGAAGTTCCATCCAACCAAATGATCGGTCAAGTGAGTGGTTGGAATGGCTTTGCTTGGTTCGACGATGAAGAAAAATTTCGCCGCCGAGCAGCAGGCAGCAGGCAGCAGGCAGCAAAGGGGGCAAAAGTGAGAAACTGACTCTTATCCCAAGTCCGTGAGCATCAAAGAGCGGACGATGGCGGGGCACTGACTGGTTCCAGAGGCAACAGAAATAGATAACGATAAGAAATAAGTCAAGAAAGAGATAGAATAAGGCTCAAGCAAAATAAGAATATCTATACAATTGTTGATGATAAATGGGCTCGATAATCAAATCTGATGCTGCTTTCGCAGACACTCTGTCATGGCCGGGTTCATTGCGAACGATTTGGCTGAAGAGGGAAGGGAAAGAGAGGAGACTGCAAATCGGGGGTTGGGGGTTTCTTTTCAAGGGTCTTCAAGCTACAACCTACGGGCTTGCACACGGTAAACTCTGCCATGTTCATGTTGCAATCTGCAAGTCAAAGTCAGGCAGGCAGCAACTTGACCCGACTGAGGTTAAGCAGAGAGCTGTACCTGTATTGTCACTCGATGGCAGCTACTGAGAACCTCATATAGCAAGCGACCCGTATTCGTACTGTATCAATATTACCAGCCATACCATGGGTTTCTCTGACGCTTCGACAAGTTCCATTTCTCTGGTTGAATTCCTTCCAATCGCCTTCCTGGGCCCACACCAAAATTTGGTTGCAACAGATCTCATTGGGTATTTCTGGCCCATCCAGAGTCCCACTCTTGACGGGTTGGCCAACCACATCACTGCACGCCTTCCTACATTAGCGCAACCCACCAATCTATACTAAGTAGAGCCAATCGTTAATCATCGATGACACACCGGCAGCTTCCCACCAATCAGGAGCAGCATAATTATAATATGGTGAAGGTCTTTTGTGGGTCATTTTGAAGCTAGCCAATTTTGTTTAGGCTTGGGAGACTTGTGAATGGCTAATGCACCAAATACGTAAGTCAAGTTGGACCAAGCATGTGTTGTCTAAACATGATTAATTTGCTTCATTTGTGAGTTCTACTGCCGTAAATTCCGATTACAGTACTCCGCACTCTGTAGATCGAAATGAATGTTTGTTGACGGTTGACAAAAAACACCCCGTTTTCAGCCAGTGGCCCAGTACGTACGTACAACACTACGTAGACTCTCTGACAAATTCCATCGCTTTCAACTGTGCCCCTTCCACCTCCCTCTTCCAGCAACCCATGTGACCCATATGCGTACTCCGTACAACTGAAAGATATATCCGACTATCGTGATACTATCCATGCCTCATTCCAGGCTGTAACTCTTAAATTGAACTAATAAAGTATATACTCTATATCCGGAGGCGGCACAATGGTCACGCTGAGAACTGAGTCAGAAATGTGGGGCTCTTTGGATGTCCCTCCACAATCAATGGATGAGTCAACCAGCTTCATCGGTTCTAGTGCAACTACGGAGAGCAGAATATACTCCGAATTTCCGAAAGGGAATTGATGGCGGCCTTAGGTAAGGCTGACTTTGGCCTATTAGATATCTGCAACCACTGCTAAATATGGAATATACAATGAGTTCATCATGAAGAAGATGTACTTCCGTAGAGCCGCAAGGATGAACTAGTTAAAAGGGCGATGCAATTCGAGATGAGATTGGCTCAGCCTCGTGGGTGAGCGGGATGCGACCAATGAGAGTCGAGGATCGGTGCCCCATCATGAGATAGACACTGACATGAGCATCATGTTTATCGCTATGTAAGTTGGTTATTGTGATGACATGATATGAGACAAGCAGATAGATACTAGGTATGGCCATATATCACTGTCATGATTAGCGTTGATCAGCATTAGAAATGTCGTCTAAACAGATGAGTAAGAAGATTGATTCTTTTGTACACATAGACCATTCAAACGATCAATATCAGTGTTGTTAATAGGTCCAATGATCTATGATGATGCAAGACAGATGTTGCTTCTACATACATTCTGCCCTGTTTCAGTGAGTATATTCAAGTGTTAAATTCATCAAGCTACCTGCCTAGGTAGTAGATAGATATCTAGGTACATATATATATGTATATATGGACATATGACACAGTATTTACGCATCACCATTTTTTTCCCTTCAAAGCAACCACTAACGCCGGTGGGTTACTACGTGTGCTACCTAGATACCAGCCTAAATATTCCTAAGGTTATTTGCGGGTTAACTGCTAGATATTCAGACACCTAGGTACCCAGGTATGACCAGTCTTACTAGATGAACTGCCCAGTGGCATCATGATCCGGGTCTGCTCCTAGACAGCCATCATGACCATACAGAGCCCCTGCATATATATACACCTGCAGTAAACACCGGGTATATCCGTCAAAATGAGAGTAAAAATATTCTGAACAGCATTAATATTCATGAAAGTCTTTATCATGCTAAATTTGGATGGACATGCATGCCCTTTTGTTGTGATTATATACTCCGTACGCCCTGTTTCATGTGCAGTGCTTTGTATGCAATCATGTGATCTTGACAATAACTACAAACCATAATTCCTGCAAGGAATATCAGACTCCTCAACTACCTGCAAATTCAACATCTCCAACACCTTCGAAATAGGCAGTTGTTGTTGTTGTTGCTGTTCAGTTGGGTTCCCCCCTGACAAGCGCGCCCGTTCATTGCCCCACCCGAATTGACGACCGAGTAAACAAAAGACACTGGAGAAGCTTGACAATATTAATCGCTGACGGACGGTGCTATCCGCTGTCTTGCTTGGTCGGAGCTTCATTAATCTTCGTTACGCCTACAGTGACAGACATGCCTTGACTTTGACCAACGCTCTCAGTTGAGGTAATGCTTCACCAGAACCCTCATCAGACATCACACTATCAGCTCTTCGACCTTCCCCTCTATCAGTGTCAGAATAAATTAAGATGGAGGTATTCTGTCGAAATGTACCAGGTCAGCTCAAGAAGCAACATCTGGAGCGAGAGCTGAGACCCATCCTGGCTGAGCTCGACATCATTTCTTTTGAATGTCGAGTACACAACAATGGCCATGCGACCATCACCATTGCAGATGTCACTAAGGCACGAAGATTGCTCGAGCGATATCCTCGCGTACGAAAGGAACAACGACCCCCTGCTTGGCAACTACTCAAAATCCGCGGCACAAACATCTTCCTCGAAGAAGGCAGGAACCAACCCGACCCGTTTCTCCTCTTATCACTACAGGAAGAAGAAAAAGAACGCCGCAGTCGACCTCGTCGGCCAATGTCTATCAGCAGCGATGTTGACTCTCGAGGGCCAAGGAAGTTTCCTATCTTTGCGTTGTCTTGTGGTACTTTTGACTTTAGAGGTACTAGACCGGTTTTTATTGAACAGTTTATCATGCCAGCGCCGGGGACGATCCATTTTGGATCAAGAAAGCTGACCATCACTTTATCCAATCCTGAGAATGATTCAAAAAACTTCAAGATTGAATCTGAATACTGGTCCGTATACGACGCGATCTACGTGAGCAACCAGGGGAACCTGACAGTAACTTTCGGTTGCAACTATGCTCCCCGTTTATTCGAAGCACCCGCCAACAACGCACTGCAGACCACACTGGCTGCTTTCATGAGAGACCGACGTGCTCCCCCTCCACGCGAAGAGAAGAAAACGAGAATCGGCTTTCTCCATCCTTCTCACAAATATGTTGTCTCGTCTTGCTTCGTGTATCGTGTCACCTTGATCAACCCGCAAGATTTTTCCAGTATCTGGCGTATTTTGCACAATCCCAATCTGCCTGAATTGGTCAAATGGAGTGAACTGAGAGTGCATACCCATCTCCCTTTTACTGATCAGCTACGCCAATTCATTACTGGACTGCGCCAGGAGATCTTCCCATTTGTGGTACAGTTCCAACTTCAAATGCTGGTGTCCAATGGAGAACTTCCGCCGGAGAAAGTGATGGGTCTTTTTCCTTATGTGGAAACGCTTCTTGCCAGGAAAAGACCCCTGGTGGTAGCCAAGATCCTTAAGGGACTTCCGAGGAGACTTCATCACCCTGACCCTCATGCCGATAGCGCCGATGTGAGTTTGGAGGCCATGATCGAAACTCTCAAAGAGATCGAGGACATGCAAGCACTCGAGTACCTGCAGCCTGGACAGCCGGGTTACCTACACCACAACCAAATGGAGATACATAGGGTCAGTGTCACGCCTACAGGCATCTACCTCGATGGGCCTAATGTCGAAGCTGAGAACCGTGTCCTTCGAAAGTATCGACACCAGAGCGATTACTTCATCCGTGTGAGATTTATTGAAGAGTCGGGGGACCCCATGATGTATGATATCAGCTCGAATCTAGACCGTATCTTCAACGACCGTTTTCGTGAGGTATTGAAAGACGGAATTATTCTTGCTGACCGCCATTATCGATTCCTGGGTTTCTCTCATTCGTCCTTGAGATCACGCACGTGTTGGTTTATGGCAGAGTTCCACGATTCTGCGGGAGAGTTGATCACAGTGGATAGACTCATCTCGAAACTGGGCGATTTTAGCCATATCCAGTCTCCTGCAAAATTCGCGGCACGACTTGGCCAAACCTTCACCGATACATTGACGTCTATCTCCATTGACAAGGGCATGGTCAAGATGGTTGATGATGTTGAGAGGAATGGGAGAGTCTTTACCGATGGGAGTGGTACGATCTCGAAAGAGATTCTGTGGAAGATATATCGTGATTATCCACGTAATGCTGCGGTTCGTCCTACAGTGTTTCAAGTACGGATTTCAGGTATGTATTTTTGAAAATCATTTCTTGTGTTCCCCAGAACATTATACTGATACCAAACAATGTTAGGCGCCAAAGGAATGCTCTCCTTGGATAGCAGGCTGAAGGGGCCGACAATTTGCTTGAGGGATTCAATGATCAAATTCCGGGCAGAAGCAGACCACAACATTGAGATTTGTGGTTCCGGCATACACAAGTTGCCTTGTTATTTGAACGCACCGTTAATCAAAATCCTTGAGGATCTTGGAGTAGCCCGTGACTTGTTCCTTGAACTCCAAAGAGAGGAAGTAGAAAATCTTCGCCAGACAGTACGCTCGCCACGTCAGGCGGCCAGTTTTATTGACCAGGCTCATATTGCGAAATCCACTCGTTTATCCTGGTTGATTACGATGTTGCAATCAATGGGACTGAACTACAATCAAGACAGGTTCCTCAAAAGAGCTGTGGAGCTAGTGATTCTCATGAAACTGAGAGATTTGAAATACAAAGCTAGAATCCTCGTCCCTGACGCAGTGACTCTGTACGGAATCCCGGATGAAACTGGCTACTTGAAAGAAGGAGAGATATTCGTCCCAATGCTCAATGAGGAGACGAAACGGCGAGAAATCCTTGTCCAGAACAATGTACTCATCACCCGATCTCCCGCCTTTCACCCCGGCGACGTTCAGCTTGCCAATGCTGTCAATGTCCCAGAAGACTCTCCACTGCGTAAATTGCATAATTGCGTTGTGTTTAGTCAAAGAGGTGACAGAGATCTCCCCAGTCAACTCAGTGGTGGTGATTTGGATGGTGATATCTTCAACATTATCTACGATAGACGTTTCCGACTCCAACGGCGGGCCAAACCGGCTGACTATCCTCGGGTTCCTGGCACGGTTTTGGATAGACCGGTACAAATCGAGGATATCCAGCAATTTTTTATCACGTTCATGCAACAAGATCAACTGGGCCGTATCGCAACCACGCACAAGATCCTTGCGGACCAGCAATTAGCTGGAACCTTTGATCCCAAATGCCTGACTCTGGCCCAGTTGCATTCAACAGCTGTGGATTTTTCCAAGACAGGAATACCGGTGAGTATGCTTCTTGTTTGTCAACAGATGTCTTCAGAAGTGGTTTATGAGGATTTGTTAACATTCTATATGTCTAGGTCGATATTAAACAGATTCCTAAATACCCTCCGTATCGCCCGGATTTCATGGCACCAGGCCCTCGCGTACGAGTAGCTGAAAGTATAGAGGTCCTTGACAACGGCAAAGAGTACCTTTGGAACGAAGATGCCGAAAGTACTATCGATGACGACGACGATGTTCGCCCACCAATCCGCTACTACAAAAGTGAGCGTGTATTAGGCGCGTTGTATCGAACGATAAACGAGAGGGACTTTATACATGAGCTTGAGTGGGACTCATCACGTCAACAAATGCAGTCTTCAAAATC
The DNA here is from genome assembly GCA_023625975.1 of Talaromyces sp. PYS2103. Lineage (NCBI taxonomy): Eukaryota > Fungi > Ascomycota > Eurotiomycetes > Eurotiales > Trichocomaceae > Talaromyces > Talaromyces sp. PYS2103. The sequence continues at coordinate 182,673 of JAMAGB010000024.1, forward strand.
GGCGAACGTTCTCGGTTCCGTGTGGGAGTATATCGAGCGTGAGACGGCTGGATTCCTGTGGGATCATTGTGTGAAGGATGCACACTATATCCGAGATGTGTACGCCCCCCTTGTACTTGCTACTTCTTGCTGAATCACTGACAGTATGTTTAGTTACGAAGACAGTATCCAAGATCTCATGTACCAGTACTCAGACGCACCATGGAAGACTTCACTTACTGAAGTGGAGGTCTTCATTGGCAACATCATGGGTCAGAACCACAAGCAAACCGCCTATCAGAAAGAGTCTTCTAGGGCAATGCGCGATGGTAAGATACTCGAATTTACCACTTGTGGGAAATCTGGATTCTAACCTGTTGATCTTCCAGCATACGACGACCTGGTCAAATGGACGATGTCTTTGATCACGGGTCGGGGAACCGACAATGAAGGCGAATCTCTCGAACGTTCTATTGCATGTTTTTGGGTAGCTTTGGATGATACGCGGCAAAAGAAGTCTTCGGTATTGCCAGGTCAGAAGAAGCTGGGTAGTTATGCGTGGATTGCGGCGGTGACTTGTTTGCATGAGATTGATAAGTTGCAGAGGGGTATTCCTTATTAGGTGAATATGTGAGTTATGTCTGGGAGGAATAGACGGCGAGATGCTTTGCATCGTTGTGATGTGCGTGCTTCGATGATGCAACTGATTGTATGTTTATTTGAATCAGTTACTGGTTGAGTTGGAAAGGCGGAAGATCCTGTCTCCGTACTTGGCCGTCTTCTGTGGCAACAAGATCGATGTATGTACATAGCTGCAAGTCGACTTATATTCACCTAAGAGCACAAGCACCGCTGACAATGACAGGCTTTTCTTAGGGAAAAAAATGAAGCTTTAGGGTTTATCCCCAGACCGGCGATTTTAGTGTTAATGCTGGCTACGTATCTATGAATCATGATGCTTTGTTCAAGACCCACCGCCCAGTTACTTACGTAGATGCAAAATACATGCTAAGAAAATAACCAACGACAGTTGAAGCTATTGACAGATCGACAATTGCCAAGTTTTGATACGAGCTGTCGTATTCCCTGGATTCCACGTGTGAACCAAGATTGGAAAAGGAATCATCTGACCTCATCTATGTGAGTCGTACATTACCCCACGATTTTCAGGAATTATTTTGACTCAACTTGGCCTTTAGTATAAATTAATGCCATCGTGTTTGCTTTGAAAAGAATTCGACAAGACTTGTTCAGTTGATGTCTGGAGAGCACGGGATCAAGCAATATGAATACAGATGCAATCGATAGGGTGCAAGTGCAGACAGTCGCCGAGCGACTCCTTGCTGCTATTAAAGCTAACCCTGTCGTCTCGGGGCTAGCTTTTACTGCCATTTTGGGCACTGCTTGGTACGGGACTCGAATTAAAAATGAACAAGAATAGAATCTGATTTCTGACTGACGGGTATGTATGAAAGGGTGATTCACGACTACAAACAATGGAGAGCCTTCGGGACCGGCGGAACGCCGCCTAATGTTTAGTAAGTTATCTAGTCAAAGTGAAGAAATCTGTTTCTGTGCTTATTGATATTTCTAGTGGCTACTGGCGTATGACTATATGCCGCGTGGTGTTTGCTTACCATATACCACGCCAAACCAACCCGAATACACTCAGCAGTTATGGACCCTCATACCTAAAGGAGTCCATCCCACCACGCTCCGGCGGCCGCCCAAGAATTATGCCACGCATCCTGCCTCAACGACAAGTCCCGGAGCCCATCGAACCTTTAATCAAGAAGAACCTCATGTCTCTCATGCGCCGCTTAGCCAGCGAGCACCCCGACCTGCTAGAAACTAAACCTTCACACACCGAAGGCAGAACTGCAGACGGGTTATATGCGCGCAAAAACAACAGTAAGATAAACCAGATTGTTTCTTTGGATCGCACACTAGACTATGAGATTGGCCATGCACATCCCATGGATAATAGTTTGCATCTGTGGTTGAGTGAAGCGGATGCAAGGAAAGTTATTGAGGCGTGTTGGGGCCAGAGGTTTTGTCTACCGTATGTGCAGAGAGGGTGGACGATGATTTATGCGCCGAGGAATGCGGAGGAGTTGGAGTTGATTGAGAAGTTTGTTAAGGCGAGTGTGAGGTGGGTGACTGGTGTTGCTATTTGAGGTAGGCCCAGTTTTGGTCAACAATCATGTTTTTTTCATTTTGGGAAGCTCTAGCTTGCATTGTTATGTCTCCTAGAATCGCTCTTTGGTTTATAACGTTGATTATGTGCGCTTTCAATAGGATGTCTGCATGAATAGAATTGCCCAATCAGGACAATCAAAGTAGATGGACTTACCCAAATTGGACCAATCACGTTGTGCGATAAGTGCAGCTAGACCAATTATGGTTAGCGCAATCCCTGTTGACGCGTTAATGGATTTCGCGCGACGCGCCTCATCGATCTGCCTGCACGACCTGTGAACTTCTAGAGGGTATCCTGCCACGACCAGCGCTAGTAGAGATACGATATATACCTCGACTTTCTGTTCACAGCAAAAAGAAAAGCGACATGAACCATCATGGCAACAGTAACCACTACTGAAACAAACCAACTCGATACTCTGCGCGCCGAACTCAAGCAATGGGAAAAGGCGTTTGCGGATGCAAATGGAGGAAGGAAAGCGGGGAGACATGATATCAAGCAGAATCCGAGCATAGGTATGATTTCACTTCCTTTTCGTCCTGTAGACAAAGGACCGAATGGGAGAGCAAACATGAGTCTGACGGAATATGGACCAGCCGCCAAATACAAAACCTATGGCCGACTGCGTGCCCTCGAAGAATCATCAGCATCCGCACAAAACGTTGGTGGTCAGGAGAAAACACCATCCAAATCGGACCAACGCCACAGTCGAACAAAACGCAAATTTGCAGAACACGCCGACACAGCAGCGGACAATACGTTCACACCCAGGAAAGCGCGACGAGAAATCTTTACGCCTTCTAAAAATGCCACCAACCCGCATCATCCAGCGACATTAGACCCTTATGATTCCCCGTCCACGTTTCGTCGGCTGTTCAGTCCAACAACTCATCGCCAATCGCAACAGCCGTCTCCGCTTCCACTCAAAAGCGCCATTGGACCGACACCACAGCGCAATGGCAAGATCCTGGGTTTATTTGATATGCTCTCTGCTTCCGGGGGTAGTACAGCAACGCCGTCTGCAAAACGGGTTGCGGCGCTTGATCATGCGATTGTGCAAACACCATCGCGACGAAAGGCGGGTCAGAAACTGGATGATATTCCCGAGTCGGCGGACTCTGAAAAAAATGAAGACGATGAATATGAGCGTACAAATGCCATGGGGCGAACGCCAGCCTCGTCAAGTAAGAAATTATATCTCGAGCGACTGTTTGCGACTCCGACAACGCTTCGATTCGCAACGATGATGGAGGACGAGGATAATCAGCCACAGCGGATACTTTACCAGAAGCCGGAAACAGAAGCACATACAGAAGACAAGAATCCTCTAGGTTCAGGTACGCCTAGCTTTCTACGACGGTCGAATTCTGGGCGGTACGTATCTAGCAGCAACGAAAATGATCCGGCCAATCCGTTCAGTCCAGTTGGTGTTCGAAAATTTCAGCGGTATAATGGGAAAGGGCTTAGTGCGCTGGTACAGGGGTTGCGAGATATGGAAAATGAGCGGATGGAGGAAGATTGGGATATTCTGAATGAGATAGAAGCCGAGGGAAATCACAATCCGGCTTTAGGGACTGCAGGCGAAGGAGAAAACGTCCAAGTGAGTGATAGCCAAGTGCCTCAGGTCAATGCTGCTGGGGACGAAGGCCCGAATGGGGGGAAAGTATGGAAGAAGAAGGGGCAAAAGAGGACGACACGACTTGTCAAGATGAAGCCAGTAATTCAGGTCAAGAACAAACCACGAACGACTACAGCAAAGCCATCGAATAGTAGTCAACAAAGGGGGGTCGAAGATGAAAGTGAAGACGAACTTCAAGCCATCGCAAACACTAAGTCGGTAGATACCGAGGACGACCTACCACGGACCAGAAATCTCAGAGAGAGAAAACGGACTACAGAAGGCGCAAGTGATCAAACCGATGTAAACGAAGAAGAAGAAGACGAAGACGAATACAACGTGGACTTGGATAACGACAACTCCTCCGATTCAGACTTCAGCGAAACCGCGCCATCAAAGCAACAACCAATTCCTTCCACCGCAATCACAAAACCAACATCCAGCTTCTCTGAGAAACTAAAAGCCGCCTTCTCAACCATTCCGTCAATTAAGAAGACGAAAAAGGTAACCACCAATAAGGACGAGGACGATAATGAAAAGGCATCACCTAAACGGAGAAAAGTCAATCCTGAAGCACATGCTAATTACCGGTCACTTAAAATCCGGTCAAAGGGACAAGGGAGATACGGAAGGGGAAGATTTGGACGCCGTTGAATTTGTTTCTGTTTTATTTTCAGCTCTTGTTTGTTTTGTTTTGACGGGTTGCTTTGCTGCTCGGGGTTCCGGGGTTTATCATTTCTATGCGCTCATCTTTTATATGCAAGCGTGATTACGATGTTGATGACTTTATGAATTGTATTGAAGGGATGGTCGCCCTTGGTTTTATCTGATGTATGTATATTTACCATTCTTATTGCTGGTGGTGTTTCACAATTGATCTCTACATAATAGGGCAAATATCAGGAATGTCCACGGATAACATCAATACTTATGTATATCTACCTAGGTAACTAAGTAGCTGATAGATACCTAGGTACCAAGCAACCTCCCCCTTCCAAACCCATATCCATCAATACATGTAATAACCACTGCAGAACAATCACTCCTCCTCTGCCGTGCCACCTTTGCAAATTATTGGGTTACACCCGTAAGCATAAATAAGATTGCCATGATGCTCCTGTGTCCCGTCGACGTCGACGGTTTCGGGGGAAGAAGGGGCTATATACCCAATAACAAAAATTCATCAGGTTAGTATCATAACAGCAGTATTCGGATTTTGGTTTTGGGTTTGGTTTTTTTTGTTTCATACCATCAGCAATTGGGGCAGCTACAGTTGTAGTAGCGGCAAGATAGGTCATGAAGACGGCGATGATTGAGAGACGCATTGTTGACTTATTTTGTTTTGCCGGGAGAATCAATGGAAGACAATTGACTTTTCGATTGAAATCGAGGAGCTTTTGAACAACGTGAAATTGTACTAATAAAAGCAGCAGACTTGTGTGTGTGTGTGTGGCAGGAATTGACAACCTCTTTTTATACTTCTTCCAAGGTTTGTGACTTCCGATCCATGAGGGCCTTTCTTGTACTACTGTATGTATTGTTTCACGTTCAACTAATGCAGAATTCACTTCAGTAACACCCTGCAGGGTGTGATAGGGTATTAATGTCCGTACCGTGTCTCTTTGAAGTACATGTATCCGGCCCCCTGGCATTACGAGGAGCTCGAAAATGCCAGCACAGCTGCCTCTCGTCCTCTGCATTCATTTATTTTCAAAGTTATAATCCCATCAAACATGCGGAAAAGGGCAATTAATTTTACGGGAAAGATGTAACCTCGAACAAGGAAGTTATATCAAACCATGCAGGACCCCCCCTGAGGGCTCAGGGGCAGGGGGTATGACAGAACTCCGCACGCGAGTCGCTCAAAGAGGTAGTATTTTTTTCGTCCCCTTTGTCTCTGGCGGTTTGAAGTATCATCCATGGATTGGACGACAGGGGCAGGAAGGTTGGTCGATGTTTTTGTTTGGCTGGCTTTTTTGTAACCTAGTCTTTGCATGGTTGGAGATAGCATCTAGACTCCTAAAGAGAGTGCATGCAGGTAGACAATCTAACAGCTCAGATAAGAATAGCAAATCCAAAAAATGCCTCATAATCTTCGTGCATGCAGGAAATTAATGTATTATCGCTAGCTCTAATAATTATTATATGGTTTTTCCCACTATCCAAAAATCGCGAGATTTTTCATAACGGGAACAACCGGGGTATACAACGTCAAAAAGCATGATTTTTATCTATACCAAGAACAAAAAGGCCCATAAATCATTCAAATGGAGAATGGGAAGGTTGAAAAATCTTCCCAGTCGAATACTTGTAGAAGACTGTTGAAGTCGTCCGAAGGCTGGGATAGTCATATGTTAGTATAATCTTTTCTTTCCTTTTAGCTTCGAACACAAGAGGACGTACCGTTAGCATGAGATCGGATAGATTGTTACTGTCAAATGATCCAGGTATACTTTCAAGCGGAGTGTTGTGCTCATTTCCTGATGCAAGACTGGGAACTTGCGAGATAGATGGCTGCTTGACGTTGTTAGTAGGCGCTATCAGAAAATTGGAAAACAAAAATGGAACATACCAGGTCAATCCCTTCAAGATTGATGGTCCCATCAGAACCACGCAAAATTCGATACGTAACCGTCAAAATATGATCCAGAATAAGTCTCTTGATCTCCTCGGCCTGATCAGGATACAACTCCGCTTTGACCAGGGCAAAGATCATATACAAGAAGAAAAACTGCTTGGCGCCTTTGATTACCAAAAGAAGCCTGGCTTCCATGCATGAGATTGTCTTCTCAACAAGATCGAGAAGTGACTCGGTAAATGCTGGAAGGACTTGGCGCAAAAGGTTGGATGTATACCCCGTTCTTCTGGCAAATAAGTGTTGGAGGACGGAGAAACTTGCTTGAACTGTGCTGTCTGCCGAGTGGCCATAGGAAAGCCGTGCAGACGTTTCGTGGAGCTTCAGATGTCTTGATAATATCACTGTGGCAACTTCCAAACGAGCTCTGGATGAGGGCTCGAATAAAGGGTCTTCGTTCGCTTCAATAGCGAATGGAGTGTGTATCGCTAAAAGTGCCTGGCCGAGTTTTGTTTCAAGAACAGCGCTCCACAAGGTCAGTTTGTGGCTTATCTCTATATCTGCCGTATGCTGCCATACTGGAAGACTAGCCTGAAAACGTCCAAGCTCCCATTCAAGCCTTAAGATATCTTCATAAGAGCACGAGACAACGGGCGAGTTCATCAGACTGAAGATCTTAAGTCGTAACGGAAGCGATTGTGTGAGCACAACTTGGAAAGTGCAGTCAGTTACTTCATGGAGAGGCCGGGATGGTGGGTTTTCTGTTGTGCTTTCATTGATTTCATCGTCGTTGATGTTCAGAGGCGATGCAGTATCAAAATCCGACGCCTGCAGTGTCGGTGGCATACCTCTATCTATCGCAATCTGAGCGTCTAGTTCAATGATTGTCGCCCACATTCGTCTTCGCATCTCTTTGTTGAATAGCGTAATTTTCGGGATGTTGCCAGGATCTCGGTGGTAGCCAGCCAGCATGGCCATCTTGACCAGATTTCCTGTAGCCAGCCATGCCTGACTACGATTTAGACCTTGATTGTTCTTTGCAATGATAAGCAAACATTGTATACGCAAGATAGTCAAGTCAGGTCGCTTGACATATGTCGTGTTAATCCATTTTTCCGCATAGCGGATCCATTCCACGACCTGGAGTGTCTTGCTGATAGTCGAATCATGTAAAAAATCCGGTGACGGGTCTGCTTCGTAAAATCCCACTGCGGCAGCAAGCATGAGTAAAAGCTGGACAACAAAGGCAGCTGATATCATGTCGGGATTATGAATGTTAGCTTGCAGCTCGGCAAGTTCTCGTCGAAAAGAAGGGATGTGAATCACGCGGTGCATGGACTCTACGTAGAGCATATACAAGCGCAGTAACAAATCCACGACAGGCTTCGGTGGGAGAAGAGACAGCAAGGTAGCCGTATCTACACTGGGTATTGTCTCTTTTAGTTTGGACTTGAGACTGGAGAATTTGAGTGCATCTTTTGCCATGCGTATCCGAGCAAAGTTCGGATTGCTGGTCTTGACTTCATGGAGGAAAGCCTTTAGTTCTGGGAACTATCGACAATATTAGTACCAAGCGGATACCGAGCGGGCCAGTTCACATACTTGAAGCATCAAATTAGACATAATTCCTCCGCCATTGAAACGAGTTCTTGTTTCTTTTCCTCGAATCATAACTTTATTAGGCAGCTCAAGTCTCTGTGAAGGCGTCGCCAATGAATGTTGATAGCCCCCGGCATGACTGGGCTGAGTTGCATCGCCATCCCGCCGAGACCAGGTTCTGCTGGCAGGCGGATTAGGACCATCCAAAACAGTATCCAAGAATCGAGCTCTAGATGTTCCAGGTTGCCCCAAATTGGAAGCAGAGCCACTATGAAATCCGGATGATGGCAGAGACTGAGAGGCTGATAGTGGTAATGGCGCGGGAAGGGCTGCTGCTGCTGCCACCGACTTCGGATATGCCGGCAAAACAGTGGCAAACCTGGGTGAAGCGCCAGTTGCAACACGAGTTGGAGGAGGAAGCGTAATATGACTCCCATTCAGCCGGTCAATTCCGGCCACTCCTCCATTTGGGGGTGTGGTGGTTGAGGTACCTGAAGCTGTTGATGCATTGACGGTATTCGGCTGCTGCCAAACAAAGCTATCTTCGTATTTACATCTGTCTGGAATGCCACTTTTGAGACAGCGACCGCATGCCGGATATTCGCGATCGCATTTTAGTTTCCTGGTGCGACATTGAGTGCAGGCGACTGTTCTTCTGCGACGCTTGCGTGGGCGCGTCTCAGACGGGGAGTTGTTGTTGCTGTTGTTGGCGGGCTCCGGATCTAAAAGATCAATCTCCGCGGCGGCCATGATGACTGACCTGTTCTGCTGATCCTTCACAAGCGAACCAGACATGGAGGAAAGCCACGTCTGGATGAATTTACTGACAGAATGTGAGGTGTTGAAGATGATAATTTGTGACAGGTTGAGGATGAAATTGGCTGATGTTTCTCTGCACGATTCCTAATGGGGAACACAAACCCGAGCTTGGTGGAGACTCCGTGCAGATCGACCAATGAGGCTGCAGAATCTACACGTGATTCGGAACTAGTGTTACTGCCGTTTTTGGCCTCATCTCATCTCATCTCATCGACGTGCGCTCTTTGATTTTTGATATCAACACACTCATCCAGTTACTGCCACAGAACTATAGCGGATTTCACATCTGTAAAATATTACCTCAGTAACCACCGCATGCCGCTTACCGAAGTCAAGTCCCACTGCCATCCACAAGTCGGAAGCTATGGCAGCGGACATCTTCATGCCAGACCACGCATCTTTGCTCTCCGCACTAGTCCAAGCTCCAGATATCTCAGATCCTATAGGTTATGCATACTGACTCAAACACTAGTTTCGTATCCACAAAGCCTAGGCAGACAATTTTCTTAAAACCGTTGCCCACTAGGTATATGCATCTCGGCGATAAACAAGACTCCGTCTCGGGCTCGGCTTTACGACAAGCACTACGGTATTAGCTCTCTCTATATAAACAGAAGACAATTCACTCTATTTCTTTGGTCCTTAAAAGCAGCCTGTTTTCTTATATCCAGCAATTCAGACGCATAAGAGACTTGTCCCAGTTCTACCGGAGTAGGTAGCAAACAACATGCTCAGATCGTTGCTCTCCTCCCGCATCATCGGAGGCACCAACAAAGACTACATATTCCCCACAGTCAACCCCCAAGAAGATGGACCGGATTGTCTGAAGGATTGCGCAGATTGTACAGTTCACTTTCCCGACAAATTTCATATTGACAGCGAACGGAAAATATACGGCAAAATCAAGCCTTTTACGACGCACGTGCTCGTTGCTACGGGCAAGTCGGATTGGGTATCGAAGCCAGAATGGGAGAGAGGAACATTGGTGCATGCTCTATGCGAGGCGCCTTCGAAGGAGGTACTATTGGGTCTCGTTTTGCTTGAAAATTGTATTCGGTAACTGACTCGCAAGTAGCGACTCATGGTAAACGCGTCAAATCTCACTGCGCACAAAGACGACTCCTCCACAAGTGAAGACAGTGCAACAACAGTATTACTATTACCTTCGTTCCAATTCATTGACAACGTCACCGTACCATCAGTCCCAGAACTAGTTTCGCGCTTCATCGACAACAACGATACATCCACTTCACCGGAGACCTCGCTACTAAAAGCCCGACCTTGCCCGCACGACTACATCGTCCTCCTATGTTCGCACAAACGCCGCGATGCTCGGTGCGGGATCTCAGCACCTTTGATCAAAAAGGAATTAGAGCGTCATCTGCGTCCTGTGGGACTATATCGTGATGGCAATGATGAGCGACCCGGTGGTGTGGGAATTTATTATGTATCTCATGTGGGCGGGCACAAGTTCTCGGCGAATGTGTTAGTGTATCGCAAGCAGGAAGGGCAGCTGATTTGGTTGGCGCGTATACGCCCGGAGCATTGTGAGGGGCTTGTAAAGTACACGATTTTGCAGGGCAAGGTTGTGCATCCTGAGTTTCAGTTGAGGGGTGGGTTTGATAAAGGGCAGGGAGTAACTAGTTGGTGATTAGCTCTGTAAAGATTAACATAAGCTTGTATTAATTAAGAGTAGCATATCAACATCAAGTCAACATACGTAGTACATAAAACATAACATGAGCGAAATTATCATACATCATTCGAGATATTATTAGTATATATAAATCATCAAGTGATTTTGTCGTTTCCATTCATTCTGCATAAAGCGCCAATTGCTGAATTAGGAGTAAATAGTGTCGTCACAGACGTGCTATTTGACTTTAGAGAAGTCCGTAGTTGCGTTTTTGGGCCAATTGGTCTCGATTCCAGACCGACAGTCATTGACAATTGACAGGATCGCTCTAGACTTGAGACATGGGTCGTCGTGTAGATGGACGAGCTCGGAGGTTGGCGCTTGATCGTCCACTAATAACCGAGCTGATGAGACTTCCCACGTAGCAAGCCCAGAGGAACCAGAAGAAAGCGCAGGCTGCCTGAGCCTCGCGGCAACGGTTCTCGGACCCCCTGGCAATCTCATTGGTATCAAGGAAGAACTAACAAACAAATTAGCTCACCTGTCTTTACAGCGAATGAAAAAGACTTACCTGGTTAGAGCAGCTCTTAGCCTTCGTCCTCGCAGACAAAGTAATTGCCGCACAGAACGTGAACACCACATTCAACGCATCCACGATAGTCGGGATGATAGGATGACCGGCAAAGGTCTCGCTCCATGTAGCGGGGATCAAGTATAGCAAGGAGAACGCGGAGAAAGCTGATGTGAACATGGAATAGTGCACGCTTTGTGGGTTACTGCCGCTCTGAGCTTCGAGAGAACCGACCAATCCGAGTAGGATGACGGTGAAGACGAATTCGATGGCCCGGAGGCCCAATCCAATAATGCGCGGCATTGCGTGTGAGGAGGTGTTTGTCGATATGGGATGAGAAGGATGAGTATATACTTGTCGAGGAAGGACAGAAAAAAAGAGAGGTCCGGGTTATATGAGCAGAAGAATGCAGGGGAGAATGTCAGCCCATTTTTCTTCATGCGACGACGACATGACGATGGTTACGTCATCCCGGTCTGTCCGATTGATCTCTTCGTCTCTGATTGGTCTCTGAGATATCCACTGCTTGCGGCGATCGACCTGCTCGATCACCTTAAACTGCCAGATCGCTTCGCTCCCAATCACTCCCTCACTGTAGTCTGCATGTGAGGTTCAGAAGAGACATGGAGCGTTTCAAGATATTTCGGCATGTTGTTTGAAACGCATACGGTGTTGTTTCGCAACGCGTTGTTCATGAAATGCGATGCAATTGGCTTTCATTGCGAAGGGAGCCGCTGGATTCCAGCCAATGAGGATCCACAATTGAGTACTATACCCAAAGCAAGAGTCTTGAGATCATCTATATGTCGCTGGAGTAGAGCATCCTCGCCAGAGGGCTGAAAATTAGGTGATCGCATATTATAGATGGTCCTAAGAGGTATGTGGAAAGTGATCTATATTCCAATATCGTCAACCAAAGAATACTAATTTACAGGCCTTACTCGAGGGCAATGTAAAGCCTGACAAAAGGAAAGGTCATGCAAATTAAGATGCATATATGGCGCTTTTAGCAACATTGAATTCAGTCTTGCCGCACATATGATTCAGATTTTATTGTTGGTATTTGTATGTATGCTTCGTATTGAAACAAATATATGAAAGGGAGCTATCCGCATATTGTTTCTCATTACGGTATCTGATATCCTTTGTGAAATAGTTAGATGTGAAATTACCAGATGGAAGCTTCAGGTGAGAATTTCTTCTAGATATATCTGTTCTCGTCGTTAAATACAGTATTCAATCCATACATACTTTCCATTTACACATTCAGTTCAACATTCATTGCCAACCAATAGGCATTTCAAATCAAATAATAAAATATTTCCAGTCTCTCCTAACCAACTACATCTAGCCTGAAGAACGAAAGCTTGCTGCATAACAACTGCACGACCTTGCTGAGATTTCGATATTTATCTATTCGCCATGCACTCTGCCGTTTTTTGGCTGCTTCTCGGCTCTCAAGTCGCTGCTGGGATCAGTTTAACGGTTTTCGCGTGGGAAAACCCAGATTGTTCAGGCACCAAAGCCATAATAGAAATAGATGACTCTACCGATTACTGCTTTAATGTTCCAGGCGCTTCTTTCAACCACCTTCTAGAGGACCCTTCGTTTGCATCAAAATACAATATTGGATGTGACGTGGTCACCTACTCTAACAAGGACTGTTTCTTTGATGGGAAAGGTGCCCCGAGTTGTGCCCATTACGGACCTAAGAAAACTGGTTGTCAACAAAACTTCCCACTTCCCAATGAAGCGGAGTGTGTTTCTATTCCATTTGCTTCGATTCGGTTGAGTTGTCGCCGGTATACTGGACCTGCTTGAAAGGGTACTGCCAATCAGTTCAGACGCAAAATGCAACAAGGTGCGCTCTTTACTACCTTTGAATCAGTTCCTGCTGGTAAGGGACGGAAAACTGTAATAGATGATTCCGCCTTGTTTCATGGATAAAAGAGAATAGATTGGTAGGAAAGAATGGATGCTAGAACGTAACACTGGGAGGAATTGCCAGCTATTTATTTAGTACTTGCAACATAAGAAACTGAGTCCTGGAGACTTATCTAGGTGCAGAATGCCGGAATAGGTAGGTGATCTAGACTCAAACTCTGGTAGGGTCTAGGGCTTAGGGCTTGAGCATACCGCAACCTGATAGGCTCAAACGAGGGAAGAGTCGGCGTCCAGAACAGGTTAGCGTGGCCTGTTTCTTCGAGGCTTGGAGGGTGCGGGGTCCCAAAAAGGCAAGGCGCCAAGCCCGAAGGCTGTGCTTTCCTGCTACTCTGATTGGCCCGTCCATTGGAGCCTGAGGCTGACTCACCCCCCGGACATCAAGCGTTGCAACCGTAACGGAGTCGCCCGTATCAGGAGTTTTCGCTCTCCCCTTCTTCCTCGAACTGCTCGTTTCTTTTAACCATCGTAGACATCTGATCTCTCTTGTTTTCTTAAAAATTTCTCCCTCATCACTTTGGCAATTCACCCGCTTCAGTCCCGTGAAGCAGTGGCCTGAATTATCAGTTCAGTTGGGTCAATTGCACTCACTAGTGCCATTTTTCAACCATTGAAGAGTTTTGAGACCAACAAAAGGATAAAAAAGAAATCATGGATAATTTCGAAGCTTTCGACGGAGTCTTCGACTTCAATTCCTTCATCAACTTTCCTGAAGACACCAATATGGAGTCCAACAACAACGTGGATTTCCAGTTCCCTACAATGGATGACTTTTCCACCGACGTATTGAACTTCTCGGACATGTCGCCCCTTCCAGACTTGGTCTTCTCTCAATACGATGCCAATGTCAATTCTTTTGATACTTCTGAATACCCGGCCTCTTCGGTCAATGAAAGTCCCCTCACCGCCAACTCCGATTCATTTGCACCCCAAGCGGAAGATTTCCGTTGCCTTGTAGATTCAAGAGCCTCCGCAGATCAGCGCACACGCTCTATGAAACAGAAGCGAAGAGATGCCGCGATTGATCTGCACCTCGAGCGATTCATGAACTTGCATTCTGATGCTCAACTGTTTCCTATTGACTCGGAGTTCTCTTTCTCCGATACGCCTTCGCTCACATACTCCCACGAATCATCACGACAGAGCCCTGTTGCGAGCACACCAGTCTCGTCAACGTCGAGTAGTGACCAATCGACGGCTCCTCAAGTAGGTGGCCGTGAGCTCGTTTTTGACATCAATCTGAATACCGCTACAAATCTGCCAAAGAAGCAGAAAAAGCGCACGAAAGCTCAGATAGAAGATTACATCAATGCTCGGCGGAACGGCGCTTGCCTAAAACATAAGAAGCAACACAAGAAGGTAGGTCTGACTGTTTATTGCTGTCTTCACGAAGCTAACATGATAACAGTGCAACTGCCACGAAAAGAAAGCCGCAAAGAACACAATGGATGTCAAGGCAAGGAAACGAAGGACACCATTGTCCAAGGCTCCAGTGCCTACTCCAGGACTCATGCCCAACACTCCTTCCGAGACTCCATCAACTGTCTCCCGGTCATCTTTCTCGCCGTCGGTCTACTCTCAACTGGATAGCCAATCATTCCACGAAGAAATCGACTCTGCCTTGGCAAGCTTGGATGACCTGAACGACTTGGAGCGGTGGGTCAGTCTGGAGACGTATGCACCTACGGCAGATATGTCGCATCAACAATACTCTCAAACAGAGTCGTACGGCTTCTCGTCCCCTGTTCATCACCGTACCGTCAATACGCCGGTATCCACGAACCTACAGACCAATGTTGGATACTTGGCAGGTGGAGACGAATCCTTCAATCACCTGCTTGGACTAACGAACGATATGAGCCATGGCTCACTCAATACCGGCCAACTAGTCACTACGGCAGGAGTACCGCGACTCACCGAAGGCACATCGAGCCAGACGCAAAATACTTCACCTGTACGGACAGGTGTATCACTGTCGAGCCAACATCTACTACCAAACGCTCCAGTGCAGCTATCCGCCCCGGTCCAGCAAGGATTGCCAACGACAAGCGTACAGGTCCAACCTGTAACGTCACCTCGCCGAACGGAAGACTCATCTGCTCTGATGTGGAACAATTCACCCGTACGGCCAGGCGTAGCGCTATCGAGCACACTGGCACTGCCAAACGCACAACAGCAGCCATCCACCCCAGTTCCGCAGGAGCTATCAACCGGCAGCTCATCGGGCAAGCCGGCAACGTCATCGCTGCTACCTGTCTCACAAGGACAACCAATGGAAACTTCGGTGCCGGTATCAAATCTACCAGGCTGGGAACGACAAGCAGGTCCACTTTCGACTCTACCCTCACGGGCATCACTCCTGTCCTCACAACCTTCGATTGGAACAGCTTCACCTGTACCATCAGGACTAACAGAAGGACAAGTGACCGCGCCACAATCGGCGTTGGATATCTTGTCAGCAGTACTAAGACCAGCTTTGCAAAAATCCTTCGGCGAACTACAAGCAACCAACTTTGTCGACGAAATGTTCAAAGACGTCTCACAGACCGCCTTTGTGGCTGTTCAACAATACTTCAGTATTTTCGCCGCCGTTTTATCCGCGGCGTACCGGATGTCAGAACTATGTGTCATGGCTCTCCAAGGCATCGACCAAGTTGCGATGTTGTTCCGATCCGGCCTTTACAACTTTGCAGGTGAACGTTTCCTCCAACGCAACCTAGTGACAAGTACTTGCGCCCCAGTACACTCTACTTCACTGTCCCCCGTTCGTCCGCTAGCGCTACATGTTGAATCATGATGGTCATGATTACTCCCAATCGTTTTGAAAGTGAACAAGAGGCGGTGAAACGAGGAATCTGGCTTCTCGGCATACAGCCAAGTCGTTGTTAAAATTTAGTTTCAGATACATGAGCGGTATCATAATGACAAGTGACTCTTTTCAGTATATTCCGTCGACTTCTAATCCGATAATTTGTATATTAATCCCTGGCAACGTAAAACAGTGCGATTCAAGTAAGTAAACAACCATCCAATCATATCGTCCCAACACCCGGCCCACTTGACTCGATCTCTATCCTGATTGGCTCCTACAAGCATTCCATAGAACCTCAGCTTATCAACACGTGGAAGGACGTCTTCGATTTCTCCCTCATTCCACGTTGGTTTTGTCCCACAACGATCTATCATCTCATCAGCCAAATAACTGGAGAGAGATCAAGACTCGTGCTGTCCCCTGCACTTGACGCACCTATCGTGAAGAAAGGCGCCATGCCACTGAGTAATCTGACTTGACCCGCTTAGATGAAGTCTAGTAGATTAACTAGATCCCACGTTCCATCTCCATCTATACTACGTCGTACGTAGTGCGTACTATGTTGTGAGCTAATGGTCATTCGCGTCTATTTTAGTAGCTCCAGTCTAGCTAAGACGCCGCATAAATGCTCTGTATCCCCCCCCTTCTTTTTCTTTTTCTGGCTACTCTGCTTCCTCGTTCGCACTTCGACGCATGCAAACATTGGGAATAAGGTATGCAGTTTCTTACCTGCTTGTCCAGTTTCCTGGCAATCGCCAGTACGGTTATAGCTTCTTGTACACAGCCGTCCACGTCAGGCATTGAAGCGCTCCTTCGAAGGCGACTTCCACAACATGCAGAGAAGTTCGAATTCAGTATTGTGAATTCAACTGCTCTCGGGCAGAATGATGTGTACGTCGTGATGAATGGGGAGCATGGGAAAATCAAAGTTGAGGGTAGTTCGTTGAGTGCGTTGGCTACGGGGTATGTCATCCCTTTTGGAGCAAATGCCTAATTTATGGAACTGATCGATTGTCATGTAGATTGCATCGCTATCTTGCTGATGTTGCCCATGTCGATATCTACTGGTTTATAGGTAGTCGACTGGATCAGATTGATGGACGGCTTCCAAAGGTAGACGAGCCTTTGACGGGGTCTAGCGTTGTGCCTTATCGGTATCATTTCAATACTGGTATATTCCCTTACTTAGAATGATTTTAAAAGTTCCCCCAAACTGATATGAAGCATAGTGACAACGTCCTACACCAGCGCATTCTGGTCCTGGGAAGACTGGGAACTCCAACTAGACTGGATGGCCCTGCGCGGCGTCAATCTGCCCCTGGCCTGGATTGGAGTCGAAAAGATCTTCATCGAAGTATTCCAAGACCTCGGTTTGACCGACGCCGAAATTGCCGATTTCCTCAGTGGGCCTGCTTTTCTGGCCTGGAATCATTTCGGTAATATTCAGGGATCGTGGGGCGGATCTTTGCCGTATGCCTGGGTTGATAGTCAATTCGACTTGCAGAAGAAGATTGTCAAACGTATGACTGAATTGGGCATGACACCGATCCTGCCTGCGTTTCCGGGCTTTGTGCCCAGAGCGATTACGCGAGTCCTGCCGGATGCCGATGTCATTAACGGTTCTGCGTGGGAGGAGTTTCCAACTCTATATACCAACGACACGTTCATGGAGCCTACTGATCCTCATTTCGCGGAAATCCAGAAAAGCTTCATCTCCAAACAGACTGCGGCGTATGGAAATATCACTACTTTCTATACCCTGGATCAATTCAATGAAAACAATCCTTCCTCTGGAGATCTCAATTACTTGCGCAACGTCAGCCAGGGAACTTGGCAAGCGCTCAAAGCCGCTGACCCCAATGCTGTGTGGGTGATGCAAGGATGGCTGTTTTCCAGTAACTCTGCATTCTGGACCAATGATCGAGTTGAAGCGTACCTTGGCGGCGTGGCTGTTGATTCGGATTTATTGATTTTGGATCTTGCTTCGGAGTCGCTGCCGCAGTGGCAGCGCACAAATTCTTATTACGGCAAGCCGTGGATATGGTGTCAGATTCATGATTACGGTGGTAATATGGGATTTTACGGTCAGGTTATGAATATTACTGTCAACCCTATTGCTGCGCTGCACAATTCTAGTTCGCTTGTCGGGTTTGGTTTGTCGATGGAGGGACAGGAAGGTAATGAGATTGTCTATGATCTTTTGCTAGATCAGGCCTGGAGCGCTACACCTATCGACACCGAGTCTTATTTCCATGACTGGGTTACCGCGAGATACGCTGGTAGCAGATACATACCGGCTTCGGTTTATAATGCATGGGACATTCTACGAACCACCGTCTATAACAACACCAATCTCGCGGCCAATGCAGTCCCCAAGGCAATCTTCGAATTGGTTCCTAGCACAACTGGCTTGGTGAATAGGACAGGTCATCATCCAACCATGCTCAACTACCACCCGGCCGACATGGTGCAGGCATGGAGCTTGTTCTACAGTTCCGCATTCGAGGAGCCATCACTCTGGCTGAATCCAGCCTTTGAATTCGACCTCGTCGATATGTCTCGCCAGGTTTTGGCGAATGCGTTCATCCCCGTTTACGAAAATTTAGTTTCTGCTTACAACACAAGCAACCCATCACCAACCACACTACAAACCATCGGAGCAGAACTGATCGGTATCCTGCAAGCCGTGGACACGGTCCTAGGCACAAACAAGCATTTCAAACTCTCAACCTGGACCTCCGCCGCTCGCAGATCTGCGGGACAACAATGCGGTCTCGAAGATTTCCTGGAATACGAAGCTCTCAACCAGATCACTTTGTGGGGCCCCACGGGCCAAATCAGTGACTACGCATCCAAGTCCTGGGCTGGATTGGTGTCGTCGTACTACACTCCGCGCTGGGAGATGTTTGTTGAGTATCTGGTTGATACGCCGCCGGCAAAGTACAATCAGACGGCGTTTAAGAATGAGTTGTTGACGTGGGAGTTGCAGTGGCAGAATGAGACTATTGAGGCGGCTGTGAGGGATGGGGCGGAGGAGAAGGTTGGTGGGAGTGCTGAGTGGGTATTGGAGAGTGTGGTTGGGCAGTGGGAGGATGTTTTCTCGTCTTGATATTGTAGTAATACTGTAATAGAGCGATACTCGTAAGCATGAAGTTCAAATGTTATGTAGGCCGTAGTAAAGATGAAGCACGTGGATATCCCTTGATCATACCCGGCCTTAACTCTTCTCAACCACAACAACCTCACACAGACAACAATGCCACTCTTTCAACGTCAAAATGTATACAGATGAAGACACCGAAACCACAAGACTGACCGGCCACAGACAAGATGGATCAAACCATCTGCGATACCCTCGCCGACAAAAATCGAATCAGATCTGTCGCGTTGTGGTGATCATGTACGTTCAATAATACCAGCCCACCGCAATCTGAATTGATCTAGCGCTTCCCCGCTATTCTCTCTATGTTCCTGACTCACTAGTTTAAATATATACTACTTCTCCTATTTATATACTGTTGATAAATCTATACTGATTCGTATCCAGACCAGTTCTCCTCTTTTTCACTATCGTGCTTGCGGGGGTTATGGCCATGACCGAATCAATGGCAACAGCGAAACGAAATGAAGAATCATATTTGACGTATTCTACAGTGAAGGGGTATTTCCTGCAGGATGAGGAAGATACAGATTCTAGCAAATTCAACTATGCATGTTTTCTACACAATTAAACTTTTGTAAGAAGACTAACTGTATTGACAGGTCGCAACGAATTTTGGCCTCATTAATCGGACTTATGATTATGAAGAGAGGCTACTACTATCTACAAGGCACGAAGGACATGAGGATGATGAACCCGACGAGACCAAGCCAACAACGCAATGGGCGCGTTTTGAACGGCAAATTCGCACATTGAACAGCGAAGCAGCGCCCAATGTTCAATACAAAGTACTCTATCTCGGCCGACATGGCGAGGGCTTCCACAACGTCGCTGAAAGCTGGTACGGAACCGAAGCCTGGGATGTACGTATCTTCTTTCTCTTTCTACCTAAAACGACAAATTGCTCACAAGAGAGAAAAAAAAAAACACAGTGCTACTGGTCCCTCCAAGACGGCAATCAAACATCAATCTGGTCCGATGCACGATTGACTGAAGTCGGCAAATCGCAAGCCCAGACAGCACACGACGCATGGCGGAAACAGATTGAGAATCAGATCCCATTTCCGGCAATATTTTATGTTAGTCCGTTGAATCGTTGTCTAGAGACGGCTTTTATTACGTTTGATGGGTTGGAGAAGGATGTTATTAGCCCTTTTAGGCCGACTGTTAAGGAAGTATGTAGTTACCCTCCTTCGTCGATTTTTTTTTCTTCTTCTCTCTTTTGGAGACCAGGATATCTGATTGTTTTTGGAAAACAGCTGGTTCGAGAAACTATAGGAATACACACCTGCGACCGCCGCTCGAGCAAGTCAGTGATTCAAGCTGAATACCCAGAGTACATCATCGAAGAAGGCTTTACGGAAGACGACACACTCTGGAGCGCGACACAACGCGAATCAGACTCTGCGCGTAACGCGCGTCTCAAGAAGTTCCTCGACGATATTTTTGCTGCTAGCAGCGATGACAACAACAACAGCCAATTCATCTCTGTAACTGCGCATTCAGGCGCTATAACCGCAATCTTGCAGGTCACCGGACACAGGGACTTCTCATTACAGACTGGCGGGGTCATCCCCGTTATTATCAAGGCTGAACGGGTTGCTGGTAAAGAGCCGGAGAGGATTATTGATCCTCCTACTGGAGTGCCAGAATGTAAGAGTGATCCGTTGGCGGCTGGTGGGAAGGGGCCGTTGCAGGTTAGGGAGGTTGTTGATTTATGATTTTCTCCTTTTTTTTCTGGGGTTGGTTGTATGGACTAGATTAATTCGAATCATTTCAGTTCATTTATTCATTCATCATCATCATTATCATCATTGGTATCAATCGAGATTGGTCAAGTATTGACAACACACGAAAAAGCATACTGAGTACCTCCCTAATGACAACCCCCCTAAGCAAAGAGACAACCAGCGAATCAACCATTCCCAGATGCAACGCTACAATCAAAACGGCAACTCCAGATCCCCCACAATCTCAAGCAAGGCCTCTTCATACCGCTGGCGCTCAGGTCGTGTGAACATGTACACGCACTCATCTTGCAGACTAGTCCTAGCAAACGGACTCCGCACGTTGTCGTTGCTTTTGCCCTTTTCATCGCTGCTGTGCCCAATGATTCGATGGTTAGACGGATTTGTCACTGGTGGCGAAGAAGGCACAGTTTGTGGTGAAGATGCAGATGCAGATGCGCCGTCGTTTGATGCTGCGATAGATGATGGATCAGAGGTGGGTGGACTTGGAATTGCATCGTTCAGAATGGAAGTTATACGCATAATATCTCTGTCCTTAGTGCCCTCGTGGTGCTGGTCATCAGAAGAAGAGGAGGAGTCGATGGTGGTGTGTTCTCCTGTCGGCGAAGCTGATGCAGCTGCAGTACGGGAGCTCCTGTACTTCAAAGTGACCAGTCGATGATTCACAGAGTCTTTAACAGTGGGTGATTCAACATCGTCGTCGACTGTCGTCTCTAGTGTTTCCATGGCTTTCGTAATGGCAGTGATCCCACTTGGATGACGATAGTGCTTGAACTGCGTATGCTTCTTGGGTTTCCTGCTGACGTTTCGGACTGCTCGTTTCTTGATTCTGTTCTCAGGATTTGATTCTGAGCTCGTCGTTGAGAGAAGAGCGCGAGGACCCGTTGTCTTTCCTCGAGTAGACGGCATAGGAGTGTCTGATTCCTTGTTATCTGTTGTGCTCAGTAAGGATAGGTTTTGAAAAAGACAATGCGTTGTGTCGAGGTTGTGTTGGAGATGTGAGTCATGGAGCACTGATGGATATTTGTTCATGTGTGTTGATGGATGAGACGAAGAAGAAGTAGCAGAAAAATCCTTACAAGGTTTCGACTTGCTCGTGCTGCTTGGTTGGTCGTTTGTAGAGTCATCAGACACAGACTTGGTCTCTGGTGGCTGGGAGTGGAATCCGTTTGTCGAGTGAGCAGGGTCTGTTTGCTGGGTAGAAGAAGTGTCGTCGTCGGCGTTTGACTCGATCAGGTCTATGACTGAGCTTCCTCGCCCTGGTGAGAGCATGGTGGCAGGGTATCAAGTTCAGGTATCTAATGCTCCTACTCGCAAGGCAGCTCTGTATTTTTGGCTGTAGTCGAAGATTGCGCATGTGTCAGCTCTCGTAGATAGCCCGTGAGTGATGGCTAAAAGTCATTGATAAGTAGGTAAGAGATCAGAAAGAAGGCAAATTTTGGGGGAGATATACTCCAAGTTGAAAGAAGTTGAATGGAGTTTGCCTTCTGAAAACTGCTGGTTAACTAATTAACAGCCTCCCACGACATCATCGCCCACATGACAGATAGGATTCCTAGCAGTGACAAAGAATCATTTCTAAGAGAGGATGTGCACCGCTAACATTGGACGACCAACACCATGGAATAACGATCCGAAGATAATCTGGTAAATTGCCATATAAGTAATGATTTGAATTCTATAGTACAGTCGGCCAAAATCGACGAATTATAAAGACAAAGAGAAAGAGAAACTCCTGGCATACGGCAGCTCAACCGGAACGGTATCGAAGATAGATAATGATTACCAGCTGTAGTACTGGTTCTGCTGCGAAACAGGTCGATCTGGCAATTGCACCCACAGCTGGGATTTACGCTGACGTAGCGCTCTCGTCTCCCGGTCCTTCCACTCGCGAATTCGCGTCTTTTCTTCCTTGAGCACAACAGACAATCCGGTATATGGCAGGCGTAAGAGGTTGATTTTTCCTCTAGCCCGATGGTCGTATGCACTGCCAAAGGGACCTCTGTTCACCCATGCCTGAGCAATATAAATCGACGTTGGGTCTGTAATAGTGTGTTTTTCGCCGTCTTTCAAAATCACAGTGATCGGTTCCATTTTACGAACTGATTCGCCTGCTTTCCCAAGTCCCATTCCGTGACGGACGATAGCCGTGTTCTTGGCGAGTTGCAGATGTTCCAAGACATCCTTGGCGGCTTTCTTTTTGCTAAACCGCATTTGCAAAATGGCTTCGTCGATGTTTTTGCCTGCGATTTGCCGTGCCAGTGGAGTCAATTTCTTGATCGAAGTCTTGAACCAATGAGATTTGACAACCGATTCACGCTCTGTGGCCATAATAATCTCCTGCTTTGTCAAGCGGCCGCGTTTCCGAACCTCTCGGATAATCATTTTTCGCTCCCATCGCTTGCGTGCTTCGGGTTTGGGATCAACCACCCTCAACATATTGCTCCACAATCGATCTTCCAATTTGGACGGTGTTTGCCCCTTTGTTGGCTGTGCTTCTTCAATTTCGCCGGTAGCCTCATCAGCGAAGATAGAGTCCTGACTTAATGAACCTTGTCGTTGTATTTGTGTAGGTTGAGGTTTTCGTGCCGGCTTGTCTCCTCGTTGCGGTGTTCTGCTGAACATAAACCCTTTCATTGAGTCGAAAAGAGACGGCTTTTTTGTATCTTGGTTATCCTTTTCATCTTTTCCCTGCTCGACCTCGGCGCGTAACGGGCGAGTGTAGCTGATTGTTCGCCGGGATGCTAATGTCGTTGAGCGCGCTGCTAGCTGTCAATTTCTATATATCAGACACGACATTAATCGAAAATCCTTACAGCTCTGTATAAGCTGCCTATAGGGCAGACCCGCGCCCCTTGAGGCCATGATGAATCGCAGTAAAAGTCTCAATTCCGTGCTGAGTTGTCAGATGTCATGTCGTTGATGGAAGCAAAAAATGTCAGCCGGGGAAGGCAGGTCTGGTCTTGGCACGGAGAGCAAGACAAACAAAACAAACAGCGCCTTCCGGCCCGGTATTCGGCGCTTGCTTTTTTCCCGCGGCGAGCAGTCACCATCGATCTTTCAAATTCCGGCAGATGTCATTCCTTATTATCATCTCTCTTGCTGTGTTATAGGTCGCCTTTATCATCTTCTGCTGTGTCATATTTCAAACATGGCGCCCTCGAAGCAAATCACTGTGACGCCTCGATATTTACTTCCCCGGTTGACCTGGAATGGCGCTCCCCGCATTACCATCACAGCCGTCCAGGGCGCGCCCATCTCAACTGTCCACAATAGAGTGGAAGAATATCGTTTAAATAGTCAAAAGTATCATACATCTTCGCATCCCGTGCGCCGATCCTCTCTTTCGTCGTCTTCTCGCTTCTCATCCTCAACGTCGTCATCGCCACCCCCTGCGAAAGCTCCTACAAATTCCGGCAGTACACCCATCAGACATAACGGCGTTTATGTCGCCGCATTCAAACCTGCACGGCGCGCATTTCATGAGTCGGCCATTAGGAGTCGTGACCATCATTTTGATACACTGAGATTTGTCCAAAGACTCAAAATGGAAGGGTTCAGCGAAGAGCAGGCCGTTGCTATGATGAAAGTGCTCAACGATGTGATCCAAGAGTCTATTCAGAACCTGACGCGGACTATGGTCTTAAAAGAAGGTATGGATGTACAACCCGGAGCTTGCAAATGCATCTAACATGACATTGCGCGATAGACTCCGAGCGAGCGACATATACGCAAAAAGTGGACTTTGCAAAACTGCGATCCGAATTATTAAATTCCGACAACACAGAAGCACAATTAACGCGCTCCTCTCACGAACGAATAGCAGCAGATATAGCCAAAATGAACTCCCGGTTAAGAGACGAAATTAGCCGCACACAAGCCTCCGTGCGCTTAGACTTGAATCTGGAGAAAGGCCGCATTCGCGAAGAGGCCAATAGTCAGGAGATGCGAATCAAGGAGACTGAGACGAGGATTGAGCAGGAAGTCGCGGGTTTAAGGGAACGAGTGCAAGCTGTTAAGCAGTCGACTTTACAATGGCTGGTGTAAGTCTTTCGTTTCTGCTATTTTGATGTCTTTGAATACTAACTTCTCTTTAGTGGTGTTTGCACTGGTACCGCTGCTCTCATTATCGGTGCTTGGCGCTTGTTGATGTAAGAAATCATTCGTTTAAATAAATGACTAGAAGATCAGCATCCCTCTCCCTTGTGTTCTTTCTTTTGTACGATACTCATATCTTGAGACGATAGTGCATAGACTTCAGCATCAATTAAATTCTTTGGTGTAGCGACTATTCAGTCATGGCAAGAAGCTATAATCTACCTGAATAGCCATTAGCCTAACGTAAAATCTTTCTTTCATGAATATCTGCCAAAATAACTATATTATACACACTTTTTGAAACCATAACGACACTGTTAATTCGTCACTTTTTCTGACCTCGCCTGCCTCGCTTCCTTGTGGCGGCCGTAGCAGCAGAATTCTTGGTGGAAGTCGACTTGGTTACCTCAGTGTCGGCGAGGACGTCCCTCTCTTCGACGTCTGCATCATCCGAGCCTTCAACAGAGTCACTAGACTCCTGAGTGTCCTTGCTGCCGAGAGCCCTGCGATACAGCCAACGTGGGAGACGAAACACAAAGGTGTCTCGAAGCGAAGGTTGTGGAATCTCGTCAACATCTAATAAGAACTCCTGTTTCTCGCCATCCTCTGTTTCTTCTTCTAAGAAAACATTGCCAATCGAATCAACAACCAAGATCTTTCCGTTTTCGGCGTATACACGCTTCTTGTTGCCTGAAGCACCAGCCACATTCTCGCTAATGGGGGTAGCTGCACCAGACCCCGGTGCTGAATCACTTGGTCCAGCACTCTTGTTTCCTTTCTTGCTCTCCTTGCGATTTTCGCGCTCCATCATACGTTTCTGCCTACGGTTCAATGCCATAGCCGCGGGTGACTCTTCGACTTCAGCTTGAGGCGCGGAAGCCGGGGTTGCAGCAGCATCAAGACCCGGTATGCCGCCCAAGGCTCTTTCATCTCCCCAGGCAGCTTTCCTTGCGTGACGAATATATCTCTCCATAAATTCCCGTTGTCGTCTGTATGAAAGTACAAGAGCAATATAGTGACCGATGCCGCCAAAGCCGACGAAAAGGCCTAAAAGCACAGTTCCGAGCCCGGGACGGAAGCGAGAGTAATAATATCCTGTACCCTTCCATGTCGGAAAACCATGTTTCATGAAGTGATCGTATCGCTCGCGTGAAGGACCTTTAAGGATTTGAGCAACGGTGTTGAGTCGAGCGGAGCGCTCGGTGGCTTCTCTTTCGACGTTTGCGATTTGACGTTCCGATGGACCTTTGGACACATGGACGCCTGGCTTTGTGCCCTTTTTCTTGCCATCACCCCTCGAGCTGTTTGCGATGAATGAGCGCTTCACTTTATCCGGATGAATCTGCTTGGACTTTTTGCGGTGGGCTTTGCTGATTTCCTCTTGGTTCGCGTTGGGTTTAACTCCAAGGAAGTCTAGGCAATTGTTTCCCAATGTCAGCAAGTATCAACTGATACGCAAGGTTCAACGGAGACCCTTACCATAGAATGTCACATTGGGCCCTTCTTTGGCTATCATCTCATCTCGAACTTTGAAAATCTCGTGGTCTATGGAAAGCTTCCAGTTAGTTTCATGTCCGCAGAACTTCAACTTATACATAGGGGCCGTACCTTCTTTGGTCCATGCTGCGACGAATACCAAAAGAATGGCTACAACTAGGAACTGGAAAGCCGTATGCCGCATGGTGAACGCCCAAGTTGTCACATACCATACACATGCATCTGGACACATGTCAAATTGTCAATGTTGTCTCATTAATTTGGCAGAAACAGATATGCGCCTTACCATATCAGGTTAGATATGCCAGTCTAATTCTGAGCCAATCAAAATCTTATTTTGTCTCTTTTTGTGGATCTTTCTTCTCCTCAACAGCCGACTTCATTTCTATCAATTTGAATATGAGTAGGGATTTCTTCTTCATGATTGTCTTTTACATTATATACCGAATCACCACCACCAATATGGCCTATGTCTCCCCTACTTACAATTCCCCCTAAGCACCTCCAGCAGAAGCCTCCATAAAGAGCT
This sequence comes from Talaromyces sp. PYS2103, assembly GCA_023625975.1. NCBI lineage: Eukaryota > Fungi > Ascomycota > Eurotiomycetes > Eurotiales > Trichocomaceae > Talaromyces > Talaromyces sp. PYS2103. Next base: position 209,455 of record JAMAGB010000024.1, read on the forward strand.
TCTCACGCTTCATAGTAAGACTCAGCAAAACCACCAAGGCACCGGCGGTCATGACTAAGATATATGCGTTGTTCTGAGCATCAACAATGACTGCCAACACCTTCTCCTTGACGGATGGAGACAAACTTTGCAAGAGTGTCGACCGTGCTCCTGCAATTGTCTGCTCAATCTCCGCAGTTGGAATATCAGGCAGGATAGCCTTGATTCCCTCTTCACTCTTATTCAAGAATACTGCATTGGAAATGGCAAGGGCTAGTGTAATTCCAGTAATTTGAGCGCACGAGATGAATCCAACGGCGGCAGAGACCATTTGGGGTTCCACAAGAGCTTGGGCGACTGAGAAGGACGTTTGGGAAAACATGCCTACGCCAAATCCGATTAAGACGGTATATCCGTAAATATGAGAGACCGACGTCGAAAGGTCGACGGTGTACATCAGCGCGGCGCCAATCACAACAAAGATTCCTCCTGCAAGGTACCAAGGCATGTACAATCCGTACTTGGAGAGGACGGCACCATTGGCAATAACCGCGAAAATCATAATGAAGATAAAAGGCAGTAAACGAACACCGGATTCAAGGGCGGAATCCCCTCGTGTAAATTGGAAGAAGAGAGGCGCGCTATATATTGGGACGAAGAGAGCAGTTCCGCCGGCGGCTGTCGAAGCAAAGAGAGTCAAAATAGTGGGCATCTTGAAGAATTCGACTGGAAAGATCCGCTGCGCAACAGTAGTGAAGATTGTATATGTCTGCTGGATGCCAAGGAGGATGAAGAGAACGCCAGAGCAGATAAACAGACCAATTATCTTTCCCGAATTCCACGGAAACATCACTCCGCCAAATGACACTGCCATGATACCGGAGACAAAGGCGCCAGTCAACAGGGTACCACCTATGTAGTCTAGCTCGCGAGCACGATCAAGAAAGCTAACGCCAGGACGAGGATCCTTATCTGAGGGGAGCATGACGAGATAGACTGGAGCACACACAGCACCAATAAAGAGGTTGATATAGAACGACCAACGCCATCCCACCGATGAATCTGTGAAAGCTCCACCGATAATTGGACCAAGGACCGTTCCAAGACCCCAGGTGAATCCGGCACCGCTTACGTACATGGGGCGCTCTTGAATGGTAGTCGTAACAGCAAGCAGAGTCATGAGCCCGATATACATACCAGCTCCGGAAACACCACATATAGCGCGAGCGATAATAAAAGCATTGATTGACGGAGCAGCTCCACAAACAGCAGATCCAACCTCAAAGACAGCCACACAGAGAATGTAAGTCCATTTGGCGTTGAACTGAGCATAGACTTTACCCCAGATCAGGTTTGTTCCAGCAGAACCAATGAGAAACGAAACGCTGATCCACGAGAGTTTTGCGACGGAGTCAAAATGTTCGACGATGACTGGCTGGATGTTTGCGACGATTGTATTATCAAGAGCGAAAAGGAATTGTGAGCTGTAAATTGCGACGACGACGAGTGCCCATTTGAAGCCCGATATTGCACGCGGCAGAGCGGTTTCTGGGTCTGGTTTAGGCTCTACTACTGGTTGCTTTTCGGGATCTGCTTTTGTGGCAGTCAAGATGTTCTGGTAGGCATCAGATGGGTTTGCGTCGCTTTTGGAGTGAGGTTGAGAGTTATAAATCTCGGAGCCGCTCGAGAGGTCAGAGGTATCCGTACCCATGATTTCTGTTCTCTGGTCTTGACACACTCTAAGCACAAAATGCAAACCAAAAATACTTGCTACGAATGGAAGAAAAGAATACCAGGACTTAAATACTTTTAACACCAACACAAAAGGAATAGCTTCGTGACTATGTGTAGAAGTGGAATCTCCCCGAGCTACGGAGGGACGCCATTGCCCTTGGTTCCGTAATAGGTCAAAACCTTTCTCGCGCGACGGCAATACGCACTGTACTGACACTATATGGCAAGCATAACCAACCTTCATTGAAACGCGTTCCACATACTGGGCGCTAGAAGGCCTCATTCGACCGGCAATCCCAAACCCTGCCGGGGCGCGGTAAAAAGGGACTTAACATTTTACAAATCAATTTGTCAGCTCTGCAATAATGCACATAGTAGCTTTTTGTCAGCATCATGGAATGATATCAATCCGCAAAGGAAGTATGAAGTGAGGACTATAGAATATAGATACTTCCCAACCAATGAGAAGAGATAACGCAGATTGACAACCAGAACAGGAATAGCGTTAACGCGCAGTTTAGACTCTAGAGTTTAAGGTTAAGGTTACCGCTGCCGCCAAGGCCGCCCAGCATGTACGTATGTCGTCATGTCGTCCATGGACTGGACCCCTTTGATTCTCCGTACGTAGTTGGCCAGGTATGCCTTGCTTTTGTGTGTTTAAAGAAAATACGGAGTGATTTTGCCGTTGAGTAGCTTTACACGCTCTTTCCAACGTATTTTATCAACTCAATCATGAGTCTGTCTCGTTACGTGAGGCCGCTATCGATCCAGATCCAGGACCAGTTTGGGAGAGTTCATTATCACAATACATGAGTGCCTAGATAGATACATGTAGATATCTGTGACGGATATAGCTACCTACCTTAGGTAGGAGCTACATTTGATAATAACACATTCTCACAATCTATTGTCTCTTATCTATCTCATCTAAGCAAAACATAACAAGCACTTTGATCCATAATCGAAGCCCAATCACAGTCAAAAGGAAGAGTCTCCCTAGTATGCCAGCATTGCTCCATTATCTTCATCGCCTCAAAAAAAGTCCCCGTTGTCGGCAACGACTCTCCACTAGTAGTCCTCTGAGTAAACGACGCTGCCAAATGACGGAAAAAGCTCCGTTGGCTCTCACTCGCCATGCAGCCACAAACGCAAAGGGGCCAGATTACATTCAGTAACAGTTTTGGGTCATCATGTACGTCTTTGAAGAGTTCAATTGCGTCTGAGACGGGTTCTGCAATCTCTGGTAGCTCGGGATAGGGCCCGGATATGACGACATGCAGGTAGATAATGGCAGAGAGCGCATAAGCTTTTGTGGCTATTATGTGAGAAGGAATGGAGTGGATCGTCGAGGAACCATTTGACGGGTTTGGTGATGATCGCGTACTGTTAAGTTTCTCTAATTCTTGCCGGAGACGATGCTCGATCTGAAGACCGCGCTTCGCCAAATCGACTATGCTTAGCTTGTGGGTTGCTCGCGACTCTACCTTCCATTTATCCAAGACGGTTATCTCGAATATAAGCGACATGACCGAGCTTCGGCAACCCATGAGACGCTGCGTTGCGATTCCCAGATTATTCAGTGCTTGTATGTGATCGATTTTCAAACAAGGGGTGCTTCGTGTAGACGCACATGCTAGAATGTCCAGCGATATAAAGGATCCCAGCAAAACACAGGTGGCGCCGTCCTGTTCTGGGGGAAGGGGGCGTTTATTTGTTCGCTGAGTCATGGACTGGGTACTCGTTCGACCGGGCATTCGCGCTTCTATAAGAGGGGGTAATAAAGTAGATGCTGAACGGAGAAGACCTTGCCAATTTCTGCTCCCGCCGGCAAAAGTCTAATGTCACAATAATCGTTAAAAACTGGATTACGATGCCTTAATTCCAAGTAGGGTATCATACTTCCCAGCACAAAACTTGAAGGATGGAGGTAAGACCCTCCAGACAACGAACTAAGTCGCTATGACCCTGCAAAGTTTGAACATCTTCCATAAAAGAGTTTAGACCCTGTACGGCGAGATCATAGTATCCATCTTTGGCCCTCAACCGTTCTGCCAATGTCCCAATGGCGGCATCTTGAGATAATGATGCGACCAAAAGGTCACGCTCACTCAAAGCAAGAGTTGCGTAGTATGCTGGCTTGAATTTCTTGATAATTGAGAATAGCCAGGCTCTTTTGTATTTGTCCGCTGGGTTGTAGAAGGGATTCTGAATATAGAATACGTCGTCCAAATAGTGCATAAACAGAGCATCCTCCTTTTGATGTTCTGGCGTTGTCGTTTCGGGCGGCACTGGTCTCGGTAGAGTAGCCACGTTAGCCAACAGATTATGCGAGCTAAGAGGGTAATTTGGAGCTGTAGCTGCCGTAAGAGTAGAAGTGTTATATTGCGGTGTACTCCACATCATTGCATCAAAATCTGCATTGTTTCCACCATTGATGGCCAGTTCCAATATCTCCTGAGGCGCAACATCGGCCAATTCCATATCGCTCACTTGCGTGGCGGGCAGGTCGGGCACCAGCATCTGTGGTCCATGTGATGACGAGACATCTTCCGTATTTAGCGTCAGAGGATTGCAGTTGCCAGAGTTGCGGAGAGCATCAGATGAGATAATGTTATTGTGGGATGGTGCATTCCATGCTTGCTCAAGATAGGCAGTCAGGTCCAGCTCGGACGATTCATCGTTGGATCTAATTTCACTTGTGAGGCAGCTGGGCTGGCTCGAATGTGTGTTGTTTGAGTTGGGCCCAGAAGTAGGCGGCGTTTTATGAGTATCCAGCTGAAACACTGGCACTTGGTTGTAACGGACATTATGGTCGTACGATGAGCAACTCGGTTGAAACGACCTCTGCTTTTCTTTTTTCCACTTCCTCTGGCTGACAATATGCTTGAACTCCAAGGCCCTTTCTTTCTGTAATGCCCCGTTGTCCATCCACTCTGGTCTCGGTCCGTAGCCGTGACATTCTAATCTCAGAGAATTACAAGTATTGCATAGCGGACGGCTTTCGTCGCATTTCTTCCTGCGGACTCTACAGGTCCAGCAGCCATAGAGACTTCGTGCGGCTGGACCAGACATGTATCAGAAGATGAGAACCAAGCAATAACACACGTAGTTTGCAACTCAGTAGGGATGCTGAGGCATGACTTACGGATCCCGGTGTTGGTAGACATGTTGTTGGGTCCAGATCTTCAGTTCCAGCAATCGCGCTCGATTCCCTATGAGTTAGAAGCTCATATTCCGAAAGCCAGTGGTGAAGACAGAATCTTTTTAGCAGTCAGCATGTTAGATGTCGAGGACAAAACAAAGAAATTATACCGATGAAGTAAGGGTAGGTAACATCCAGTGGGGTAGGAAGGAAAGCTGAATCTGTAAGTAAGCTTCCACCATTTGTAGGGTTCCGCTGAGTTAGGGTATGGGGTACACCCGAACCATAGGCCTTTGAAATATCATCCTACTGGCAAAATCGAAGTCTTAGGGTTATTCTATTCTAAATCATTTGATCTTAGAGGTCCATCTCTTTTAACGTCTCTCTGTTTATCTGCTCCGAATTCAGGAATATAACGGCCTCACTCAGTGTTTTTATTTTACTATCTACCTCATCACAAAATGGGAACCCCATCAGAACAATCATCCAGGGCCACACTCCCTTAAAACTTCGTCCCAGTTTGCGGCGAATCCACGCCTGTCCCCATCAGTGGTCGGTCTTCTTCACCCTTGTCTGGCTTTTTCCATGGAAGTATTCCGTACCCCTCCCGAGGTCCTCTTCCATCAGCGGAATAGGTCGAAAAGCACCCTAACATTCGCGACGAACGTCAAGCTGGAATCCGGCAACTTTACAATATCCCAATCTATCGTGCCCACGATACGCCGCTCCGCTCACTGTATCGACTTTTTGAAGACATCTGTTTCTCCGACTTCATCATGATGGGCTACGAATGCACACACTTCTTTTTCCATGCCGAGCCCCACTGGACATTGAAATGTATTGCAGATCCTCGGGAGGATGATCCAATCCAGTTAGTTACATGTATACTCCATACTGGCTTCCAAGGTTCTGTTCCTTTACGTCGAGAATCAAAAAGCAAGTGGTATCGATTTAACACTTATGATGACTGTGTATAGAGTTGTACCACCGTCTTCAACCCCTTCAGCACGGTTCCCAGGCCCTGTATCGTGGGGGAGTGCTTCTGCTATGGTGGAAACGACGCGGGGGAATGTATCATCGTCGATAGATATCCTGCTATCTACAGCAATGTGTGGAATTAGAGGATTCCCTCCGATCCGACACGTCAGCTTGCACTAGTTTAGCTTACTCAGTACCACATTAGGTCCATACACGGCAGGGCGAGGATGAGTCAAGAATAAAGATTGAAAACTGGCGGTGGGCCTGGGCCTTGAGAAGTCCCGATTCTGCATGGACTGTGATTTGCTTGAGAATCGGGGGCCTAATGGACGTTCGCCTTGGTTGTTGAATTCAGTACATGCGGGGTTAGGTATCGAATCCGGCCAAGCGAAAGCTAAACGCAGTCAAAGAGAGGGAACCTCGTATTTAATGGTGACTTCTTCCCGCTCTGATCTCTCGTCTGTTCGCATCGTGTCTGAGTGACATGAAGTTCAGGAATTTGGAGGATGAAATCGACAGAATCTCTCTGATTAATCAGAAATCTGGCTTTCTATCGCGCTAGTCCCCTTCGGGCTCTGGCTGGCCCATAGGGGGAATTTGGCAGGAGCGGATTGGCTCGCCGCTGCCCCCTGGCTGGAGTTGATCCGTCGCGCCTTCCTCTTAGGCTTCACTTTTTTCTGTCTTTCCCTCATCACAAATCATCACAGCATTCTCACTCAATTACCATCCTGCCTTCTCAGCGGCTCTTTTATTCAGGCCTTCAAGCTTTTATCGATCTCATAATCCTCTAATTATCTTCCTTCCTCCCGTCTGATTCTTTCAGTCTTTACTTTACCATTAACAACAATGGCCCAATTCAAGATCCCAGTCGACCTCATCACCTCTCGTTTCGGCGACCGCTTCCAGAGCATGCGCAACACGTCCATAAGCTCGCGCTTCGCTAACCTCAAACCCATTTCGGAGTTCCTCAACATTAAACGTATCTCCAAGCCAGCAGACTTTGGCGAAGTGCAGAGCCGTGTCAACTACAACCTCTCCTACTACTCCAGCAACTATTTTGTCGTCTTTCTCATGCTGAGCATCTACGGTCTTCTCACCAACCCCGTTCTTTTGTTTGTGATTGTCTTGGTCGCTGGTGGAATGTACGGCATTGGCAAACTCGACGGTCGCGATCTTGATGTCGGATTCCTTCGCGCAAGTACCTCTCAGCTGTACACCACTTTGCTCATCATTGCTGTTCCTCTCGGTCTCTGGGCATCACCTATCGCGTTTGCCCTCTGGTTGATTGGTGCTACTGGCGTGACTACTCTCGGTCACGCTGCGTTTATGGAAAAACCTATCGAGAATGCTTTTTCCGAGGAGGCGGTCTAGGTGGTCGGCCGCGAACTCCTTACGATATGCCCCGATGGGGAAGACCACCAGGGGTATGGCAAGGAAATCAGACACGAAGGAGGGCTACACAGTGGGAGGATTTCGATGGTGTTCGTTTCGAGGAGATTGACAGTGACGTGGATGATGGTTATAGTGAATCGAAGTTTGGGGATGGATCGTTACGGCGCAACGGGAAGAATGGAGGCAAGGCGAGCACACGCGAGTTGCGGCTGAGGAGTAGTGGGTATGACTATGAAAGTGAGCTATCGGACGGCGCGGTATTTGATTTGGATGACGATGCGGACAGCACTGTGGCGTATGCAGTGCAGCTGGCGATGCGGGACAAGGAAGAGATGCTGGTCGAGAAGGCTTTGGAGAGGATAAGGCGGGCTCAAATGCTTGGGAGAAAGAACGTTCGGCTTTCGCAGGAAGAGTTGGGAGCGTTGGAGAGAAGACGAAAGGGAATAACAGGCAACAAGAGATCTACAGCCGCAATTGCCATCAGCCCCACTGGTCGTGTGCCTGCAGTTAATGATAGGCGACCGCAGAGCAGCCATTCACTCCCAAATGCTTCTCCCAGGTCTCGTGGTGCTTCTGAATGGCGACGGGGCTCACAGAGCCAATATTCACCAAATGAGTTCTTTGGGGTACCTCTACGTCCTACAAGTGGCGTCCACACCTCCCTGAGCAATAGTCCAACAAGCTCGTCATCTCGCCCAAGGACCCCGACTATGCAGTCTTTACGCCCGCAGCCGTCCGGTAACTCCCCCATGATGCATCAAGCTACTTATATGCAGCGATTCCCGTTAGAACGTGCGCCGCCTTTTGCCCGTGCCCTACCTGATGATCCGCAGTGGGCGCCTCGGCAACGTTCTCAGTCTAGTGTATTGCCGTATCCCCATGACAATTCTGTTTATGTACAACAGCAATACGGCGCCGTACCTGTCGATCCGCGATACGCCAGCTTGCCGAGCCGTCGACCGGTTGCGACCGATCCATCATTTTTGAATGCTAGCTATCCATCTACAAGTCCGAACATTCCTCGTCGAGAAGTGGTCAACTCTGCTGGTCGTCGTATCCCCGATGAAGTATCTGAAGACGAATCCAGCGAGGACGAAGAGAGCGAGGAAGACGACGACGATGATGATGACAGCGACGACGACGACGACGACGAGGGAGTGCAAGTTACACAGTCACCCGCTGTTCGTGCATCCGGAGGGCGAACAACAGTGGCTGGCGGTGGCTCCAGTGGGAACCGCGAAACTCGTCGCCGGCGTGGTGGTAAATAAGAAACTGTGCTCGAGACTCCTTTTTGTTTCTTTCGTGCCATACCCTTTGTTTGATATTTTTGATCTTCACCATTTGTTTCTTACGGTTTGCATCGTAGGGTTGTTATAACATGCGGCTATAATATGTTATGCCAGGGCTTATTCGTGGAATGGAGTTCTTAGAGGCGGTCAAATTATGCAGTTATTATGTTTTTTTGTGTTACAAGCTTTGTATATAGACTAATCTTTGTGTTTTGTTAGAAGTGATAGATTTGATCGGGTAAACAAGTCATTCATCCCGACTGGTTGTTGCGTTCCTGACTGATTACGGTGTCCCGTAGCAAAGTAAGCGACAAAACTCGTAATACTCCAGTATCGCACTTTTTGCACGGCCCAAAATTCTAAATTCACGCCACATAATAGTTTGTGGAGTGGATTACATCGGAATCAACGTATTTGAAGAATGGGATAATCTAAGATGGAAATATTTGATATGTTCGAGCAGGCCCAGCGATCAAACCCATTTGCAATCTAATCTACAGTAAGCTAGTCTATGTATGTTCACTTACATGCCCTGAGTAAGCCAGTAAGCAAGCCTTGCTAATACGATACTATATTGACTAATCGTAGCTAAGATTCCTAGCGTATCTAAGCTACAGCCAATCAGAGTACAAACAGATACAGTATATCCAATCAAAATCTCCCGTGCATATTGTGCGCACAAGTAAAAATGGTAAAATTGCACTTCTGTCCAGATGGGACACCGTACCCATGACGTCGGGGCTCCACCGCCGACTCTTTCTTCCTTTGGCTGTCCAATTATGAAGTCATGGACGGGTCTGTTAGCATTCTTATACCCCCTTTGGATTTCCCTTATTATTGCTATGTCTCTCCTCTTCTTTGTGACTGTTGATTTTTTACAGTCTTCTCTCGCCCCGGAGAAGTATATGCGGCCTTGGTTGCTGCCCCATTCGAATCGTCCCCTGTCGCATTCGCTACGCTCGCATGATACCATACCACTAGAACTAGAAGTTGTATAGCGTTCAGTTCGATATTTCAAGCTACTTTCCCCCCCGACACTCGCCCATCCGCCATGTGGATCATTTCTTTCTGGGTCTTCCCGGTCATCTCGGCCTGTATGTGGCTGGCCATGTTGGTTGCGATGATATCGACTTGGGCAGTGAAAGGGAAACCGCATTACAGCAACATGCCAGCAAGTCGTACAATTCCGTAAGCCCTTCCCTTTCTCGTTTTCTTGTGAGATTGCGCGATCTCAATTTTACTGACTTTTGAGCCGCAAAACTAGATACATCTCAGACATTGGCGCAACGGGGATACAACCTTTATTTATAGCAGGGAGCGCGGTTACGGTCGTTTTCTTGGATCTTTCTTTTCTGGCGGAGCGATGGCTACGACACACGGGGCAGCTAGTGCGAAATAAGGGACGTTTCGACAAGGCTTGCTCGATACTTTCTCTTTTATTCTCTATTGCTGGGGCAGCGGGGCTGATCTTACTTTCTATTTTCGACGATGTCCATCACCGTAATCTTCATGATGCATTCCTGGGATTGTTCATGTGAGTCCTTCGGAAATATCAATTTCGGTTCGTGGTATATAGGTCTAATGTCTTGAATAGTGGTGCATACTTGATCAGCGCTGTGTTCATTTGCTTGGAGTACCTGCGTCTTGGTGTCTTTTATCGCAACCAACATCGCGTCCTCTTCATTAGCTTCTGGATCAAGCTCATCTTTATTGTCGTCGAGCTCGCTCTTGCGATTGGCTTTGGAGTGTTGAACCAGCACGACAGGGGCAAAAGTAATGCCGCCGCCGTTCTCGAATGGGGTATGTCAATCCCATCTACCTACGTACTGATAAATAACACAGACTGACTGTGTATAGTGATCGCGTTGGTCTTCACATTCTACGTCCTGTCCTTCATCATTGACCTACTACCATCTGTACGCACCCGCCGCCATATCCCTCAGGGCGAGAAGGTGTTCGGACGACCAAGTACCAGCTCTGGCAATCATGAGGTTACATATGAAGAGCCAGTAACCACGGACTCGATGGGTGACCGAGGAAACACTTATCGCGGCCCGGTCACTGGACACCACACGAATGGAGCCCACCTGCCTCGAGATTTCTAATTGTCTTATATAGAATGGCAGTTGATGACTACGAATCAATGACGACTTTTCTTTTTGGCTACGTTGGTTCTTAATTCTTACGTGATGTGTATCTTATACCTCTTATCCAAGTCACCAAGTGTCGACAAAACCAGTATATTGGCTACCCCGATGCTCACGATTTATTTTAATCCTGAATATACCTAATTTGTTAAGTTGACATGATCACGAAAGATAAATATTTAATTAACAGTAGGAGTGCGAGATTCTGAATGTAAGGCACCAATATTCCCAGGCGGCGTCCAGGCGTTAAGGCGCCAACACATCAGTCAGCCGTCTACTAACCATCTAAACACTCACCGACTATTCAATGTCATTGTTTATAACTTACCCATTTAGCTATGCTCCATCTAATCATATCAAGTTATTAGATCCTCTTTCTTATTTTCTGGTTACCGGCCCCCAACCTTCTTTTTCTTAACTCTACAAGAGTCTGGACTCTGGAGTCCAACCTTTGTATATCCTCCTCGCCCTCAGTAAGGAGCAAATCTGCTGTGCAACGATATCATTTCACCGGTTTTTATCAGAACGAACGTCTTACATGTAGAAGAAGGAAATTGACTCTCGCCGATTGCCGTTTCCTGATTCTTAAATGTTTATATTTATCATCCATGTTGGACCTGAATTGTCGGAATCGGATTTTCTGCAATCAACAAAGAATTCACTCCGGCTCGTTACCACGGATCAATTCTTGAATCCATAACTTGCATACCTCAAAAAAAAAAAAACCATTATCAACAGAAAACTCAATTTTTATATAAAAAAATAATGGGACAGAAGAAATTCAACAGGCCAAGGCCAGGCAGGCTCACACCCTCACCGAGTTCATCGGCAAGCTCTCTGAGTTTCGATCTGTCTTCTCCAGATCGTCCGTATGATAATATTTTGAATTTTCGGGATGTTGGGAGGTCGATTAATGAGTTTGCGGGGGATAAGTATGTATCTAAATCTTTTGAGAAGTGTACTAGCAAGAGGATGTATGCTAATGTCTGGGTTTAGGATCTTGAGAGAAGGCATTCTTTTTCGAAGTGCGAGGGTACGTTCTGTTGATGACTCTTATCGGATTGTCAATAGCTGACTCCTGCTCTCTTGTACCAGCTGGACGATGCGTCAGAGCGAGATAGGCATCGTCTCATAGACGACATCAATCTCTCGACAATCATCGATTTACGATCAAAGTATTTTTTTTCTTCCATTCCAATCTTATGTATTCAAATATCCTAATTATCAACAGTACGGAACACGAATTGGCGACACGAAGGCATCAAAATTCTATATCATTGACTTCTTCAGAAAGCCCCAGTGTCCCAGAAACCGGCGAACCATCGCATCTCCTAGATTTACCAGGAGTAAATCGACACTTTATCAGTCTCACAGGACGTGCCTTTGAGAGATTACTTTTGTGGCGATTGGATTGGTATAATTTCATGTATGACCTTATACCTTTCTGATATCAAAATAGATTACTAACCCAGGAACGAAATAGAAAAGTACTAGGTCTCCTCGCATCCGGCTATCGTAAAGACGCCATCAAAGTCATCGCAACCGAGGTCATGAAACCGCGCGGTCTCATCGGACTAGCCCAGGATACCCTCGACAGCGCCGGCGCTGAGATCCGGGACGTATTCAATGTACTCACCAGAAACTCCTCTTACCCAATATTGATTCATTGCACGCATGGCAAGGATCGGACTGGATTGATTATCATGTTATTACTCTTACTCGTCAGCGAGAAGCTTACGACATCAACTAATATACCGCTTACTACTGCTATTGCGTCGGATTATGCGAAATCCGAGACGGAGTTGCGGCCTGATTTGGAGTCTTTAATGAAGGAGATTACGGAGATAGGGCTAGATGAGGAATTTGCAAAGACACCCTCGGGGTTTACGGAGGTGCTCAAATCGTATCTGGATTCGAAGTATGGTGGAGCGAGGGGTTATTTGTTGTCGATTGGGTGTGAGGAGGCGAATATTGAGAAGGTGCGGAGAAGGTTGTTATTGCATATTTGATACCTGATACCCTTTTTCTTTTCTCATCTGTATGAACTATTTTAACGGCCTGGCAAGGGCTTTTCAATTTACCACTACTTTTAATCTCACAAAGTCAAAGGAAGGCGTATACTTCCCATACGCTACAAGTTCCACACATCCAAAGCAACAGACTGGTCCGTCCTATTCGGGCAACTACACTTGAGTTAGGGTTTCTCTGGAGACTGGGCAGAGACACTGTTGTGCAGTTCAATAGGACTAACTAGACAGATAGCCATTTCTTTGCCAATTTTTATTTACATGTAATAGCTAGTACTTAGCTTCTGCTCGGTGCGCATCATTCCGTGACACGAGATTGCAATAGAAAATGTATCGAGCCCTAAAAGAGATGGATCCGGGTGGCGCCACTTAGGGAAGACTAAAATCCTCCCTGAAAGCAACTATGATTTCTGTGTTGTGGAGGAGATAAGAACGTATGATGTAGGATGATGATCATGTGAGTATTTTGCATGTAGGTATTTACAAGTAGGTATTATCCAGTGTATAGTCTCAAGTAGGTATTTTCGCATCTATGGATGTAGGTATTCATCCAACACATCTATAAAACGCGCCTGCTCCCACCTCATGACCTCGGGAGGATTCATCATTGATGTCAACGACCGAGAAGAGATCATACAGTTCCATTGACCTTACAATTGTCTCGACGGCACAATGGACGTCTTCCTCGATGTCTGCGACACGTTCTTTTTCGATCGTCTATATGCCACCGTGCTACCGAGAAAAGACCTCGCCAACAACAATGACACTCTACTGAACGAGGAGGCATACAATCAACATGTCCAACTATACTATCCCCTCCAACCGTCTGAATGGGCTGGCTCCAGCGCTTGGAAACGAGATTATCTTCCTAGACAGGCCCTATCACTATTTCTGATAACATGGTACTAACACACTGTCCAAAATCTCATTGATACATGTCAACTGGTACTAATTGAAACATTGAACAGGCTCTTCGGCGTATGCATGTACCTCATCGGCAGCACAATCCTCTACCACACAGTCTACAACAAACGCCTCCTAAAACACCCCAAATTCCTCCCACGACAAATCCAGCAAGAAATCGCTCAAAGCCTCTTCGCAATGCCCATAATGGCCATCATGACCATCCCATTCTTCCTCGCCGAGATCCACGGCTGGACAAAACTATACGACTTCGAATTCTCCGATACAATCCCATTCAATATCCCGCTCGACAAATACAAATACCTCCAATACCCGATCTTCATCCTTTTCACAGATACGTGCATATACTGGATTCATCGCGGTATTCATCATCCCTTGATTTACCGCTTCGTTCATAAGCGACACCATAAATGGATCGTGCCAACGCCTTATGCGAGTTATGCCTTCACTCCTGTCGACGGCTGGTTGCAGAGTTTGCCGTATCATATATTCCCGTTCTTTTTCCCATTACAGAAATGTGCTTATTTGGGGCTTTTTGTGTTTGTGACTGTTTGGACGGTTTTGATTCGTAAGTTCCCCTTTTCGCTTTCCAGGGGTTGATTGCTGATTGTGGTTGAAATAGATGATACGACATATTTCTCTTATTCGAGGATAATCAACGGCGCGGCATGTCATACTATGCATCATCTTTATTTTAATTATAACTATGGACAGTTTACGACGCTCTGGGATCGGGTTTTCCGGACTTATTCGACGCCGCATGGGAAGGATATGGTCATTCCTGACGGAGATGAGAAGAAGGTACATTAAAGAGTTCGAAGGCCGCGAGATACGTTCAACTTGTACATAGTTCAAGTTACCCAGATTCAAGGAAGAAAAAAAAGGCATGTCATATACTCGTCCTCCTTGGCACCGCAAACTGAATAAACTCATTCAACTTCCCCAAATCATCCGTAGCAGCACTATCCAAATACTGGAAAGTCTTCCCATTGTTTTGCGTCTGGTTGGTAGTGGCATCAAGTGTAGTCATCAACAGCCACCACAGTTCCTCGGCATGTTTCGGATATCCAAGATGTAAGTTTTGTTCTGTCTTCGTTGTTGCCGTCGTCGCCGCCGCCGCCGCCAGAGTTCCCTTGGGCTGGAAATGACCCAGAACTGATTTCCATAATTTGCTCCAATTCATGGCGGCATGTTTGATGGTGTCCATCGATATGAATCCGAGTAAACCGGATCTTGCCTGAAAGGCGAGGGAGTTCATTGCTATTGACGTTCCAGAATCAATAATTATATAATGGAAGCTAATGAATATACATACCGTATATCAACATAAGAAGATGCTCCACAGACAAGGATCGATCCCAGGATATTCGATGGTTAGACGAAGGCATTTGTAGCAAACTCTCAGCGACTTTTCGTAGAGTAGGAAGTGGTGACTCATTCTCGTTTGTACGTGTAACGACAATATCATTGAATGAAGACACATTCTCAGCCTCGAACAGTTCAGTACTCCATGGGAAATCGCAGTCCATCTCAAAGATTGATACTGATGGATGGTTTTTGAAGCATACAGTCAGGAAACCATCTGCAAGAAACGTCCAGCAGGCGACCCTTAGCGAAAATGTTAGAGTGATTTGACACGCAGCTGGATTTGGTAAAGAGCACTCTCACCTGATACAGATCTCCTCCGCCGCAAGATCCCTCCATTTCCTCTCATCACAAACCACAGGATCCTGTCTCCGTTTATAGTGAAACAAGCCCATAGATCGTATAGAGGAAACCAAACACGGATGCCTAATAATCCGAATGCGCCGCCTGATTTGCGGGTCTCCCTGTGAAAATTGAAGCATCTCAACTATAAGTGCAGCCTGAACTGTTTCCATCGTAACGCCTCTAATCGGCTGGTCATTTGATGTTGTTGTTGCTGCTGCTGCTGTTGTCGCCGAATTCGCAACCTTTCGGAAAACATACTCTTCAGCCACACTGAGAAGTGTAGGTGGTAATAAATCGGCCCCGTTGAACGGAATAGTATATACGGCTCCCGCTAAGAAAATCGCCAAAAGGAGGCAGTTCGATACATTAGCAGGATTGAATGTCGGGTAGTGCACGACGGGCATATGCCAATGCAGGGAATTGAAAAACGCCGTGATAAAGACCGTGAGATTCTGAACGGTGAATAATGCGTCTAGTTCCGTGATATCGAGAATGTCTGCTTGATTCCCAGTTTCCAAACTCATGGACCTTGATGTCTCCACCAACTCGGTCGCGATTCCATATAACTGCTTCGGTAACTTGGAGGGAGGTAGAACATCGTTGAAGACGAATGCACCGAGTTGATCATAATAATCATCATCCCCAGTCATTATTGAACCACTGCCGAAACTCAACAAACCAGGATCCACAATATCCCCGATAAAAAACTCTAGCGGACTGGGCGTAGACGAAACCGTATTCTCAAGCGACGAAAACGCAGTCGCAAGATTCCTCCTCATTGAGCATCCCGCCGTTTCCGAAATGGCCAATCGATCATTTTTCACCGATGGATCGGTGAAGCGTAACAGGAAGTAGAACGGCTCATTACCGGTAAAGCTTCTGCTGCTGCTGCTGCTGCTTGTTGTAGTCGTCGTAGTCGTCGTCGTAGTAGTAATCATTGACCGTGAAAGATCGATATTCTTCGGACAGGTAGACTGTTCCAAAGAACATCGATACCCCAACCCGCGACAACGAGCGCACGGAATCAAGGATCTATCGCATGCCGTCCTGGCATCAAAACATTCATCGCAAGACAACTTTTTCCGTCCAGCTCTGGCTGCCGGTGGGATTGGTTGGTTGTGCTTCTTTGCGCATTGTTTGCTGTGTCTTCTGGCTACCTCCCTACTGCCAAATCAGATTTAACTGTTTCAATATTTCCCAATAAAGGGTCAAAGAATATGGAGCATACGGCTTTTGGAATTCCTTCTTGCAGATTGGACAGCTTGCTGAGAGTTGATTTGTATCTGTTGATTTGTCAGTGGACGTTTTCATTTCGCTGACAGGAGATAGGAGGTTAGCAACTTACGTGTTAACTCATGGCGAAGTAAATGACTCTTTCTCGAGTATGCTTTGTCGCATTGAGAGCATGGAAACATTTTCAGCTGACAATATCATTGATCTAACCAGTCAGTGGTTATAATTGTAATGACTAGCAAACAGGTCTGTAAATAGAGAGGTTGCCTGAGGACGGAACAAGAAATTGGATTTCCGGATGGCGGCCTCAGGCAGAAACTGGTTGATATCAATGATTTTTCTAACATGACAGTTCAAAGTGACACTTGTTTCATTTGTCATAGATAATAGTCATAACTATACAGTACATCTAAACATCAAGACATCATAATCACAAAGCAAGCGTATACGTACAGGTCATAAGTGCGAAAAGATCGGGGATATTGTAGTCATAAACAAGAAAGGCGTTATTTCAGATAACAATTTGACAATATATCATAGAAATAGAGCTCCACGCGAGTCAAAAATCGAGACGATTAAAGATCTTCAGAAAACTTGGAATCCCTTGCAGATCCACTCAAGCTTCTTTGCTCAGCCTGCGCCAGGCTCGGAGGAGCCGGTAAAGACTCCTCGGTAAAACTATCGTGTAACTCGTTACGTTCCATAGTATTCAAACGAGGGACTTGTGGAGGATGAGAAGACATTGCTGTCGTACCGACTGTTTTGCTAGCACCAGCAGGAGCGCTGGCCGCCGTGGGAGAGGCCAGTGGAGATCCTGCATCAGAAGTCGATTTTCTAGAGATAATGCCGCGCAGGCTCATTCGTAGCCCCTTTCTACGTCGGTTTCCATCCTCGCCTGCAGGACTGGAGGACCATCGCCGGTTTCTATCGGCTGAGCCCTCGGTGGAACTGCTCCATTGGCGGGGGACTTCTTCAGTGAATGCGTCCTCCTCGACGTGTGGTCGTTGGGGTGCAAGATCTGAAACCAAATCGGTGTCCAGGACAGGGTGGGATGTTAGAGGAGCCGCGCGTTGATTAACCTCTGCTGCTGGGGCTCCCGTAGCACCGGTTGACCCCTCACCTTCTTGTCTGGAAGGTTCCTCTGGAGGTGGCGGCTTGCTGAACCGACGACTGAGTTTTCCTTTGAACCATGATTTGATCTTGGATTCTGACTTTGGGGACGTCTGTGCACTCGTCTGCGGTTCAGGATCTGCAGTTTCAGACACCATCTGCTCGTGGGAAGGCTGTGTATTATCGTTACCAGATTCAGTCGTTCCCACGGCCGTTGACTCAACTGGCGCTGTCACTGGAGCAGTAGCGTTCATAGAGCCTCGTTCGAACTGCTCATTTACACCGTCGCTACGAGGAGGTGCAGTTGGTCCCTCATCTGGCTCTCCACTGTCACGATTTCCATCGGTCTCTGCTTTCTTCCCGGAAGATTTCCTAGAAGTGCGAGAGAACATTTTTCCACTACCCATCAGCGAACGTCTCCGACCTAGAAGCGTTCCCTTTCCCTTCTCCTGCGTGGCTGCTATTACATATAAGTAAAATGATTAAAAGAGATTAGCAAGTAAACGTACCATATTGTTTCTTCTCCTCTGCCCGAATGTCTGCCTCTCTCGCACGGTCGGTCTCTTGTCTCCTCTGTTGTCTTTCCTGGTCCAACCGCTGCTCAACCTCTCGGGCGCGTTGTTCCTCAACCCGATTGTCAATCTCGTCCAAAGTAGGTTGAATGCGGGATCGTGCAATTGCCTCGACCTCAGTCTGATCCATATACTTATCACCGCCAACAGGAACCCTACCAAAATTGGTCAAGCGGGCCTCACTTTCTTGCTTGGCGCGTAGTTGTGCCTTTTCTTCCCATTCACGCTGCATACTTGGGGACGGCTTTCCAGTATCTGCGTAAACCTGCTCGTCCATATCGTGGATGGCGGCATGCACATTCTTTCGTGCAATCTCCATCAATTCCGCTCTGTCCTTGGACTTCTTTTCATCGATCGCATTCACACGACTCTGTAGAGAGGACATCTGGTGTCTGATGCGCTCAGATCTTTGCCAATCAATCTCCGATACGTCTCCTTCACTTGACGTCCTTCTCCTCAGACGACGAGTAAAGGTCTGGCGCGACTTGGGACTTGTGGTAGTTCCATAATACTGCTGCTGATTGTACAAGTCATCCCTCTGCATTTTAGCAAGCTTCTCTGCAGCAATCTTTTGGGCCGCTTCATGCAGGTTTGGCATCGGTCGCTGTTGAGTGACGTTGTACTCGTCTCCAGGCACCCATGAAAACTGAGACTGAGAGTAACGATGCGACAACTGCTTTTGTGCAGCAGCACTTGCAAAATCAGTTTCGTCAGAAGGTCCTTCTTTCGCCGCAGCTGCCGACGCGTACATATCTCTTGCCATTGAGACGGCGGCGGCTCGAAGAGTATCTTTGTACCTTTGCTCTTCAAGCTCAATCTCCACAGGAGGTGTGGCCGTGTATAGTTGTACATTTGTCCGCGCAATATGATGTATCCGAGCAGCTTCCATTCCCGGTTCGAGATCGCTCAAGACATTGCGAGTATCAGCCTGACTGGCTCGATGCGATATGGTCGCAGCAGTAAGCGCAGCGGCAGCATCGACATGAAACATTGGCTTTGTGGGTGCAGACTCTGTCCTTCGTCGATTAGAGACTGCCCCGGTAGCTGCCGTCAAGGCACCGGGACTGTACTGAAGCGTTGGAGTAGTCTCCCGCTGTGGGGTACGACTTTTTTCAAAAGCAGCTTTATCAAATCTCAGCTCTGGAGTGGTAACGGCCGGTGGAGATGCAGTATACACCCGGTCTTGAGCGGCTGCTAAAGCGGCCTTGTAGACGTCTGGATTGGGCTGTTTTGGGGGAGCGGGTTCGGGGGTTTGATAGCTTCGTACAAAGGCAGCAGCTTTTTCAGCATACGGCTGTCTCTCAGGTTGCCAGGCGGTGGTAGTTTTTTGGTTCGCATGAGCAAGACTTGCAGCAGCGCTGGCATTGGCAAGAGTGAGACCTGCAGGAAGCGGGGATGCTACAGAAATGATTATTTATCAGTCATGAGATTTGAGTTCTGCATGTTCTGTGAGCAGGGCATACTCTGATTCCGAGGTCCTTGCAATTGTGCCTCGCTTTTAGCACGTTTGTGCATTGGATTTGTCGCATACAGTGCAGCCGTTGCAGCTATCGCTTGTCAATTAGATGCCGGCTATCCACACTGTGGGTGAAGTGACATACCATGATCAGCTAATTGAGCAGAGCCCTCATTGGTGCTCCGAACAGCAGCCATATCTGCTTATATGCCTAGGTACTCAGTACTCGGTGGGACGTTGCAACAGCCTGACATGAGAACAACCTCTTATAGAAGAGATATGAGGTAGATAGTCAAACAGATGAGACCCGGGAAACAAGAACAAGAAGATAGTACAGATATACAAAAACCACAGACTCACAATGACCACACGATCAAGTAGTGACGAAGAAAGAATAAAAAGTCATCTCATCATATACGATCAGTGTAACGGTGATGGTTACCGAAAGCTCCGATGAGCTTCAGCTGGATTATGACGAGTGACGTAGTCGGGCGGCGGACGAGAAACGAGAAGCCACGACTGGCTGGGCGGCTATGCCTGGATAGGGCTAGCTTCGATGCGAACTGTAGTCTAAATTCTCATGATCCTCAGTTTGGTTGTCCAATGAGAATGCCTATAAGACTGCCAAGACGGCGCGCACTAAGTCTATCTAGGTTTAGCGCCTCAGATCGTTTAACTTATGAAACCTTAAACTCGTGATTCTCGTGTTTTGATTGGTCGATCTACGTAGAGTTGCACTGAGCTAGTCTTCCATGGTGTCATGGCTATTTCACTTCACTTCAGGCATCGCAATGAATAAGTCATTCGGCCACCGAAAAAGACAAAAGCTAATTATATTATTAGGTATTATTATAAAGAGTAAAATGCTCTCATCACAGATTGAGCGCTTTTAAAATATTATGCCGTGCAAAAAAGGAACGGTTTCGTTTTCCGAAAACATCTGCAGGAGTCATCAGTCAGGATAGGAGTATGCCGAAGCCAACAGGTGAACTTACACATGGGTATCGCCAGCAGACAAACGCCAACTTGGATCGTGCCAATGGCAATAAACGGTACGCGTGAGCCTGACTTCTTGACGAGCCAGTCGTACGCGAAGAAGGTGAGGATGAAACTGAAGACGTTTTTGAAAAATAACATGCATGTGAATGCTTCGACCGAAATTTGACCTAGAACGTTGAAATCAGTAATCAATCGAATTAGAAAGCGATAGACGGCGTACGGTGTGCATCCACGATATACAGTGCGCTCGCGACAGCGCCCATCACCATTCCCATGACGACAAAAGCGAAAAACACGTCCGGGATGAGCCAGCCGTATCGTCTGGGCTCCTCTGCAGTAAGGCCAAATCCATAAAGGCCAATGCCGCTGAAGAGCAATTGAAAAAACACGAGAACTATTCGAAATTCGGGCTCATAAGTGCCATTGTTGAGTTTAATCATACGCTTGTTGACCCAGTCAGAAAGCAGGCCAGAAAGTACCAAACCGAGTATGGATCCAATAAAAGCTCCAGTGTACAGATAGCCAGTCTTCACTTGGTCAAACCACAATGGAGGGCCAAGGAAAACGGCTGCCAGGACGACACCGATGAACACCGTCCATCCGATCAAGACACCTTGTGTGAGGACGGCCTAGTCATTGCATAATCAGTATCTAATTCGGCGAGGTAAGTTATCAACTCGGAACCTTACCCAAAGAATTCCAGGGTGGAAGAAGAGCGGGAATGGCCGGAGAAACAATTTGAGAAAGTTCTCGTCCGTTTTCCTCCCATTGAACAGTTTGAGTGTTTGCCAGTACGAGTATTGCGACGTTCGGGTCTCCGTTGAAACCTCGCTTGCCGGGCCTGATAAATGGTGTTTCTCTTCGTGCGTAACCTGAGAATTACCATGAACAACACCGCCCGGAGATTGTGACGTCGGAACGACGATGCTGGCCTGAGAGCCTCCTTGCCCATGGATTGTAGTTATTTCGGCATCACCGGAGAAATCCGTATTCAAGTTGTCGGCCCGTCGATACGCTGTTTCTGGGACAAAGAAGAAAACAAATGGCAAGGCCACTGCAGTAAATATGGTAACAAAATAGAACGACCACTGCCATCCCAACGTCGCCGTCATCTTGCCAACAATCACCGGGGTCAAAAAAGAGCCCCCAAAGAGTGCTACATTCGAAAACGCCATCCGCTTTCCACGTTCCTATGAAGTCTCAATGAGCAGTCATAAGAAGAAATGTACAGAGGTCGGACACTCACATGCATAAAGAACAAGTCGCCAACGCAAGCATTCACTAAAGCTTCAAAGGGCGCCAAAGCAATGCCTTGAAAGATTCGAGCAGCCACCAAACTTCGATAATTCCCTGTGCTTCCTCCAGCCCAAGCAGTACTGATAATCATCAGTATATTACCAAGTATAAAGAGATGGCGTTTTCCCCAGATCCTGGCGGTCGGCACACATAGTATACCTGCCGCCCCCACTCCGAGAAGATGGTAACCCGTCAGCAAGGCGACCTGCGTAATGTTTTTTTTAAAAACGAGAGCGATGGTGACGGTGTTTGCGGCCATGATGGGACTCATAGTGGTGCAGATGACGGCGACGAGGGATAGGATGGCCAGGATTAGATCGCGGCGCCATAGTGGCCAGTTCTTTCGTTTCTATCAGCGTCCTTTCTTCTCTCATGCCTAGTTATAGTCGGTGACGAGTGCATACCAATGGATCATAGGGGTCATCGCTTGGTTGCGGAACAAGAAGTATAGGAACTGGACCGGAACGATCGTATTTTAGCCATGGCTGTTGCTGGTGTGGTTGTCCCTGAGTAGTATCTATGCTCTCGTTCACGTAGGATGTCCCTGTACGTAGATCAGCATATCATTCTGTTGACGACCGTCCAGCAGAGAGAAGATACCAGGAACATGATCCAACTTAGAGTCTTCCAAGACGCCCAGACCCATTGTGAGATGTATATTAGCTAGATGACTGCAGAAAAGTGCAAGTCCAGGATGCCAGGAACTATAACGTTGGGTTCTTAACCGTAGATAGATAAGCACGGGAAGTAAGCATCCAGCAGTGCTCGGCAGGCGCCAATCCGGGCCCTGCAGGCAAACCTTGTGACATTCTAGGCTTCAGCTTTTCGGCTGTTTGGCCGCCGACTCGTACGGTCAGACCGTCTGGGCTCGATGATCATGATTCATCATGTGATGCACGGAGTATCAGAGGGTGGTCCAGCGGCGCCTGTGATTGGCTGTACCCCGGATTTGAGAGAGCCTCGTACGGCAGGTGGGGCGTGGCATGAGTCAGTGATTGGTCACTGCGAAGTATAGCAGCAGAAGGTTCAATAGCTACACAACACAACAACGGTATGTATCATTCATGATACATACAGCTGGACGTTGACTGTTCGTTGGACGTATCCAGGCATTGTCTGCCCGAGCTTGCACAGATCATAGTATCTCCCATAGTCGGATACAACCAGATGCAACGTAACTCACTTATTGTTAGTCATAATAATTGGTAGTAAGATCGGAAGATGCATGGAGCCGATGGGTCGATCTGATCCAAGGCATGACATGGTATCGGGTCCTGTGCTCCGAGTAATTAGCTGACCTTTAAGCTCACAGTGGCTCCGTCGTCTCAGGTACAAATTGCCGATGACTCCTCTCCATAGGCAGCTTGTTTTTTCCTTATTTAACCAGCATCAGTGTCACTCTCTCACGTCTTCCTTCCATCATTCTTTCCAATCATCAAAAGCACTTTCCAAGTTTCCAAGTTTCCAACTGTCCATCTCTCATCATGAAGTTCACCGCAAGCGTTATCTCCGGACTCGCACTGTGCGCTGTCCACGTTGCCGCCCAAGACTTCGGCTCTATTCCCACTTGTGCTGTAAGCTGCCTACCAGGTCTCGATACTCCAACAAGATCAACTAACCCAGTGAACCTCTGATGGTATAGACGGACTGCGCTATGAACGCTCTCCCTGCGGAATGCGGTCTGGACATCAAATGCATCTGCAGCGCTTCGTCCTTCCTTAGCTCTATTTCCTGCTGCGTTTCTACCGCCTGTAACGCCGCCGACCAAAAAAGTAAGACAAGACTCTGTCCTTGGGAAACCCACAAAATGAATTCGAAACTAACAGTGACTGTTTTTCTGCGATAGCAACCATCCAATTCGCAGCGCAACTCTGTGCTGGTGCCGGAGTCACTAATATTCCAACCGCCGCTGGTTGCCCCGGTGGTGCTTCTTCTTCTTCTTCTTCTACTGCGGGAGCTACCTCAGCTACTTCTGCAGCTTCCACCACTGCTCCAGGAACTACCACCACTGCTCCGGGAAGTACCACCACTGCTCCAGACAGTACCACCACCGCTCCAGGACCTGCCACCACTGCTTCGGAACCTACTTCGGAACATACTTCGGGAGCTGCATCGGAAACCGCTTCGGAACATACTTCGGGAACTGCTTCGGGAGCTGCTTCGGGAACTACCTCCACTGCTGGCGCCGCAGCCACATCTGTCAAACCCTCCACCGTATCCTCTGCTGTGACTCCTGCGCATTCATCCGGTTCTGCAGCGGGCTCCGCAACAACTCCTTCTGGTTCGTCTGTCGCTGTGCCAACAAGTCATGCCGGAGCTGCTATTCCCATGGCAAAGAGCAATGGTGTCGCCGCTGCTGGTGCCGGTGCTGCTGCCATTTTGGCTGCCATGTGTCTTGTCTAAGATTCCTGTCATCCCTGTTGTGCACCTACGTCAGGGACAACAACAGCCTGGCTTTGTGGTCATGACGTAGTCTCTTTCTGTAATAACTAGTTAATACTTACTTACTAATACTTGAGTCGCGAATTGAAGGTGTTCAGAAAAGTCTTTTGAGAAATTGTTCGTATTCATATTTGTAGCATAAGAGTCAATTCTAGTATGAATTAGTGCATGTCTATTGTATCTTAGCCAAGATCTTTTTTTTTTTTGGCTAGTTGAGGTTCCGCTCATTCTCGGCAGCTTGTTGCTGGGCCAGGCGAGTGGCCAACTCACGTCGTTCCTCGCGCACATTAGATAAAGTCTGGGATTACTGTTAGTCTCATCAACGTTTAAAGGCATTGATAGCAGGAGCAGCAAACAGACCCATAGCCAGAACATCATCTCCACAAAGGCATAAGTAAACACAACCCGACTCTTGATCTGGTCCAACCCCATCTTCACTTGACCATCACCTGACCATGACGACGAACGCGATTTCCCACCACTCGTATATATAAACAACGAAACGGCGAAAAAGAAACAGAACCGAGCACCGGCAATAAAAGTCCAGATTTCGTTGTATATCGCAGCCAATTGTACTGTCACTGAATTTATGGTCTGTTTCGGTTTTTGTAATGTGATTCGTGAAAACCCCGTCTCTTCTGTCCGTCGTTGCTCTTGTTGGGCGGTGTTAAGGATGTCGTCGATTTGAGGCAGTTTGCGGACGATGATAAGGTCGATTAGGGCCTCACTGACTAGTAGGATGGCGCAGATTGCGAAGGGGAATTGTGATGTTGCAATGGCTGGATCGAGGTCCTGTTGTATTATTTTTAGTACTATGCTCGTGACTTTCAAAGGCCTTTGAATTGAACTTACAACTTGCATTGCTTCGCCGATTATAAAAATGATATCCGAGTCTGTGATAGCGCTCGGGGATATGATCAGGTAGACGGCAATTATGAACATGAACAGCGCGTGCGCTTGGATGAGAGTTTTTGATGAGAGAAGGGCCATTGTGGTAGATATTCAAAACGCAATATGCCCGTATATCAGAGTGATGCTTTGTAATGGGTGTTGTCAAGGGAGAACAGAAAAAGTAGCAAAGCTGCCAACAGAGAAGCTAGGCCAGCTCCACAGAGCGGGTCGTCAATCCCGCGCGCGGCGCTCCTGATGTTCTTGGTCTACGGAGTACGGAGATGGTGGGATGGTGTCAAACAAAGAATATAGTTTCGACCAGAAAGAAAAATAATGAAATCGGGAACAATATTAATGACCTGCAGAGAACAATAGCTTCGAATTTGCTGTGATGCAGATAAATGGCCCTCGCTGACTATTTAATCGGCTTGCTCTGCCAACTCCGCTGGACATCAACGTGAACAAAACTTCTTAGATATCTAAACATCTAGTCTCTAGACATCACCACTACAACACAGGAAAATCACCGCAAACAGATTGATCATGTCGTCAACAACCTTTAACAAGGAACGCCACATCAAATACTTCCTCCGTTGCCTCAAAACTCTGCTCCCGCACCAATACACCACTGGCGACGGAGGCCGTATACTGCTCGGCTTCTTCACAATCGCGGGCCTCGATCTTCTAGGCGTCCTGCACGAAAAGACCACCCCAGAAGAACGACAAGGATATATCAACTGGATATATCACTGCCAACACCCCAACGGCGGCTTTCGAGGCTTCACAGGCACCAAATTCGGAGACGACAAGCACAATCACGACAATGTGGGATGGGATCCAGCCAATATCCCTTCTACATTTTTAGCGCTTGAGACTTTGCTGATCTTGGGAGATGATCTGTCGAGGCTGAAGCGAAAGGAATGTTTGGAGTGGCTGCCCAAGTTGCAGCGTGAGGATGGGAGTTTTGGAGACATGCTTGGTGCTGATGAGAAGATTATTGGGGGAAATGATTTGAGATTCTGTTATTGTGCGGCTGGGGTTAGGTATTTCTTGCGTGGTCCGTATGCGACGGACGTGAAGGATGTGAGGGATATTGACGTTTCGAAGTTGGTTACGTTTGTGCAGTCCTGTCAGGTTTGTTGGCCTTCCTTTCCGGGCTGCTCACTTGGATGCGCATGCTAAAATACATAAAGTCATATGATGGCGGAATGGGAGAGACACCATTTAGAGAGGCTCATGGTATTTTAAATCTTACTCCTTTTGCTTGAGGGTTACTAACTAACGCACGCCGTGAAGCTGGCCTGACATACTGTGCAATGGGAGCCCTCGCTTTATTACAGAGAACAGGCTCTTCAAGCGACGACCAACCAACCATCCTATCTCCACAAAGTGAACGTTTTCAGTCTCTACTTAGGTGGCTAGTGTCGAGACAAACATCCGATTTGGTAGAGGAAGAAAAAGAAGAAGACGACCACTCAGACAGTAAAGAGGATCCGGCGTCGAGTTCAGAAACAAAACAGGACGAAACAAGCACGACGGATTTGAGTGAACAGATTGAGAAGTTACCAGAATTCTTGCCGTTCGATGAAGAGTCGCTGAAATGGGCAGGCTTTAACGGCCGTCTGAACAAAATCGCTGACACTTGTTACTGTTTCTGGGTGGCCGGGACATTGGGCGTAAGTAATCTACAAGAGGATCCTGCGACTATTAGTTCTCGTGCTGATGTTAGGACCAAGACTGTGGACCAGCTGTCACTCATTGATGCTTCTGGCTTGCGACACTACCTCCTCGACAAGACGCAGCATATCGTTGGGGGTTTTGGCAAAGCAGTAGGAGAAATCCCAGGTAAATGGCAATTCTAATATTTCACTTGATTCAGACTAACTCTGTCTGACCGATAACAGATGTCTATCACTCGTATCTGGGCATGATCAGCCTCGCATTGATTAACGAACCAGGTCTCGAAGCGGCTGATCCGGCGTTGTGTACAGGAGTCAGCTTGACACAGAATCTCAAGAGTTTGCCATGGTGGCAGGAAGCTTGATCAGGTCCAAGCAGAAAAGACCAGTAGTTGTGTACAGAGAAATAGTAATAATGAATGCATCGGTTTCAATAGGAGAATAAATCGAGAAGCCAATCACAGCCAAGTAAGCCGTTATGTCATCGTGTCCCCCAGGAAAGGCGCACTTTGATTGGTTCTGGCGGCCTGGTTCTTTCCCTGAACCCGCTCAGCCAATCAGAGTGGTTCCTGGGCTGTGCCAGCATTCTCTCATCCAATCTTGTTTTCTTCGTCACTTGTCTTTTTCTTTGAACATTGCCATATTCCGGTCATCACGCTCTCTCTATTCGTACTGTCAATCAACTCGAATCGCTGCTGGAATACAGATCGTCCCTCCTTGAATGATATAACCCCGGCCTGTCAGACGTTTCGGAACATGCGACCAACAACGGTTATTTAATATACACTCCGAGAACTCCTTTGTCGTCTTGCCCTACCCTTTTCCGAAATTCTATACTTGCTTCACGAAGCGCTCGATAGACAGTTCAAGGTCTTGCTGTTCGCATTCACTCTCATTCCAAACGATCCGTATCATCTCCGCCGGAATTACACACAACTAAGCTCAAGGATCGTTTCGCCCCCATAGAGTTCTCGCCGCTAGATCTTGACTTTCTACCAGTATTGAGCTGTCCGGTAGTCTCTTCCGGCCAAGAGAAAAGTAGTGCTGGTATTGTCAATTTCTCGGGGCGTCGTCTGATCCTTCTTTTTTTACGGCAGTCCATCGAGACGTCCTCCGGATGGCATCAGCGACCTCGTCTGATCTATTCTTCTGAATTGCACAACAACTCTGGCAAGAAATAAGGGGGAATATTTGACAAAGCCATTGATGCACCCGCATCTTTCAATCCCCCATAGCAACACATGCAGGCAGTTCGGACGAAAGCAGAGGTCCTGTCCCAGAAGGAAAAGCTTGTCAACTCCTACAATGAGTTACTTCAGTAAGATTGGTCGTACCGAGAGTACACAAGAGTCCTACTGACCGTATTTCTAGGGAATTTTCTTCGACGGACCTCCGCAGCGTGGGCAATTACACTCTTGGAAGACTGATTGGCAAAGGCTCCTTCGGCAAGGTCTACCTTGCAACTCATAAGCTTACAAACAACTCCAAGGTATGCTTCGACTACGTGAGCGCCGGTGCAACTCATCTCATTCCGAATGTTAGGTCGTCCTGAAATCTTCGAATAAGCAAGATTCCAACCTTGCGCGAGAAATACATCACCATCGCCAATTCCTACATCCTCATATCGCTCGACTTTACGAGGTCATAGTGACAGAGAATTTGGTTTGGTTGGTGTTAGAATACTGTCCAGGTATGTGGTATCTGCTGCGGGCCGCGGAACAATAGAGTTAATGTGATACCTGCACAGGTGACGAACTATACAACCACATTTTGCACAATGGTCCTCTACCCGCCGATAAGGTCCGACGGATTTTCGCACAGTTGGTCGGCGCTGTTGCATATGTCCACAGCAAATCTTGTGTGCATAGAGATTTGAAGCTTGAAAACATCTTACTCGATAAACATGGAAACGTTAAATTGTGCGACTTTGGCTTTACTCGCGAATATGAAGGCAAGGCGAGCTACTTGCAAACGTTTTGCGGCACAATATGTTACAGCGCACCTGAGATGCTCAAAGGAGAGAAGTATGCGGGAGAAAAGGTCGATGTGTGGAGTCTAGGCATTATACTGTACGCCCTCTTGGCAGGAGAGCTTCCATACGACGAAGATGACGATCAAGAAACGAAGGCAAAAATTCTCAAGGAAGACCCTGTCTTCAATGACAAGTTTCCAGACGATTCGCAGGCTTTGATCAAGATTTTGCTATCAAAGCGGCCTCTTTTACGCCCAACGTTGGCTGATATCTTGGCTCATCCTTTTCTGGGAGAACACGGAGTGGAGCAACAGACCATATTACAAACACCTCGGCCGTCTCCTTTTACGACAGCCCTTGAAAAATCAACTCTGCTACGCATGAAAAGCGCTGGGGTGAACATCGATCAGGTCATAGAACATGTTTTGGCGCAGCGGTGTGATGCATTGGCCGGTTGGTGGGCCTTATTGATCGAAAAAGAGGAGCGAAAAGAAAAGAAACGCGAGCGAAGGAGAAAGGAAAAGGAGGTCGAGGCTCGTAGCTTGCGCCGCTTAAGTGCCGCTAGCAGCCGGTTGGAAAAGATCTCTGCTCTGGTCGAAGTTGATGAAGAGGGTGTTGCGGACACTCTACAAGCTAGGGGAAGAAGAGATCGTCGCAGCCTACCGAACCGTAAGTTACCATATCTGCGTCTTGTTCTGTCCGTTTCTGACTTCTAGCTAGCCGAGCTTTCAATTCCAGAGGTACCAAAAGTCCCAGAGGCCTTTGCGAACCTCCCGGTTTTGGATATTGCATTACCGCCGCAGCCGATTGACAAGGACTCGATACGATCATTGAGCTCAACCAGGCGACGTCCTGTGCCTCCACCAAAAGAGAGTCGGCGACCTAGCATGCTGCATGTTAGCGCTTCCCAGCCAGAATTAGCATCCCATTCTAGCGGTCTCTTCAGACGCCGTACAGGCCGACGGAATCAACATTCTCTAATGAGCCAACTGGCATCGCTCAAACATTGGATAGTTGAGTCTGCAAAACGTGCCAAATCACCCCATCCTCGAACGCCAAAGAGCACCAGTGGCCAGTCCGCCAAGGTGCGATCTGAGAAGTCTAGTCCAGGGAAGAACTCGGACACTCGGCGCAGACAGGCCGCGATAGCTTCGACGAATACGGAAGCACAACTCATGACGCCAACGCAAGTCAAGCGCTCCTCAAACGCCAGCAGCCTCGCGCCAAACAGTGCCTCATACGCTCATCATCGAAATTCATATGGGCGCGCACCTCGTAGCTCGAACAGTCATCGCAACTCATTATCCCCTGCTCCTCTTACTCCTCGGGGATCCTATCGACGTTCATCTGCTGGTTTGCGCGGGCGTAAATCAACGTCATCATCCGTCTCTTCTGTGAGGAGTATTTATCATGCTCATACCCATTCAAAAGCGTCTTCTATATCGTCGAACAGCATCGATACCCTATCTACTCCAACTGCCTCTTCAAGAATCAGTCGATCTCCGCACACGTCTGTCAAAGTGCTCCCTGCTACTCCCAATGCCAATGTCCGCTTTCCCAGCAACATCCGGCTAGTACGCAACCCACCGCAACGAGACCTGAACGATCCAAATAATCATGGCATTTACTCGGTATTCAATGAATCCGTGTCATCAACGGCTCCACCACAATCACCCGGATTTATTTTTGCTCGACGTAAAAGAACACCCTTTCGAGGGCCAATGCTTCATACTAATACCTTGATGTTCACCAACGGACCGGGGACACCTAATCTATCACCTCCACTTCAAAGAGAGGCTGCGTCGAGTGAAACAGTCAAGCCACACACACGCAAAAGCCAGATCATAGAAGAAGAGGACGATGATATGGAGGAGGACATTGAGGAAGTTGACACATTCAGTGATCCTGGCATCATAGATACTTGTTTCACGGTGGTTAATGAGTATCTAGTTGAGCCTGAGACGGAAGGTGATCTAACAATAGTTGCACCAAGCGAGAAGAATCAGGAGGAGACTTTAGAGGATATACCTCACAAACCAAGTCTTGAACCAGCAATTGATCCCTCGTCCTCTATTCCACCAAGGATATCATCGTTGAACGACTCTAACGTCCAACAACTTCAAACAGACGAGCCTATAGAGGAGGAATCCTCTGTCGTGGCGCCTGCGCCTGAGGCTGAGCTAGCGCCAGTGCCAGCGCCAAAGATCACTGAAGATATCAAGACAACCACAACCAAAGAAGCAGAACCCTCAACACAACACGATACCCCAGAACCAACCACAGCATCGACCAACGATGTATCAAAACATGATACTCCTACCACTTCTTAAGTTACTTCCTTTCACTCCCTAATCACCTTCCCTACCATCTCATACCCCCTCCTACCTGACCGCCATTTCGTATATAAATCATATCCTTCACTAGAAAACCTCATGTTCTCATTCCATGTTATTACCTTTTTTTTTTTTTTTTACTTTCCTGTGTATTGCTTCTTTATACCCCCAACAAATCCATTTCCTCATCGCATCAAGCATTGAGCATTGAATCTGGATCTAGCCTGTTTGTTTAGTTCTTTACTTTTTATTCCCCCCCTTTCTATCTTTTATACTATACGTTGTAGTTTGTATTAGTTGGATGTATAGAAAATTTTCCCTTTTTTTTTGCATTCTAGTTCAAAACATATCATGTATTTGAGAAGTAGACGTTAGTCCCCCGAATAATCCATGGATGGGCCTGTCATCAATAGACTTTTGAGCAGAGTGTATGGTTTCCATGGTTATGGAATGAGTAGCAGCATCAAGGGACGAAGAATTAGCTAAACATTTTTTGTTTCCAAGGTTATGTATATTGTATGCAGGTATCAGCACAAAAGTCTATTATCTATATCATTTTTCTTGACGGACAGGTACATGGAAGTCTCGGAAAAGGAAACAAAAATTCAGATTTGCTTTCTTTCTTCTTTTTTCTTGTTCTTCTTCTCTTCGCTGGAGGTCCTTCTCTATCTCAGAAAGAAAGACGCTTAGTGCCTGCTGTCTGTCTATAGCAATGATAGTATAGTATAACGTAGCGGTCGTCCAACTCGAAATCAAGCAGCTTTGATTTTCCCATTCTGCACAACGTCAGATGATACTTTCTCAACGCGTTGATCGTAGAGACGTCTTTCGAAGTATTTGAGGACTTCGTCGATTATACTATTGTCATACGATTAGTATCAGAGAGAGAGGAGTGGAGAGTGTAGGAGTACAGAGTGGAGAAAAGGGCAGACTCACATAACAGGCAAACTAATCCCCAACACAGCTTTCCACTCGTTCCAATCCAACGGCAAAATAGCAAACAACCCTTGCAAAAACGGCACGTACAAAATCGCGAAATGGAGCGACATCGACAATATAATGGCGTATACGAGCATGGGGTTGTGCCACAACGGGAAAGTGAGGAGCGATTCGCTAGATGAAAGTGCATTCATTGCGTTCAACATTTCGATTACGACTAGGATGGAGAGAGACATTGTTGAGGCGGATTTGGACATGTCGTTGTGGAACATTGAGCAGCCGATTTCGGGGAATTCGCTGGCGCATTTGTGGAAGTGGGACTGCATTAATAGGTTAATTACTATTTTCAATAATGCTTAATGAGAGAGAAACGTACCAATTGCCAATAGGAGATCTGGGGTCCGGCAGGGTTGAACATGAACCACCATACATAGCCGAATACGGTGGCTGCACCAACGTATGTTCCAATAACCATGTAACGGAAAAAGAGCCATCCGCCAACAAGGGCCTCGTCACGCTTGCGAGGAGGTCTGCGCATGACATCATGGTCAGGAGGATTGAATGAGAGTGCGGTAGCCGGTAGACCGTCAGTAACCAAGTTCACCCATAGCAATTGTACAGGGATGAGAGCCTCTGGTAATCCCAAAGCAGCGGTCAAGAAGATGGATACTACTTCACCGATATTTGAGGAGATCAAGTAACGAATGAACTGTTGGGTGTTGCTATAGATGGAACGGCCTTCTTCTACTGCAACTTCGATGGTAGCGAAGTTGTCGTCGGCGAGGACCATGTCGGCGGCCAGCTTGGCAACGTCTGTTCCTGTACCCATGGCAACACCAATATCTGCCTTTTTCAAGGCTGGGGCATCGTTGACACCGTCGCCAGTCATGGCGACAACATGACCAAGTGACTGCAGTAGATCCACGAGCTTGGACTTGTGAGCAGGTTCCGTACGAGAAAATAGAGATGCGGTCTTGACGGCTTCCAGCTTCTGGCTGTCCGTTAAATCGTCAAACTCTCTGCCAGTGAAACTCTTGCCCTCGAGATTCTCATCTGGGCCAAAAACACCAATTTGGCGGCAAATGGATTCGGCAGTGTTGCGGTTATCTCCAGTGATGACAATGATTCGGATTCCCGCTTCGCGGCATTTACGGATGGAACCGGCAACTTCCGGACGAGGAGGATCAAGCATACCAACAAGGCCGATCAGGGTCATGTTGCGTTCCAACTGCGCATATTCTTCTGAAGTTGTTGCTGTGTGCAATAGTGGATTGGTCGAGACATCGCTCACAGTAGCTAGTGCGATGACGCGGAGGCCCCGGTTACCGCATTCAACTACCTGCTCAGAGATCAAACCAATGTGGTTCTGAGTTAATGGTACTCGAGGACCATCGGAGCCGAGAAGGACATGAGAGCAACGCTCGAGAATAGATTCAGGGGCACCTTTGACCAACAGCTTCTGATCCTTACCATCTCCAACCAAAACGGACATGCTCTTGCGGTCTCGGGAGAACTCATATGTTGCCTTCAGTGGTAGCTTAGTCTCATAGTATTTACTAGTGGCGTGCAAAGCAGCAGACGGTGACAAGGATCGTATGCTCTCGTTGAAACCGGCGTTGTCCGTTCCGATCTTCTCGGCCAGAACACGCAGAGCTCCCTCTGTGGGCTCACCAATGCAAGTAAATCCGGTTTTTGGGTCATAAGCCAGGGTAGCTTCGTTGTTCAGGGCAAGAACCTCAGTCATTTGGCGGATTGTCGAGGATGAAACAGCCAAATCTCTCAACGGTTTGCCTTGTTTCTTCAGTGCACCGACTGGGGCGAAAGTGGTACCTTCGACGTCGATTTCTTCAAAGCCTTGTCCGGTAGGGTCTAGATAGAGGACCCGCTCCACACTCATCTGGTTGGTGGTCAGGGTTCCGGTCTTATCGGAGCAAATAACGCTGCAGCTGCCCAATGTCTCAACAGAAGGCAGTGATCTAACCACAGCGTTTTTGGCCGCCATCTTACGAGTACCCAGTGCCAAGCATGTGGTGATAACGACAGCAAGACCTTCCGGTATAGCGGCGACACCCAGAGACACGGCAATCTTGAGATAGTAGATGGCACCTTTTGTCCAGCCACCATGAGAAGGATCATTGAAGTGTTCAATATTGATTAGCCAAACGACGACACAGATCACTGTTATCACCTTTGCAAGCACATCGCCGAAATCGTTCAACTTCTGCTTCAAGGGCGTGGGCTCGGAAATCTGAGAAGTGATACTCTCATGGATGCCACCGATAGCGGTCGACGCTCCAGTGAGAACGACGATTGCAGTTGCATGACCAGCCACAACGGTGGTGCCGGAAAACAGCATATTTGTTTGGTCCTGCTTCACAGCCTGCTTATCCGGGACGACTTTGGTATCCTTGCTGACACTTTCACTTTCACCGGTCAAGATTGCTTGATCGACTCGGAAGCTGTTGCTTTGGATCGATAGCAACCGGCAGTCGGCGGGTACGCGGTCACCCACAGCGATATGGATGATGTCTCCGGGGACCAGCTCCTCGGCCTTGAGCTTCTGCAAAGTACCATTTCGAACGACTTTTGTAACATTGGCAGAATATTCTTGAAGAGCTGCAATTGCTTTTTCAGCGCTGCTTTCTTGGGATACGCCGACGATAGCATTGAGGATAAGAATGGTAAGAATCTGTCATTAAAGAGCTTTTTAGTGTATGTTGCTTCGTAATTGCGGCGACACAGCGAGGCAGCTTACCACGGCCGGGTCTACAAAGGCAGTCCAGTCATCCCCTTCTTCAAAGAGGGCCAAAACAAACGAGATTGCCGCAGAACCGAGAAGAATGAGGACAAGTTGATCCTGGAACTGTTCAAGGACTAGTTTCCAGAGAGGGGTAGCTTCCTCTTCCTCAAGAGCTATCGCAATCGAAATCAATGGTTAATAAACGTACTGAACACCTTACCCCTTTGTCCATCATATCTGATATATGATATACTCAATAAGAAGGTGACGCATAGCTTACCATTAGAACCATGCTTCTCTCGCAAGCGCAATACTTGATCTTGCGTCAACCCTGCATCCTCCGAAACACCAAAGGCACGAAGTAACTCTGCAGGCGAGCGGGTAAAAGAGTGATCCATCGCTTGCAGGCAAACTCAATGTCGTTATCAGAGAAGCCTGATGACGATAAAAAGAAAGTAGCAAGTTTGAACAAGGAAGGAAGGGAGGAAGGAAGGTTTGCGAAAAGGACAGCAAACAATATAATTGATTACGAATCAATGTATTGCATTGACGGGATACGTGTAATTAACAACGCCGGTATCGTAGATTAGCCCGGTTATCGATCCGATAGACACCTGAGGCAGGATTAGGGTTTGGATAGCCCTGTAGACTTGCAGGCCGCTAACCCATTATGGACGCTCCACGGAGCAATGCTTCGCGGAGAGGCTTGTCATAGGCGCCGCTGTGTCCCGCTTGAAACCGCCTATCGCGACTTGATATCAACACAACAACCGTGTCCTGGAACACACTTCATATTTTCCTATCTGTAAGTGATTTTTCCAAATAAGCTTGCTGATGTCGTTCAATGCATGTGACTACAAGCCCTTAAGCGATGCAATTTCACGTAAAAATGGTAAGAATGAACAAGTATTGAAGTTGCGTACTGTATACCGTACCGTACGCGTACAGATACAGGGTACCCACATAGCCTTTGATAGGCCAGGGACATAAACCACCTGACATAATCTCCAGAGTTCTTTTTGTTTCTAGCCAAGTCTCTTAGCTTTACGTTCTTCCAAGCCCTACCAGTTGCCACCAAGCCATACGCAGGTCATATGCTTCCGAATCCCAGTTCCTCGAGATTTCACCAGGATTGTCATGCGGCTATTAACGTGGATATGCTCCGGAAGGCGTCATTTGCGCCCTATTCTTCCTGGTTTACCCTAAGGCATCATGTCCCGCCAAACGCAGTTGTTCCTCTTGTACCTATAGATACCCTGCGAGATAGTCATAGTGATCTGTGAGCACCGAGCACTGGAAAAGATACTTGGCAAGCTACGTGGTTCAGCTGATATTCAAGAAGTAAGCAGTATCAAAAGCAACGAGATCCGGATAAGCCTCATACAGTCATAGCAACGAAAGTTGACCTCACATGATCTGCAGAGATATCGTGTCGATTCTGCCCCTTTTCACCCTCAAACACATCTAGAGGTGTTCTTGCCTTGGACACAGAGTCTGTGAGAACATTGTAGTATTATTGAATTGTTCGATGATAATACTCAATATATTGTAGTCGTAGGGCAGAAATGTGCAAGGTCTGCCAAAGTCAAGCGTAAATACTAAAATTGACTTGCTGGCTCGCTAAGCCTAATCGGGCCATCCACGACTGTCTGACTGCGCCGCCATTTCCTAACCGCCTCTGCCAACGACATCTATCAGTCTCGTCCTGCGATATTTTTTTCTCCCTCCTTTATCTACCAATTTCTTCTCTCTTTTCCTCTATCGCCAAATAACCTCCTTTACCAATCTACCGAATCTATTTATCGATTTCCAGTCTCTAGCCTCAATCTAACCCGTCGTCCCTGTTGCTATTGACATCCAACCACCATGACTTCTGACGTTTCTGAGGTTTGTACACATCATAACCCCTCATTTGTCCACAACATCAGGCTGTACAGCCACCAGCACCTTCAGATGCCGGTTTTTACTGTGTTCTAATTGACATTTTTTTCTGCTTCTGATCATGGTTTGACTAACTTTTTCTTGGCTACAGCGTGAAAGGTAAAGCACCGCAAAATCATAATTACAAGTTGTTTCAAAATGTCACGTTACTGATATCCTCAAAGCAAGACTTTCCTTGCACGTCTCTGCGAGCAGGCTGAGCGTTATGATGGTAAGTCAAAGATTGTTCAGTATTGTGTAATTTGCGCAACTAACAAAGCTTTTGTGAATTTCAGAGATGGTCACATACATGAAGGTAAACAACCCATCAATCAAAGCGAATGATCATGAGTCGAAAATCAATTCTCTAACCGCCACTTTGTACAGGAAGTTGCCAATGTACGATACCCCTATTCCGAACTAACTTCTCTCGATTTTCAAAATTGAAGAAACCACGATTCGGTTGATAATTAACAAAATGGCAGCTGAATGGTGAACTCTCCGTCGACGAGCGCAACCTCCTCTCCGTAGCCTACAAGAACGTCGTTGGAACCCGTCGTGCTTCTTGGCGCATCATCTCCTCTATCGAGCAAAAGGAAGAATCCAAGGGATCCTCCGAGCACGTCACCATTATCCGTGACTACCGCCAGAAAATCGAGACTGAACTCGAGAAAGTGTGCCAAGATGTCTTGGACGTTCTTGACCAGTCCCTCATCCCCAAGGCTGAGTCTGGCGAGTCAAAGGTTTTCTATCACAAGATGTATGCAATCGATCTCTTCGTCGGAGGACTAGAGCGTGAATATTGATACAATTGCAGGAAGGGTGACTACCACCGTTATCTCGCTGAGTTCGCATCCGGCAACAAGCGGAAGGTCGCAGCCACTGCCGCTCACGAGGCTTACAAGGTTAGTTCTTGGATTTCGTTACTTTCGCATGCTTTTTGATTTTTATCGTCATGTTGCTGACGATCCTTAGAACGCCACCGATGTCGCACAGACTGAGCTCACTCCTACCCACCCCATCCGTCTTGGTCTCGCCCTCAACTTTTCAGTGTTCTACTACGAAATCTTGAACTCGCCCGATCGTGCTTGCCATTTGGCCAAGCAGGCATTCGATGATGCTATTGCCGAGCTCGACTCCCTCTCCGAGGAGTCCTACCGGGACAGCACCCTCATTATGCAATTGTTGCGTGACAATCTCACCCTCTGGACCTCATCCGATGGCGGCGAGCCTGAAGCTGTTGAGGCTAAGGAAGAGAAGCCCGTTGAGGGCGAAGCAGCTGCCCCTGCTGAGACTAAGCCTGAGGAGGAGGCCCCTGCTGCCGCTCCAGCTCCAGCAGAGTAAGAAGTCTGTTGTCTATTATGAAAACGCACAAGGCAAATGGCATCTTAATGTCTTCAATGACTTTCTAAAGCTATGCTCCTATGTCCGGATGCGTCTTTCGAGTTGGAGTCTTGAGCGCCCTGATCTTTTTTGTTGCTCTCTTTTCTTTTCGCGTTACCCCCCAATCTATGCGGCGAATCTCAGCCTTTTACCCCTTCCCCCCTCGCCGTACGCCAATTCAAGGATTGACACCTACCTTTAGCCGCCCTATGTTGTTTGTTCCCTGATCAGGCCTGTAGTTGGATGCGGAGTTTGATATTTGGAGAATTGCCAGGTTGGAGCTGGATATCTGTTTGCGACATGTCGTGCTATTTCATTTCTCCAATAATCTTTTCTTCCTTGTCTTATCCCCTTCCCTGTACTGGTTATCTGGTGGAATCCATTCTTCCTTCGACTCTTTCACCCGAAGGAGTCAAGATTGAAAAGGGAGCTGGACAGGCTACAGAAGTAGTTTCAGTCTAAGGATTATTCTTTATTGATTCTTATCTTTGGCTGCCCATCTCTTTCATATCCACCAGACCCATCGACTCTTTTCTCTTGTTCTTATTCCCATTCCGAACTTTGGTTGTTTTAAACAAATTTCCACAGGCAAGCTATAAATGAAACCCAAACCAAATCAATCATTACAACTTATTACATTATTTATCTTCTGACTATACGACGCGAGTAGTATTTCTGCCATAATTGGTCTATCTTGAGTTGCGTTTTTCTCAACAAGGAAGCAGGTATATTATTCTATTCTTGCGCAGTTGATAAGTACATATCAACAAATGAAAGAAACAAATCATGTGATGATGTATCAATCGAAAGCTGAATGAACACACTTTTGGGCCAAAGGAAAGTTACATTTCGGTAAGAAGAAAAAAATAAGGGGGAAATAACAAGAAACGAAAGGATCAACATTGAAGACACCGAGCAATAGCTATGCATGTAGAAGAAAAGAATCCTATGCTTCTCTTCTTTTTTCAGAGCGAAACTGAAAAAAAGACGACCTGACATAAATGATAAAAAATTACATGAAATCATCATCACCCAAGTCATCATCTTCATAAGTATTAGTATCCACCTTTGAAAAGTCTCGCGCAGTGTTCAACGACGTCTTGGTCTTTGCTGCTTTCGATTTCTTGCTTCCCTTATCCGCCGCACGCTCCTCGCGCATCTTCTCATTGCTCAACGTCGTCAGAGCACTGGCCACTTTCTTCACCTGATCACTGGGCAAATCCTTAACAAGCTGCTTTGCGAATTCAGGCGCCCAAAGCGAGTATTGCGCCTTTTTGGAATTGGCCGTCAACAGCGGGATGAGTACGCTGGTCAACGCGTTGAATTGGTCCTTGGTGGTAGGTTTGAAAAGCGGCATGGCCGACAGATCAATTGCCTTCGTGGGATCTGACGAATCTCCGACAACGATGGCCTTTGATTTACCCCGGTTCCGGTTCAGGTCGATATCACCAAACAAGTCTTCGGCGTGCTTGAGGTCGGAGTCCTTCTCGGTCTTGCGGAGACGAGCTCTGCGCTCGGCTTCATCTTCGCTGCTGTAGTCGTCCGAGTCTTCTTCGTCCAGTCTTTTTCGCTCTTCTTGGTGTTCTTTTATACGTTGGGCTTTGCTTTTCTTTTTGGCTGCGGCTTCGGCTTCAGCTTTGGCTTTTGCGGCGGCGGCGGCTTTGGCCTTTTCGCGCTCGACTTCGGAGTCTTCTGCCGCGTCCCAGGAGTCTAGGACCTATTATCAAGAAAAGTCAGTTCTTTGGAGTCCGAAGGTTATATTATGAGACCGTGGGCATTTCTCTCTTCTCGAATGCAGCGCAACACTTGAACAAAATAGGTCCTTACTTCGTCATCTTCTTCGTCGTCGAATTTGCGACGGCCGGCGACAGGAGGCGGGGATGAGGGAGGGGTGCTTTCCTCTTCGTCGTCTGTTCAATTATATATTGTCAGCCAACATCATCTTCTTAAGTCAAGTACTATAATCACTTGTCGTCAAAGTTATAGACACAGGTCAAGGCAATCTGTTCTGACTCACCCCACTTCGAAGGCGCCATGGCGATAAATCTTTTGTCAGATACTGCTGTCGATAAGATTTTGAGTAAGGCGCAGAAAAGCTTCTTCTTTTTCTCACTCTCGAGTTATAACCAATGCTGAGAACCGAAAGGAACGTCGCCCTTTGGAAACTGTGAGTGACGAAAACTGGCAAGGGAGACTTGGAAAAAAAGGCCCTATCACAAAAAGAGAGGGGTCAGCCAGCAATCACGTGAATGTGTTGGGCTGCAAGGCGGGAAAATCGGAAAGACCCGAATTCCTCCTCTTTTCCTTTAAGTTCAGATTGTTCAGTCTATCAGTATTTCTCCAGAAATCAAGAATAAATAATGCCTTTTGTTGATTCGCAATACGACCAATAGATATCACTCTCTCGAAAAGACAGAACGGACAAAACGGACGACGCTCTAACAAGGATTGCGGACTGCATGGTCAACTGTCAACTGCATGTGCTACGTCACCCTGGCTTGAGAATTATTTAAGATTTGATCTCGTGCCGAGTCAAGTAATATCCTCAAGTCTATCGAGTCTGGACATTCCAGGGCGAGGTTTTGGCGATAGTCCAGCTGGAACACCCATGATCGCGGGACAATGCAAGGCCGATTCGGTGAAGTTATTCATCCCTTCAACGACTATATAGTTAGCTCAGACACATCGCAATCCACTCGGCCAATTGATCTGATACGAAGTACTAACTCTAGATGAGTCATAAGTATATTCAACTAACTAGGCATCAATCGGAGTAGAAAGCAGACCTAACCCTGGAATAGCTCATCGTTCCCTACCAGAACTAGGACACTTTATAGACTGAAACTTGCAATATTTTCGATTATCTCTTACTTCTCAACTGTAATTCCTCAAGATCTTCCTGAAGAACATTTGGAACACACCTGGTACCTTGATGATTCCTACCTGGGTAATCTTAGGGTTAGCAAATTCTCAGTCTTGGCACTGTCACATGATAAACTCCACAGATAAGGCTTAGCGTCCTTTTTTTTTTTTATCAGAGTGCCTCGTGAAGCGCGTCTCCAATTCCTTCTACTCACCCCAGCTATTATAGCTGTGGTCGATCAACGTCAAAATGAAGTACGTTCTTGTGTCAGGAGGTTAGTATTCAATCCAGAAACGAATCTTTTCACGAGTAAGCTGACCTTAAGCGACAATTAGGTGTCATATCCGGTGTTGGAAAGGGCATTATTGCCTCCAGCACCGGTTTGCTTCTCAAGACTATTGGTCTTACGGTTACGAGTATAGTATGTTGCCTTGAGTTCTGAGTTGTTTTTCTTTTCGTTGTTATTTGAGGATTCGAAGGGCTTGTATATTTGCTCCTGATATCTGCCTTGAATGTGGAAGACAATCGTATCAAGCAAATGCTGACTTTAGAATAGAAAATTGATCCATACATTAACATTGATGTGAGTAGATCTAATCCTTGATTTTCAATTCGGTATAGGCTAATATCTAAACATTCAGGCTGGCACAATGTCACCTATAGAGTTCGTACTCAGTCTGCTGCTTCGCCGACTCGTATACTAATTTTCGCTCTGTAGGCATGGTGAGGTCTACGTGACGGATGGTATGTTTCAAAACAAATCTTTTGTGTGAAAGCAATAGTAATAGCTAATTTCCAAATAGATGGAGGCGTATGTGTTCCTACAATATGTCTTTTACCGCCTGATTCTTATATTTGAGCATTCAGGAAATGGACCTCGATCTCGGCAATTACGAACGATACCTACTCACCACACTTACCCGAGACCATAATATCACAACCGGCAAGATCTATCAGCACGTCATTGAA
The DNA here is from genome assembly GCA_023625975.1 of Talaromyces sp. PYS2103. NCBI lineage: Eukaryota > Fungi > Ascomycota > Eurotiomycetes > Eurotiales > Trichocomaceae > Talaromyces > Talaromyces sp. PYS2103. The sequence continues at coordinate 251,574 of JAMAGB010000024.1, forward strand.
AGAGAACGTGTTGGGCAGTATCTCGGTAAAACCGTCCAAGTGTAGGCATCACAAAGCCCTTTAGATGGAAACCGCTCTAATAGCAAGCAGCGTGCCACATATTACCAATGCCATTCAGGATTGGATCGAACGCGTCGCCAAGATGCCCGTTGACGAGTCCGGAAACGAGCCTGATGTTTGCATTATTGAGTTAGGTAAGTGTCGACTCGTGCAAATGGATCCATGAGTAGTGGCTGACTTTAAAAAGGTGGTACCGTCGGAGATATCGAAAGTGCTCCCTTCATTCATGCAGTCAGCCAGCTCCAGAGACGGGCTGGCAGGGGCAACTATGCGCAGATTCATGTCTCATATGTTCCTGTCATACCGTAAGTGTTTACATCTAGTCAAGAACGAACGCCAGAGACTAATGACAGGCCAGACCTGGACCTGGTGGTGAGCAAAAGACAAAGCCGACACAGCGAGCCGTTAGCGATGTGCGAAGTGCCGGCCTAAACCCAGACCTGGTATATCATCACCACTCCCATCTAAAATGACTCAAACTGACGTGAAATCAGATCGCCTGTCGTTGTGAGCAGCCGCTAGAAGATTCCACCATCGACAAGATCGCGAATATGTGCCAAATGGAACGGAAACAAGTTGTTGCGGTACACAATGTATCCACCACATACCATGTTCCACTACTTCTCGAAAAGCAAAAACTCCTCAAAACACTCAGCGAACTCCTCAACCTTTCGTCCATCCAGCAGCCGCCTGCACGGCTCGAGCAAGGTAGTCGTATGTGGAGGAACTGGGTTGACCTTGCCCACAGCCAGGACAACCTGCACGATACAGTCTCGATTGCCCTGGTGGGTAAATATACAACACTCCATGATGCATATATCAGTCTCAGCAAGTCCTTCGAGCATGCTGCCATGTACTGCCGCAAGAAACTCAAGGTTATCTGGGTGGATGCCTCGCACCTTGAGGATGAGACCTTGGAAGTCTCTCCTGCTGAGTTCCACAAAGCGTGGCACAATGTGTGCACCGCGGATGGATTGTGTGTTCCTGGAGGATTCGGAACCCGCGCGACGCTCGGAATGATGAAGGCAATTACTTGGGCGCGTACCAAGAACGTGCCATATTTGGGTATCTGTCTCGGTATGCAGCTTGCTGTTATCGAGTATGCGCGCAACGTTGCCGGGATTGAGGATGCGGGTAGCGAAGAGCTGCACCCTGATGCTAAGAATCATGCCATCGTCTACATGCCTGAGGTAGGTGCCCATCTAATATCTGGGAAAGTGCTACCGTTACTAACGAAAAATTATAGGTGGACAAGACAAAACTCGGCGGCACAATGCGCCTAGGCAAGCATCCCTGCATCTTCCAGCCCGGCAGCGAATGGTCCCGTCTCCGCGCTCTATACGGCTCAGCGCCTCAAATCGAGGAACGACACCGTCACCGTTACGAAGTCAATCCCGAAATGGTTGACCGTCTCGAAAAGGCCGGACTCACTTTCGTCGGAAAGGACGTTAAAGGTGAACGTATGGAGATCATTGAGCTGCGCGATCACCCCTGGTTTGTGGGCGTACAGTTCCATCCTGAGTATCTTTCGCGAGTTTTGGCGCCTAGCTTTGTATGTCCCTTCCTCCTCCCCATTCACTTCTCTCATGCCCTGGATGATTTGCTAATCGAGATGATTTCTAGACTGTTCTCGGCTTCTTTGCCGCTGCAGCTGGGTGCTTGGATGAAATTACGGCTAAGATTAACAATGATGGACAGAATTCTGTCCGGTTGCCATTCCATGAGAGGACTGGAGCTCAATAAGAAGCTGGAAAACAAAGACCGGGCACTAGATTGCAGTGTAAAATAAAACTAAAAGAATCAAATAGACAGCTTGCGTTTTTTTCAAAAATCGATATGACGTTGATGCCCTGCACATGTTGTCCCCATGTAGTCAGCTAAACCTACGTCTTGACTAGATTCTAACTACCCCTGTAAGAATATCCATAGAGCATATTGATAAACTAGTGCTTGGCAAGGCTACCTAGGTATAATTACACCGCCACCTGTCGCCTCCAACTGTTGTGCTTCTCTTGCTACACCATTCTACTTTTGTTTTGAACTTATAGCTAAAGGCTTACTTCTATTACCATCTTGTTGAATATACACAATGTCCTCCACTTCAGCTGCTCCCATTGTCACAGCACGGTGCATGGACTACGACGATGTCGCCTGGGAGAATTGTGATAAAATATTCGAAGCTTGGAGACACAAACTTTTCGAACAGGATGTGTTGAAAGCGATCGGGGCATTTATTGATAAATACTACAGAGGAGGAGTCCCTGACGAGCTCTTTGCTCCCAAACGAGGGGCCTTTAGTGGCTGGCTTCGAATGCAATTTAAGGATGGAGGCTCGACTGTGATTCGATTTCCAATCCCAGGAGCTTCAATGTTCCCAGAGGAGAAGGTGAAGCGGGAGGTGGCTGTGATGCAGTTCCTGGAATTTTTCACTAATCTACGACTGCCTCATATACTGCACTATGGAATGACAGAGGAGAGCCCCAGGGAAATAGGTCCCTTTATCATTATGGAGCATATCAGTAACGAGGGAGACTTTATTGATTCTCTGAATATACCCGGCCGCTCACGTCAAGATCGGCCCATTCTGAACCCAGATATTTCGCAAGAAAGACTTGAATTAGTCTATAGTCAAATGGCAGATATCTTGCTACAGGTATCGAAACATACATTTAAGGAGATTGGCTGTATTGGCAAAGCCAATGAAGAAGATGAATTTGATGATACCTGGGTAGTGAAGCACCGTCCGCTCACTTTCAATATGAATGAACTTGTTCAACTGGGTGGAGTTTGTCCTCAACAGCTTCCCCAGCACACATTCAAAACAGCTTCATCCTACTACCAGGCACTAGCTGAAATGCATATGATCCACCTATCCTCTCAGCAAAATGATGCTATTGATTCTGCAGAGGATTACCGACAAAAATATATAGCTAGGTGTTTATTCCAGAAGATCACGCGTGAACATCAGCTTAGTGATAATGACTCTGGTCCATTTAAGCTAACTTGCGATGACCTTCGGCCTGGGAATGTTCTTAGGAATGAGAATCATCAGATGACTGGAGTGATTGACTGGGAATTCACATATGCAGCTCCTACCGGCTTTGTATACAGCCCACCAATCTGGTTACTGCTTGAACTTCCAGAATTTTGGGAAGACGGCTTGGATGATTGGACCCAGAGATATGAGAACGTCTTGCCAATATTCCTGAAAGTGCTCAAGGAGAGAGAACAGGCCGCCATTAACCGAGGTGTCCTTCAGGAAACTGATCGATTATCGGGCCACATGCTTAACAGTTGGCAAAGCGGGGATTTTTGGTTAAACTATGCGGCAAGGAAGAGCTGGGCTTTTGATATGGTGTATTGGTCTAAGATCGATAGGAGGTTCTTTGGTGATGGAGATATTGAGGATCGACTCCAGCTTCTGACACCAGAGGAACGAGAACAGATGGATGGATTTGTGCAAGGGAAACTGAATGCTCAGATCCCAACGAACAGTGTTTAGTACAACCTAGTAGACCGTTAGAAAGATCTCTGGATATAGACCTGTTATGCGACTGAGAGTTTAACCGTCAAGGGGCTGTCCTTCGATATCAACAAAATGGGCATCTGTTGTTTCAATAGGTCTGCATTGGATGGGAGAAAATACATTGGGATATGTAATGGATAAATTGAACGTCCAATTATCGACGCTATTAGTAGTTTAACCCCTAGGATTCCAAACTGCAAGTGTGATGGCTGCTAGTAGAGTGGTTCCAACGGTAGCTGGGTTAGGGCTATGGAGCGGTGCCGTTTCTGGGAATAACCTCAACCCAGCTGTCGGTGCCATATCTGGATAAGTGCTTCGCTTAGCAGGGCGCATATAAAAGGCCCAAGGTGCTGCCAGAGCAAAGCTGCTCTTCCTTTTCCCTCTCCATGTTCAATATTCTGTCGATAGGCACCCTGGATAGCTGGCATAGCAATTCATGGTTTGGCATCATCACACAAGTGAAAGAGGGACATGGTCTAGAGATTATACTTAATTCAATTACGATAAGAAGTGAGTGGCACTAGATTTCAGTGTAAAATAAAACTAAAAGAATCAAATAGACAGCTTGCGTTTTTTTAAGGAATGGATATGACGTTGATGCCCTGACATGTGGTCTCCATGTAGTCAGCTAAACCTACGTCTCGACTAGATTCTAACTGCCTACTAGTAGTTATCTGAGACTGTCTTAAGCACTGCCTGGGGTGGGGGTTTGATGACTATCCTTGTCATACACTCTCCAAGAACTCTTTGAATCATTGGATCAGCACATCTTCGGGGACTATTCACGTCAGCCCCTCGGCGTTGTGAGGCGGCGCTTCGACAAGTAATCCAGACATGGATTACAGGGGATTGCACGCTTATATACCACACAACAAGCCTCATTGGCTGGCACCTGCATCTTGCCGCCCAGCTCAGACAATCAATCCATTTGCTGTCCACTAGCATTGCATATCGAATATCCATGGATATAAATGCAGGGAACAGATAGTCAGTCATCGACCTGATGCTTGACAGGGGATCCAACCCGAGCGGTGGTTAATAGTGAGACTGACTCCCGCCTACACTTTATACAACCGCGCTATCAACATCCAGAACAAGATGATATCTTTACGATGCATGTGACAGAGCATTGCTGAGAAAGCCTCGAGCCATGTCATCAACGACATTCATAACGACAACAACACTCCCTCCTCCAGCCCTCACAACCCTCTTCACTCCAGCCTCATCCTGCCTAGTCGACATCTGGCAATACTCTGCCACCAAATCCGATCTTCAATGCTACGTCGACAACACCCAAGTCCAATGCAACTACGTCCAACTTGGGCCCTCAACAACCTCCGACTGCTTTCCGACGGGCTGGAACTATGATCGAAGCGCATTTTTCTCGCCCGGTATATGTCCGCTAGGGTATGTAAGTGCTTGCTCTAGTCTAGCTACTGTTGAGGGCACTATTGCCGAGACGAGGGTTACTTGTTGTCCGAGGTATGCCCTCCTTTACTCTCTCTAACTCGTTCAGAAAGCGTGAATGGCGAGCGCAGGACTGATACAAACACAGTGGATACTCATGTCAAACTGACTCGACCGCCTGGCCATGGTACACAACCGATCAATGCACATATACAAACCCCGGACCCGTCACATACGTCTACACGACAAGTATGCCCGGCGTCGGTGTTGTTACGACCACGGCAACGAAGAATGAGGGCTTTAATGCGTACGGAGTACAAGTTCGGTTTCGAGAATCGGATTCAATTTCCGATCTGATAGCTACTGCGACTGCAACTGCATCGATATCTTCAGGTGTAGGAAGACAAGAAGCTTCGACATCATCGCCAACTGTCACGTCGTCGTCGTCGTTGAGTACATTCTCAACAGCATCAGCGGCTGCGAGTTCCGATTCCAAGTCTCGTACAACGGGACTCAGTACAGCAGCCGAAGCAGGGATAGGCGTCGGTGTTGCTATAGGCTTGATAATTGTTATTGCGGCAACGCTATTCTTCCTTCGACGACGACGACAACTGAAGCAGCAAGAGTTATCTGCAAGGAAGTTCGAGGACTTTGTAAAACCTGAATTGGATGGTACGCCGTATTCGGAATTGCAGAGTAATGCTGTAGTTAGACTGGTGGAGTTGGAATGATCTATAATTTGGGCAGGGTCAATCAATGTGGAATGTCTCATGATTGTAGCCAGGTAAAATTTGAGATATCCAGCACACATCTACATGTCCTAACCGGAATCGCCGGAATTGAATATTTTGGTAGAAAATTTCTATTAGCTATGGCAACATGCTATCATTACTCAAGAGAGACGTTTTGCTTTTCTGCTTCCCATCTCGAAATAAATGTCGCCCTAAGATCGTAGCTTCGTAGCACTTATTTTTATACTGCTTTCTTCAATAACTCTCCACGACTGATTTAAAGGTTGACAGCGGTGCGGAACTTCTCGCCAGCGTAGATGGCGTTATCACCCAATTCCTCCTCAATACGGAGGATCTGGTTGAGCTTAGCAAGACGCTCAGATCGAGCGGGAGCACCAGTCTTGATCTGACCGGCGCGAAGACCAACGACAATGTCGGCAATGGTGACGTCCTCGGTCTCACCAGAACGGTGAGAGACCATGACACCCCATCCACCGGCGAAGGAGTCCTTGGCGGCCTGGATGGACTCGGTAAGAGTACCAATCTGGTTGACCTTGAGCAGAAGGGCGTTGCAGGACTTGAGCTCGATGGCCTTCTTAATACGGAGAGGGTTGGTGACGGTCAAATCATCACTAGAACAATGATTAGTTGCGAAGAATAGTAGAGTCTCATAGCATGGTCTACTTACCCAACAATCTGGAAGTCAGAGGTCTTGAAGAAGTAGCTCCAAGCCTCCCAGTCATCCTCAGCAAAAGGATCCTCAATGCTGACAATGGGGTACTTCTTGGCAAGGTTCTTGTACAGGTCGGCAAGCTGCTCGTAGGTGAGCCACTTGGACGGGTCGCTATCGGGGTTCTTGAAGTCGAGGTCGTATTTCTTCACGTCAGTCTTGTAGAACTCGCTAGAGGCGACGTCCATGGCAATCTTGATCTGGCCAGTGTATCCGGCCTGCTCAATGGCCTCTGTGATCAAGTCGAGAGCCTCCTCGGCAGTCTGAATATCGGGAGCAACACCACCCTCGTCACCAACGTTACCGGCAGATTGGCCGTACTTCTTCTTGGCCAATGACTTGAGCTTTTGGTAAACTTCGGCACCTTGACGGAGACCTTCGCTGAATGTGGGAGCGGCGCTGTTGCATGTCAGTTTTCCATTCTGACAGTACCAGACTGAGCTGTGCTTACCTTGGGACAATCATGAATTCCTGGAAGGCAAGACGGCCACCAGCGTGGGAACCACCGTTCAAGACGTTCTGGAAAGGAACGGGGAGAACATATGGCTTCTTAGTGCCGGCAAGGTCGGAAATGTGGGCATAGAGAGGGACACCCTTCTCAGCAGCACCGGCCTTGGCAATGGCCAAGGAGACACCAAGGATAGCATTAGCACCGAGTTTGGTCTTGTTTGGTGTGCCGTCAAGCTTGATGAGGAATTCGTCAACCTTGCTCTGGTCCTTGACGTCGATGTTCTCCTTGATGATGGCGGGTGCGATGGTCTCGTTGACGTTTGCGACGGCCTTCAGGACACCTATGATAGCAAAGATTAGTACACCTCTCTTTCTACCAATAAGCCATTTTGATATTTAACAACTCACCCTTGCCACCCCACTTGGTCTTGTCACCGTCACGGAGTTCGCAAGCCTCGTGTTGACCTAGGAATCATCTAGTCAGTTGAAGTTGCTCGAGTCTCCAGAGCATGTAGACAAACCGGTGGAAGCTCCAGAGGGAACAATGGCACGGTGCAAGCCGGTCTCGGTGACGACATCAACCTCGACGGTAGGGTTACCGCGAGAGTCGTAGACGGAGCGAGCGTGGATCTTGGAGATAGGCATGTTGTAGTCTGGATGATGTTTGATTAGAGACTGGTGATGATGATGATGGTGATGATGAAGAAGAAGAAGAGAAGAAGGAATGATGAGGGTGGTAGATGGTTTTTTAGAGGGCCACCGCGTGAGCTGCTAAGGTAGCAAAATGTTTCACCGACGACCCAAATCGAGAGCGATGGTGAATCTCTGCTCAAACTCACAACGTGACGCGATGTATAGCGTCAATTGATCAAACTCACCGAGAATGGGTCACGTTATTTAGGGGCCAGGATCAATAAATGCGCAAATACTTGATGTTGGATGATGTAGAGGATCACAGGCTGAGGGCAAAGTGGAAGGAGTCGCTGTCTCTGGTGGGATGGTGGGGCAACACTCCAAGCAATCATACGTTCACAAGCAGACAGGACTTACCGCAAAGAAGAGGCAGGGAATGTAAACAAAGCTATGATTCAATGGCCTGATGGTGGTGTGTTGTATGTAGAAGAGCTAGCAAGTAGCGCACAGTCTTGAGTCTTATGGATCAATCAAGAATCACCTTTCTGTTACTTCATGGAGGGGCAGCCCGCCCCTATATACTCGCGCATCACCAGTTCGGATAGGATGAGAATCGCTGTACATCATTATTCCGAGGATAGAGACTCTTTGTGGGGCCAAGGATATGATTTTCGGGATCAATTGTTTTACATGTTCGTGATTTATTTACAAAAGAAGTCTCATCCAGGCGATTTCTCCCGTTTTCTCAGTCGGAGAGACGCGGAGGGAGAACATCGTCATGGAGGGGCAGCCTGGCAGCACAGGCACCAAGGCAGTAAGGCAGTAAGGCACCAACAAGACGGTGATGTTTGCACTGTTTGTTGTACTGCTGGTCCGTGCGTGCTGGTTGAGCGACGAGGTCACGTGAGGCTACGTATCGGAAGGAGCAGCTGGAGCTTGTGGAAGGAAGCTCACCAATCCATCCATCAGCATCCATCGTCAACTCTCCAATATTTATTCTGCGTTTACCTTGCTTCTGTCATAGATAGCAACTTCACTTTATAGCACTAGCACTCTCGGTCGACTTATTCAAGGGCCACAGAACCACTACTGGTTCTTCCGTCACGATGAACGGCGCTGGCGATCCCGAGAGGAACCAGGCCATCGAAGACTACAAAAAGACACTTCTGGATCTCCGAGAATGGGAGGCAAAGCTCAAGTCCTTGCGTATGGAGATTAAAGACTCCCAGAAAGAGTATGATATAACGGAAGAAAACATCAAAGCACTGCAAAGTGTTGGTCAGATCATCGGTGAAGTTCTCAAACAGCTAGATGAAGAACGATGTAAGCATCTCTTGCTGTCTTTTCTGCTTCGAATAACCCCAGATTAACCCGAGTAGTCATCGTCAAAGCATCCTCCGGCCCAAGATACGTTGTCGGCTGCCGTTCCAAAGTCGACAAGTCGAAGCTCAAACAAGGCACACGTGTTGCCCTTGACATGACAACGCTCACAATTATGCGAATGTTACCCCGTGAGGTCGATCCTTTGGTTTACAACATGTCGCTGGAAGACCCAGGCCAGGTCAATTTTGCTGGAATCGGTGGTTTGAACGACCAGATCCGAGAACTTCGAGAAGTTATTGAGCTACCCTTGAAGAACCCGGAACTCTTTATGCGAGTCGGTATCAAGCCGCCAAAGGGCGTCTTATTGTATGGCCCTCCAGGTACAGGAAAGACGCTGCTTGCAAGAGCTGTAGCAAGCTCTTTAGAAACCAATTTCTTGAAAGGTGGGTCTACCCTAAATCGCTGTGTTGCTATGATACTAATTAGTTTAGTGGTTTCATCTGCTATCGTCGACAAATACATCGGTGAGTCGGCACGGTTAATTCGAGAGATGTTCGGATACGCAAAGGAACACGAACCCTGTATTATTTTCATGGACGAAATCGATGCTATCGGAGGTCGGCGTTTCTCTGAAGGAACTTCGGCGGATCGTGAAATTCAACGAACATTAATGGAACTGCTCAATCAGCTCGACGGTTTTGATTATCTTGGAAAGACAAAGATCATCATGGCTACAAATCGACCCGACACCCTTGACCCAGCTCTTCTACGTGCGGGTCGTCTGGACCGAAAAATTGAAATCCCTCTCCCCAACGAGGTTGGCCGCTTGGAGATTCTCAAGATTCATGCCAGTACGGTGGTGACAGAGGGCGAAATCGATTTCGAGAGTATAGTGAAGATGAGTGATGGTCTCAACGGAGCCGACTTGCGAAACGTCGTGACTGAAGCGTAAGTTATATCTTCTTCTGTTGAAATGCACTATCATTGCTAACAATTCACAAGTGGTTTCTTCGCGATCAAAGATGAGCGTGATTCTATCAACCAAGACGACTTCAACAAGGCTGTTCGCAAGGTGGCCGAAGCAAAGAAACTCGAGGGCAAACTGGAGTACCAGAAGCTATAAGATCGTAGCCAATGCCTACGTATATTTTTCTTCTTGGTGTATAATGGCGATGCATGTAAATTAACTAGATGCTATTGCAATTTACCTACTGCATTCAATGACATGAACCCTGTATCAAAGTAGCGACCGATTTGGCCTAGCTAGGCTCGGCACTTGGCCGAGCTCCTGCCGTCAATGCGGAGTATGAAATCTACCAGGACTCCTCACCATTCTTTTCTTTGGATTCTTCATTATTTGAAGAGTATTCATATGTTCTTGAAATATTACAGACATTGATTATTCACAGTCATTTTCTACGCGCTCACATTAACCCCGTATGAGGTGAGTTTACTATTCCATCTAATCATAGAGCTCGCTCCGTTACGGCCACGGTGGAGCTTTGAATATTCAATACATCAACCGCTTGTCTGGGATTGTTCGACGTTACATTCCCCGAACACGTTTCAAGATTCTGTGCCTTGTGTGTTTCTCAGATACTAACGGTCAATGATTGTCTAGTACATCACTTGCTCTTTTCCCCCGTGTGTCCACGTGCGCTCGCCTTCAAAGCCCGTAATCGCAAATCTGTACACATCCGGAGAAACAGAAAACCCCTCGTTACGTGAGCATATGGTTGGACATTTGGGACGGAAAAGTTTCGCGAAAAAGGTCTATTGAGAAGCTAGGAACTGCCTGGCTCTGGGGAAAATGGTGACTTATGTTCACTCATCTCAGAATGACCGTTCCCAACAAGGCCTCGACTGGAGAGCTTCATCGGCACGAGGCAGTGGTAATCTAGGCGGATATGGCTTCTCATCCAAGAACAACAGTGGCAACGGCGAGGGAAACGGCAATGGTAGCAGCGCAGCTCTGGGCAAAATGAATAGCTTTTTCGGGGGGAAGAAAAATCGAGAATTGCCAGTGTACAAGGACAAGCCGTACTTCAAACCACGTCGGACGGGCCCGAACCGAAGCGCATCCCGCGTCGCATATACGGTGATAGTCTTCTTCGTGATAATCCTTCTGTATGTATTTTGGGGTAGTTGGGGAAGTCCTGTCGCCGTTGGTCCAGTTGGCGAAGCTGGAGAGAATTTGTGGAAATGGGTTCAGACTTTCGATGCTGAAGATGATACCGCTTCAGCTAAAAAGGTCAACTGGCAAGAGAGGAAAGAAAAGGTGAAGGATGTGTTTACTATAAGTTGGGACTCGTATGAGAAGTATGGCTGGGGTGAGATCTCGTCAAACAGCTATCCTTCATATGACATACTAAACTAATCTGTCAATAGGATACGACGAGTACAAACCTGTATCCAAGAAAGGCAAGAATATGGTTGAAGGCGGCATGGGGTGGACTATCGTTGATGCTCTTGACACCATGATTCTTATGAATCTTACTTCCAGAGTGCAGCATGCTCGGCATTGGATCCATAACTCGTTACGGTACGATCAGAATCATGACGTGAATACGTTTGAGACAACTATTCGTATGCTTGGTGGTCTTTTATCGGCGCACTATCTATCTACAAATTATCCCGAACTAGCACCAATAACTGACGATGACGTGGGAGCTCCCGGAGAGGATCTTTACATTGAAAAAGCTACGGATTTGGCGGATCGATTGTTAGGCGCATTTGAGTCTCCTTCCGGGGTACCTTATGCCAGTATAAATCTAAACACGTCTCAGGGGATACCGTCACATGCAGACGGTGGAGCATCTTCTACGGCAGAAGCGACAACTGTACAGCTAGAATTCAAGTATCTAGCTAAACTGACTGGCGAGGCAGAGTACTGGCAAATCGTGGAACATGTCATGCAGGTTGTGGACAACCAACAAGCAGAGGATGGACTCTTACCAATCTTCATCTATGCGGATAGCGGAGAGTTCCGTGGTAAGAACATTCGATTGGGAAGTAGAGGTGATTCTTATTATGGTAAGCGGCTTCACTCTTTAATCTTGAGAGTTACTGCGCTGACTATATTCAGAGTATCTCATCAAACAATATCTGCAGACATCCGAAGGAGAACCCATTTACAAGGAAATGTGGGATGAAGCACTTACTGGAATCAGTAAACATTTGATTACATACACCAAAAACGGGAAGTTGGCAGTTCTGGCTGAGAGACCAGAAGGTCTTGATCATGCTCTAACACCTAAGATGGACCACCTCGTGTGCTTCATGCCTGGCACGATAGCTCTCGGAGCAACGCACGGCCAATTACTATCAAATGCAAGGCAATCCCCAACCTGGAGCCGACGACAAGATGAGGAAATACTCCTTGCAAGAGAACTAATGAAGACATGTTGGGCTACGTATCTGGCGACAACAACTGGACTGGCGGCGGAAATCACCTACTTCAAGACTGATAGTCCCCCTCTGGTGCTGTCCGATGTATACCCCGATTCAGCTCTGCTTTCTCCGCCGGGAAGCAGCAAAGACAGTTCATACACGCCGAGAGAACTTGATCTCAAATCCGTTGCTTTAGAGGATAAAGATGTATGGAAGTCCGATATTGATATTCATGCACAAGACATGCATAATCTGCAACGACCAGAAACAGTCGAATCTCTTCTTTATATGTACCGTATCACGGGTGATGAACAATATCGCGAATGGGGCTGGGAAATGTTCAAATCCTTCGTCAAGCACACGGCAGTTGTTGAAAAGGTATCCCCGAGCGATCACGAAGGGAAGGATAGCCAACATGCCATCAAGGAAGATGATGACGAGAGCCATTCTTCCTACAGAATTGTGGGTTTCACATCCCTCTCCAACGCGAATATTGATCCGCCCCTGAAGAAAGATAACATGGAAAGTTTCTGGATGGCTGAGACGTTGAAATACTTCTATCTGTTGTTCTCGGATCGCGATTTTATCCCTCTGGAAGATGTGGTGTTCAATACGGAAGCTCATATATTTCCTCGATTCAAGGTTGGTGGTGATTTGAAGACTGGATGGTCGAGGAAGCCCCGTGTTCAACCATCTACCTAGGTAACTTCCATATGGGACTTTGTAAATAGCATTGTATAATGGTTTCATTTTTGTTATTATCTTGCTTGCTTGACATCAGATTTCTGTTCGCAATATACCATCTATTCGATCCCCAATTATTGACTCTCGTCGGTAATGGCTAATGACTTATTGCAAAGCGCCTCGATAGTCATGTTTTCATCTCATCTATGCCAGCCCCCATCTTTGTTCTTTGTTTATATGACACATCCCGGACCTCAGTCATTTCCCCCCGCTATTTCCATCAGTCATTTTCTCTCTCCCCCGGCTATAAAACCACGCTTCTTTTCCCAGAGGAATCTCTTCACTCTAACATCAACCATGCCAGTTTACTGTTGTTTCGCCATCAACACGAAGCACAGTGGCAAGGACAACTCTACTTCCCAAAAGGATACTGTTCTCAAAAAACTGTTTAGAAAGATGACCATCTGGAGATTTTTCTGGGGTTCTACCCCTGAACGGCAGGGGACGCAACATCGTCAACAACAACAACGCGAAGAAGCAAGTGCGGAGGTTGACTCTCCTCCTAGCTATAGCTCTTCATGCTCTCAATCTGTTGCTCCTGGGGGTATCCAAATCAACCACACCGAGAACAACGGCACAGGAAACGTGAGACAGATCTATATATCTGGTGCTGGAGGTATCCAGATCAACGACACAACTACCTCGGCCTCTTCTCCGTCGGTTTTGAGTACTGGAGGCATCCAGATCAACCATACAGGAACTAGGTTCCAATATGTTGAATCTGCATCAGAATCCTCTGACTCTGAAGACTTTGAAGACTTTGAAGACGTCCAGAACGACACCACGGAGACCCTAGTCTTCAGATCCAAGAAACCCGCCAGTGATGTTGACCCTGACTGGAAACAAGAAAACGAAAAACCGAAGAATGGGGGAGAAGAAAAGCAGAACAACAAAGCATACCCCGAGCCATCTCTTCGTTCTTCCACAATCCGCCAATCCACTATTGATGGACGCACCGTGAACACTGACGTCGGATCGTCATCTCAAAACCGTGTTCATATCCAGAACACGGGAACTGGGGTCGTGATTGATGTTGCTGATGGAGATGACAAGGACAAGAAACCAGGATCTTCTAAACGTTCAACTAAGAACAAGGCCAATGGATCCCGAAAAAATCGTTTTGGGTGGCAGAATTTCAGCACAGGTACTATCCAAAACAACATCTCTGGGAATGGGATTCAAATCAACGGACGTGCTTTCGATTGTTTTGATCGCTTTGGTGATAATTTCAAGTCAGGAAGTGTTCAGAATAACACCTCTGTACTTCAAATGAACGGGGCTGTTTTCGGTGAGCCGACTGAATTCAGTCGAGGTGGTATTTACACTCAAAATTTTAACATGGGTACTATTCAAAACAACGGCTGTGGGAATGTGGTTCAAATGAATGGAGCTGTTTTCAATGGGTCGATGGAAATCGGTCGAGATGGTAATCGCTTTGGTTAAGATGGTCTACACAGGATCTTGCTATCATCACGGCTGATTCACGGCTTCGAGTGTAAGTTAGCTATTCACCTTGTTCCTCCACAGACTACCTTACTTATACGATTGTTGATTCTAGTTGCGAGGAGTTAAGTGGTGTACTGTGGGAATCAGATGGAGTGATGGGATTCAATTCGTGCTTTTTCTTTCAGACAGAGTTATTCAGAATGCATAAATCTTTCGATACATACCTAGGTAAAGAGAGTTTGAATACCAAATGATTTAGCCACTTCATCCCTTTTCACAAGATCTTCCATGGCATATTATCGAACAGGTGTGTTCCTACATATGTAGTAACCCTGTTTCGTTGTACTGTACCTCTTTTTCTAAAATGATCATACAAACATAAGTATATAACCGTCTCCATCAATCCGATATACAAACATCTGCTCTAAACCCACATCTCCAGCACACTATTGATCCCTCTCAAAAGCAGCATCAATCAACCTCTTATACCCAGACACAGCAGCCTCCAAATCCCTCACGGTAATCGCCTCATCAGCCCCATGAGCCACAAATATACTTCCAGGCCCATACAAATACCTATGTACACGACCTTCGGGACTACCCCCCGATCCCTCATGAATCTGTAGGAACCATGCATCAGTCGCATAATTAACAGTCGTAACATTAAATCCATCAATATCCGTATCAAAATCAATGGGTGCATGACCCTTGCCATTGTTTCCCCAGTCAATGGTAACATTCTCGTCTCCATTAGTAGCTTCGTCAACGGCCTTTGTGACAATTTCTTTCACTTTTTCGACGTCATGATACGCTAGACGGATGTTGACAGATGCCTCTGCTGATGCGGGCACAACGTTGCTCGCTATACCGGCTTCTATGCGCCCAATGTTTATGGTTGATTTGCCCAATTTCTCGCTCCCCGGAATCCCGCCGTCTTCCACGGGGAGATCAGCAAGTGTGTCAAGCTTAACTAGTGCAGGTAACAAAACCGATACAGCACTGCGACCTAGCCACGGATATCCCGAATGCGCTGCTTTCCCCTCTGCGCTTATCTTGAAAAATAGGGAACCCTTATGTCCAGATACCAGGTTTAACTCGGTGGGTTCACCGAATATGACGGTGTGGAAAGTTGGTGGTGAGGTGTTAAGGTCCGATTGCGAAAAGTACTGCATTCCGACGCCGTCGACTTCTTCGCCGACAACGAAGAGCAGACCCAAGGGCGCTTCGGGGTTGAGTTGGAGGTATTCGAGGACGGCAAGGATTTGAGATGCAACGCTTGCTTTGGCGTCGACGGAGCCGCGGCCGGCAATCACAATATTGTCACGCCAGTTGAGCGCATCGAGGTCCGATCCATTTGACGAAGAAGGCAGATCGAGACTGTAAGGAATATACGGAGGCACGGTATCGATATGGCTCGACAAAAGCACCTTAGGCGCCGGACTTGAGTTCGGATATGCGTAGATATTAAATCGCTCTTTTTGATCTTTGATTGATGACCCTTTGGGGACAACGATTTGCTTCTCAACCTTGAAATCGCGAGATTGGAGATACTGAATGACAAAGTCGCCTACGTCGGCCTCATTGCCGGAGATCGATTCGAATTTGACGAGGTCCCGATGTAAAGATAGTAGGGGGGATGTATCGATTACATGCTCTAGATCATGTTTGTCGGGCACTTTCGTTTCCGTATTTGATTCTGCAATGATGTTGTTGTTGTTCAACGGCTGCTGCTGCTGTTGTTGCGGAGATGATGCGGGGTGCGGAGATGCTTGAGTTGCTCCGACAAGAAGTAAAACCGAGCTGAAGAGGGATGAGGCTTTCATTTTTCTTTCCTTTTATAGAGAGAAAAGAAGTCGTGAATAGATCAATTGGCTCTTCTTGTGGCTCGAGAACCTACCCTGACATTTGGGAGTCGTGGAAAGAGGAGAAAAACAATCGAGATGGCTGATCTTCGCACGCCATCGACGGCTGTCACATGACCTGTACATATCTTTATGCACCAAGAAGAATGACTTAGTTACGACTGACGAATGGCCTATAGAATGTCTTGATATTCAATATCCAAGTATGTACATGGTAATATATCTATAGCTAAGACTGCTACCAGCGCAGTTCCTGACAGCTGAAGGGGTTTATCGTGTTAAACACATAATTCATCATGCTCATAGCTGGGGAAAGCAGCAATCCACAATCAGTCGTTCCAGGTCAGCCAGTTTGTATGGCTTGGTCATGTAACCTTGGATACCGACCTGCGAAGCTCGATTCAATGCTTCATCCGTCACATCTGCGCTCACAGCCAGAACCTTTGGCGAGATGTCTAACAACGAAGAGTCCGATCCGCTTCTCTGGTCCCAATTCTCCACGGGACTATGCTGGGTAGGTGCCAGGCGATTGCAATGCTCGTCCACCATCTCGAAAATCTTCGATGTAGCCTCATAACCATCCATTTCTGGCATCCAGAGATCCATAAGAACTACATCAATCGGCTTTGCCTTCCTTCGGTTGCCTGGGTTCGCCATACCAGAAGGAGAAAGCGAATGCTCAACACCGCTGTCGCTTCCTTGGATAGACGGGGACGACATCGGCGAAGGCAGCGGATAGGATGACAAGAGTGTCTCTTGCATAATACGAACTGCTTCCCGTCCGTCGTATGCTTCGTAAACATCGCGATATCCTAGTTTCCGTAGCATGTTTACTAATATTTTCCGGTTGATTTGGTTATCCTCTGCCACTAAGAAAGTCAGAGGATGTGTCTTTCCAAGACCAGCACCATGGACTGCGCTAGTTGCTTGGACTTTGGGGATAGAAGAGGGGAAAGGTAGATCGAGAGGAACAACTGTCTCCGGTGGTGGCAACATGTCCAAACCCTCAGGAGGGTTAGTTGTACTAGCCATCGCAACATTAGCCGCAAAGTTCGTAGGTGTATCGACTTCGAGAGGCAGTGGAGGGCTGGCCAACGGAGCTGCGGACCCGTTGTGTGAAGTAGTTGGCCGGCTGAGCATACCACCAGGGTTAAGAGGAATACGAATCTCAAACTCGGATCCTCGCTCAGGACCAGAGGTAGAGGAATGAACACAGAGCAAATCACCACCCATTTTTCTCGCCAGTCCTTTAGCCACCAGAAGGCCAAGTCCAAGCCCATCTCGCGTGCGAGTCGTTGAGTCATCCTCTCGTGCAAAAGGCTTGAAAAGGTTAGGAAAGAACTCCTCTGGAATTCCCATGCCTGTATCGCGGATGTTGATTCGGATATACTGCGGAGCTTTATTGCTCGATGTGGCCAACACCTTGATCTCGCCACTTTCGGTAAATTTGACAGCATTCAGGAAGACGCATGATAGCAATTTCGCGAGGTCACGTTCATCAACATAGAGATTGTCCGGTACCGTCGGTTCGACGGACCATTCTATACTTTTGATGCAGGTGTTTCCATTCGATGCCAGCGCGTGAACATTGATGCGCTCACCCAGCAACGTTTTTTGACTCAGTGTCGACTCTGGCCGCTTGCCGACATGTAATGACTCATTGATGACCAAATGTAGAAGCTCACGAATCTTGGTCTGACGTACAGCAGTAGGGGGTACGCCTTCGATAATCATTTGCGGCCCCATTCGCCTTGCAGCCAGTGACGGCCTTTGAGCAACTGCATTACCGACCACCTCTTCAATGCGACCTTTTGCTGGCGAATACACAATCTTGTCGCTCTCATGAACTGCATTTTTGACTTCGCTTCTGGGAGACAAATCACCTTGGGAGGCGTTTCTCCTTGATGAGCGTTTGGGTGGCCGTCCATGTCCAGTCCAGTCGATGGAGATACTGCGTCGGCGTTTATATCGATTAGCTGGAACGTTGTTGTCTTTGAACGAAACTCGTTCTCCAGAGGCGGTTAACCGGGGTGGTACATCTCCCATGATGTCGGCGTATATTTCTTTCTGCGGAGTTTCCGGAACTTCCATGTTCAGATCATAGGCATGAACAACGTTATCTGCGGCTTCGACAGCACGTCGAGCGCTATCTTGGACCAATTCGATATTTTCTTTCAAATCTTGCAAGAGGCGAAATGATTTTGTAGCAACTCTGGCGTCGATTGCCTCCTCCACATTTGCATGCATGACATCCAGCATGCCAACGACTCCTTGCATGGGGGTTCGTAATTCGTGCGATAAACTAGGAGCGTAAGGCTTCAAAGGATGCACAAATACGGGCGATGGAGGAGCTGATGCTGGCTGGGGATGAGCATCGACGCCGTGTGATATAGACTCTGAAGGTAGCGAGAATGCTGGTTCGCTGAGTTGAGTAGGCAAGAGCGCTTCATCAACAACACGTTGAGCAACCAAGTCCTCCAAAGAATGTAAAAGCATTTCTATATATGACCATGATAATGATTGTTTCTGTAGACCTTGAACAGTCCACATTACTCCAAAATGACCGATGTTACGGTCCCCAGCCCACAGGGGTGCGGCGATCAACGCCTCAGCTGCGAATGGTATATCGTTAGGTAGGGTAGACGAACATAATCCGTCTGGAATAAGAAGCACCTTGCCGTGTTTCATATGTTGACAAGCCGCAGCTATGGCAGGGTGATTACGATCTCTAAGCAAATCCTGATTTCCGGACCCATCGTCGTAATAGCATTTTGTCATTAACTCCCGAGGCGTTGATTTGCTGTCTGCATTATCCAGTTCGTAGCTGATGAATGCACATTGAGCCTGAGTGAGCGTTGCAAGTTCTTCGAGGACAATATCCCAAGGCAATTTCGTATTGGGCGACTTCAAAGCCTTTTTGAGGGTGACCAAACGTTCTGCAGCATCACTCTCGCGGTTGTCAAAATGTTTGTTCAATAGTGTAGTAAAGCCCGCGTCGCCATGATGCAGTGAATCGCCAAATGCTTCGCCAGCTATACACAAAGACAATCGAGGGAGGGGTGTGTCGAGTGCCATACCGCTTTTGCGGGTTTCTGAATCAGCGTCCATGATGTTTCCGGTCGTCGGTAACGGGGTTCTATAAGGGAAAAGGTACGAAAGAAGACGGATAAACCATCACACTCGGTAGACTCTGGCCCGACAAGTCGTCGAGACAATCTAACTCAGACTGGGTGTATGTTAGCATTGCCGTACCATGCTACATAAGAGAGAACTTACAATGCTCAGCGCACCACAGATTTATATATAACCCAAGAAATCAACAGACCGAGATGTAGTGATACTCAAAGACCCGACTGGTTTCAGTTTTGAAATGATGGTTAGAGTAGTAGTTGATGGCCGGCCAACTGTCCAGGTCACAATCCCACCACGAGGCTGAACGTCGCTCCTTCGACGAAATCGTATGAACGCTGCCAGAATGTCGAATCAAGTTGAGGACTGTAGTCGGAGTTGCATTTCACGCGAGTCTCAGCAGTTGTCGAGGCTGAACAGGTGCTTGCAGAGGAAAAAGCAACGTCAGAGAAGCAGACCGAAAGGCTCTGAGGCCTCTTTTTGGCTTCGATTAGCGATTCTGCTGGCGGGAAGGAGCAGAGAGCATCCAGATTCCAGCTCAGGGCCGAGACCGATCCAATGGGATCATCAATACAGCGTATGCGTACGGTAAGAGTAACGATCGATTCACTGTAGTACCGTCCGATTATCCATCCGGCTTGGTGAGAATGTCTCGTAGCATATTGTGGCAGAATTGCTGGACGTTGATGCATAACCGACCAAGTTACTGTTTACTGTGTAGCAAAGTAGGATCCCCCAATAGTGATGTTAACATATATTATGAAGTCTAATACGATGATTGATTGATACATGTATCCCGTATGATACGGTATGTTACATGTCATGGCGTCCGAAACAGGCCTAGTGATCGTCCATCATGGCCCGACTGACGAAGGCCAGTGCGGTGGATCTCGAATCACGGTCCACCATTAGCCACTGTGGAGCCAGTCTAGACCATGTGGTATCGTATTCGGTATTCGGATATAGGCCTTGCATGATAAATTACGATAAATTACCAGAGTCGGATGTATACATTTTATCGTGTAGCAGGAATTTGACTACGTAGTTCAAGTACGTACCAGCAATAACGTAACTACATAGTAGAGTGTACTAAGGTCAAACAAACTAGATCTCAATGGCCTTGTCATTTGAACTTTGTACTCTTCAGGGACCTTACATTGCTAGAGTTAAAAGTACCCACGAGACCAACAAGCAGTGCCGAGTTTACCGCCAAAAGCCCTAATTACATCACCCGATCCATACTCTCCAGTCTTTCACTTGCTGGTAACTACATCAAATCATACATTTTCTCACTTTTACATTGTTCCCTTGGAACTTCCCACAACTTCTCCACCTCATTTCTTGACATCGATCGTGCAGACCAGCTTCAAAGGACGATATTGTGGGGAGCAGGCCATCAGCAGTCCGGATTGATTCAACGACATGATATCCCGATGTCCGTTGTAGCAACATGGTTATTAACCTGATCCATATCGAGAAGGGCGGATCTGTTCGGTCGAATATAAATCTGTTCCTCTAGGTGCAGTTGAAATAAAAATTGGGGTCGGTCCCGTTTGGACGCGGTCTTTATCGTTGAACCTTGGGTCTGATGGTATGGCTGAAACGAGACATAGGATTACTCCTCTCGACGTTATTAAACATCAGACAATAATGCGATAAGAGGAATTGTGTTTAAAAGAGTTTAGCACTTATAGAGACCTGGCTAACTACCTAGGTACTGATAGCTACTACTGTTGATTAATATAATCTCTACAATGTACCTAGGTCGAAGTAGAGCTGGTCTTGTTAGTTCGAAGAATAACATCTACGCTTTATCTGATTTCCAAACCCTACGCTGAAACTACTTTAATATTAACTCCAAAGCAACCTCGGTGTATAACACCCCGAATTGAGACATAGATTCTACCGTAAAACAAAAATCAAAATGACATGGCAAAAGAACAGACAACAAATAAAAGTTATCGCCACTTCTCTTGGTCTTTCACGCTATCGTAGAGCTCCTTGACTCGCTGGTAGTCAGCTTTTACCTCATCCTCTGGATATGGCACACCACTTGTCCCGATGGAATTCAGCCATTTGCGCACGGCCAAATCGCACTGCTGTGCTATTGCAGCTGCCTCGGTTTGATACTTCGAAAACCAGTCGAGAAAAGTCAAACTCCCTCTGAAATCTAGCATGTTAATAACCCCTTCCGGCGCTTCAGAAAGCTTGTCGTAAGTGATAGAGCCCAGCTCTAACCCATAGGCCTTTTCAAATCCCTTCGATGCAGTCGTAAATTGATCCTGGTTGTCCGACCGATCTCCGTAGCTCAGGGCTTGGTGATCATCCAACACGTCTGCGCCATGAATAATTTCGTCTCTTTCAAAGCGGGCTGCATTATGGGTCACTTTGATGATTCCCTCGAGCTCAGAAAGACGAACTTTCCACCACTGCCTGTTCCTATCGGTCGCCTTTTTCTTCTGATCAGCCAGTTCCTTCTCCATTCTGGCCATACGCTCCTCCATGGCTTCAACTAAGGCGAGAACCCTTTCATCTCCGATTTGTCTTGCTCCGCGGTTCATTTTTCAAACTGCCGTTTTTGTAGTTTTGTCACGAACGTATTTTTCGAGGTCAGTTCCGTTTTCGAAATCTGTGTTGGACATATCACGCCTGTCATAGTTCGCAGTGTTCAAGAGGTAAGGACTCGGATATTTATACCCTATTAGTCTTGCATTCTTTCTTCATAGGTTACGAAACGAAACATAAAAGAATTCCTCACATGTTCCCCTTCATCGAATTTCAGTTTCATGTCAATTTGAGCGTGAACCGGCCACTCCATGCCGTGTCGGAGTCTCGCGAGGCCGTCGCCTTTGTCTTTCCGTCTTTGGTTTCGAATACTGGTCCAAGTGTCCCGTGTCCTGGTTAGGAAATGCAGGCAGCGACGAAGAAGAAGGAGAAGAAGAGGATGGTGATAATGAAGGAGCAATGTAGTGTACCTATGTATGGAAATAAATAGGAAAGTTGCCAGGAAATACCAACACTTATCTTTAAATACCTACCTAGGTAGGTAGAGGCTACATCATCACAGTAGAAACTCCCAGCTTCCTTTTGTCTATTCCTATTCCTTTCGGATGAGCTCAGCTGGCTGATGGGAAACAATCGCTGTAGTGCTCAAAGAGCATTATGCTGCTTCTTCTTTCTATCTATCTGACTGTTTTAATACTCTCTAAAGGCAAAGACCACAATAACAGGTAAAGATTACAATCAATCAAACAAATGTCCAACGTAGCACATCTTCACAATGAGCCATATCCACTCGAATATGAAACACACCAAATACCAGTGATCCACCCATAGAGTACTCAATTAGACCGACTTCCATCAAGCAGATTGAATCTCTATCGAAGAATGAGGTCTCATTCTCGGCGCCAGTCATAACCAGTGGCATCAGTGTCCTCAGAGGCGCCAGTCGGGTGCAAGGGCATCGGTATCCTCGGACCGGCGCCAGTCGGGTGCAAGGCCATCAGTGTTTTCAGACCGGCGCCAGTCGGGTGCAAGGCCATCAGTGTTTTCAGACCGGCGCCAGTCGGGTGCAAGGCCATCAGTGTTTTCAGATCGACGCCAGTCGGGTGCAAGGGCATCGACATCGTTGCTGCTGGCCTCACGCAGATGAAGTGCAGGGGCAGCGGCAGCAATGCCTGCCAAGAGGAGAAGAGAAAAACGCATTTGTGGCGGTAGTTAAAGTTGAGTGGCTACCTAGGTAGGCAATATATTCTTTGAGTTAGGAGGTATGGTGAAGCCAGACATGAGTGCAGGTATTTACTTGGGTATATATACCTATTATCAGCCCTGGACGTTGCATCAATACTTAGGTAGGATCCATGAGTTGATTACTATTCAGGCGATTGATCGTCAAACAGGCTAATGTTTGGAGACGCTAATATAAGCCTATTCAAATATGAATGTAACAGAAAGTGGAATTGATCACTAATCAGAATCTTTTCTACCTAGGACTCGTATGTTAATTGGGAACTCGAGCAGCTAACCTGTGGTATGTCCGGTCGTTGATTCGAAGAGGGGATCCTCGAATTCAACCACACGGTTGTTCCGGAAATAAATAAAGAGGCTTTGCTACACTACCTTGTAACCTAGGATTTATGATTACTCAATAGATCATAGCATTAGGGTGATAGTTAGGTGAGAAAGTGAAGAACAGGACTTACAGTCACCGAGTCATGTGACTGGCTAACCCTATCTCCAAAACATATGATCAGTCGTTAAGACGGCGACTGCCTGCTCGGTGATTTCCAGGCGGAAATGAAGCTGCTAGCAGTCATTTTCAGCGACGATTTCACAGGTCCTTATATTCTTCTTGTAAATGCTCAGGCATCTAGGGTTATGTACCTTTCGGGTAATCGACTGGTCAATCTCCCAAGAATGCCTCGGCATCCGGGGGCAATATCCACGTAGTGACTGCTATCATCAAGAATTGAAATACATCTAAACATCCATGGATGGACTCCTATACCACTACCTAGGTAGGCTTGAGGTACCCGGATTTCTATATTCCCCAAAATTACGGCGGCCTAAATCCCGGTTTCACCACTTAATTCAAAAATACCAAATCGCACAAACGCATACACGCTTAATACGAGATTTTAAGAAAAATTACATATGACCAAAAAAGCAATCTTTAATTTCCACGTAATAGCTAGTTTAACAGCCAGCTTCGTCAGCTAGCTTGATATCCTAGCTTAACAGCCAGTGTAAGAAGGGTTATAGGGAGTATAATAAGATATAATCTATAGCTAGATTAACGTAATATACTCCATAGAGTTGGATTAATAGTATAGCTATTCACTACCCTTCAGAATCTATCTCCGGATCTTGAGTATAAATGTGTGAATTGGCTGATTCGGCTAATGACTAAGCACCCGAGTCTTGGTTCACGTGACGTTCTGTCCACAAAGCTATTCCCAAGCTCTCCGCCTTATAGCTAGCCGCCGTAGCCGGATAGCCAGCCGGATAGCCAGCTTGATTGGCCAGCTTGGTCAGCCAGCCGGATAGATAGCCAGCCCGGTGGCCAGCTTGTTAGCCAGCTGGATAGATAGCCCGTCAACCAGCCCGTTGGCCAGCTTGTCGGCCAGCTTGTTCGCTGGCTAGATAGCCAGCTAGATAGATAGCCAGCCCGTTGGCCAGCTTGTTCGCTAGCTAGATAGCCAGCTTGTTCGCCAGCTTGTCGGCCAGCTTGTTCGCTGGCTAGATAGTCAGCCCGATAGCCAGCTTGTTCGTTAGCTTGTCGGCCAGCTAGATAGCCAGCTTGTCGGCCAGCTTGTTAGCTAGCTTGGATAGCCAGCTTGCTTAATTGAAGCGATATAATGAAGCGATATAATGAAGCGATTAAATGAAGCGATACAATGGAGATGATAAAGGCGGTGAACAGGGCGGTGAACAGGGCGGTGAATAGGGCGGTGAATAGGGCGGTGATTATGCGAACCAATCGAAATCCCTATGTGGCTATATGTGAATATTACAAATCGTTACGGATATTACAAACTCTATTTGCGGCAAAATGGAATTTTGAATTAAGTGGTGAAATCGGGATTTAGGCCGCCGTAAAAATGGAAACATCAAAAGACATCTCATTAGACCCCCGAATCAAACCATTCAAAATCTCCATCCCAGATTCTCAGATTACTGCTCTCCATCAAAAACTCGAGTCTGCATCTTTTCCGGACGAACTGGAACTCGACAAATCCCAGGAATGGGATATGGGTGTGCCCCTGGAAGATATCAAACGTCTTACAGATTATTGGAAGAATTCCTTTGACTGGCGCAAAGCTGAACGAGATTTGAATGATACCTTGCCACAGTTTATGACTACCGTATCTGTTGAAGGCGGGTTTGGGGATGTTGATGTACATTTTGTGTACCAACGGAGTCAGACCGGAGAAGAGAGGAAAGCTATCCCGTTATTATTTCTGCATGGGTGTATGGCATCAATATCTCTTGTTATTTTGTCTCTCATACCCAAGGCATATTTGCGATTTTCTGCTGATACACATGCATAGGGCCTGGTAGTTTTATCGAAGTGAAAAAAGTGCTACCTCTTTTGACACAAGGAGACAAAGATCAGCCAACATTTGATGTCGTCGCACCATCACTACCCAATTTTGGTTTCTCCGGGCGTATATCAAAGGTGCGATTCTCACCTACTGCTCTGATTTCACCTAGCTTATACGAAGGAATAGAAAGGATTCGGAATGGCACAATATGCCGAATCAATGCATGCACTGATGGGCAGACTAGGATACACAGAATATGGTTCGTTTTGCCCCTACTGATATCGATATGCTTACAAACAAGCACACTGACACGGAGTATAGTCGTCCAAGGCGGCGATTGGGGCTCCTTCATCGCCCGTGCAATGGCAATCCGATACCCCAACAACATAAAAGCCATACACCTCAACTTCATCCTCTCACCACCACCATACCCCTGGCGAAATCCGCTCTTATTCCTGCAAGCCTTGCTAGGGTTCGTAATACCGCCATTCTCGGGTCCCAACAGACAAAAGTTAGCCATGACTCAAACCTATTTTGGACAGGAGAATGGTTACGCAAAGCAACAAGATACGTACCCGCAAACACTAGGGTATGCATTAAACGACAGTCCTGTAGGACTGTTAGCGTGGATATACGACAAATTACATCGATGGACGGATGGGTATCCCTGGACTGGTATCCCTGGACTGATGAGGAGATACTGCAATGGGTTTGTATATATGCGTTCTCAAGAGCGGGCCCTGCGGCTTCGTTACGGATATACCATGAATCGGTTGTGAAGCCGGATCTCACGAGCAAGGAAGTTAAAGAGGGGGTTACGTGGTTATCGCGCGATCAAGTTGTGTCAACTCGTATACCGAGCTGTGTTAAGATAGCTGTTGCTAATTTCCCAAAGGAGATAATTCGGATTCCGAGCACGTGGTTGAGAGCTATTGGGAATATTGTGCAAGAGAACGACTTTGAGAAAGGTGGGCATTTTGCTGCGTGGGAGACACCGGAGTTATTGGTGCAGGATCTGAGGGCTTTTATGGGGAAATCTGGGGGAGCCTATGGTGTTGTTCCGTAAGGACGGTTGGTTGACTTGTATGTATGTTTAAGCAATATGCTAGCCCCTGAAACGAAAAATTGTATGAACGATGGTTAAATTAGAGAAAAAAGCCACTGTCTAATCTTGTCGTCCTTTCAATAATCTCTTTGTGACCTTGTCCTTCTCTATAATATAGACATTAGCACCCCAGCCGGAGAGTGCGTCTCTGTCGACAGCGTTCAAGAGTGCTTGAGAAATAGTCTCGAAAAGATCCTCGGGGCCCTAATTTATGACCAATTAGTATGTGTCGGCATAAAATATAAAGACATAATATAAGGTAGACATACCAAATCAGGCTCCCAGAGTCCCTCGCAAGTACCAAATAACTGATCACTAGCTGTACCACTGACGATGAAATCCTTGGCAAAGTCGATACATCCGATACTATCGAACCCGCAAATGAACGGCTTCCCGGTTGTATGATTGATTCCTGCAAGGACGGGGGATACGAAATAAGGGCCAAATCGCCGCTCGTACAGACTTGAGCTGACGAGATTTGCCAGAGTCTGTGGGGAGATGTGTCGTTCTTCACGAAGTCGGTACATGTTGACCTTGTAACGGAACAGATCGGAGACGGTGGTGACGTCGGTTGCGAGGCCCGTTAGACCGAGATAAGTGGATGGTGCGTAGTTGAAGATCTTGGGGAAGTTGTTGGATACGGTCAGGGCTTGCATACCCAGTCGGAGATCACAGGCGATTGCGACGCAGTCCTTTCCCACCATGGCCACGCAGGCACCGCCATCTGTTTGGATTAGTCCGTATCCATAAAATAATCAATGAAGAATCAGAGGTCATACTGATGTCGAAGGGCGAGCTCTAGATGAAGAAGTCAATCAGTCAGCAAGCTAGTAATCGGAGGACAGGGCTGGGAGCTCCAGAGCATACCATGATGAACTATTTTATCAAGCAAAGACCGGTATATCGTACAAACCAAGCTGATAGCAAAGACGATAATGGCAGAACTGAAATGAAGGCGG
This sequence comes from Talaromyces sp. PYS2103, assembly GCA_023625975.1. Taxonomy (NCBI): domain Eukaryota; kingdom Fungi; phylum Ascomycota; class Eurotiomycetes; order Eurotiales; family Trichocomaceae; genus Talaromyces; species Talaromyces sp. PYS2103. The sequence continues at coordinate 279,113 of JAMAGB010000024.1, forward strand.
AAACAGCAGAAGAAGTGTGGTGAATGGGAGGGCGTGTCTGCTCAAGATGAAGCTGGACAGTTCTGTAGGCGGCCAACAACGCGAGAGACTGAGAAGGGAGCTCGGGCCAGGCGGTAACCCTTTCGGGACGGCCTTCCTTAGAATGACGCTCGGCGCCTTTGCCCATACAAAAGAATCTCATCGAACTTCCTCAAACTACTGCTTAGCAAGCTTGCATCTATATCGATTACTCGGCTTTGGTTAATCTAATAGTACAGGTTCATATTTCTGGAGTTCTTCTTGGACCAGTTTCATTATCACGCCGCAGAACTACTATTGTTGACGTTGATAAGCATCGAAGTAAAGCTGCCCCGCTTTGCAATCCGGGGGACGCTTCATCATTCTCTACGCAAAACACGCAGTGCCACTCAAGAACAATGAGCTCCCATGTGGTGGTGATCGACTCTACAGCTAAAAGAGCCACCATCAAAACAACCCCGTCGAAGCCATTAGCAGATGTACTGCACGAAGCTTGCAGTAAGCTAGGACTGGATGCCAGTCAATATGGCCTCAAGTGAGTAATCTCTATCCTCTTCGTTGAAACACATCATACTGATGATATTTGATTCTCCTACAGACATCAGAGTAAGCAACTCGATCTATCGCTTCTCTTCCGACTATCCGGTCTGAGCCCCGGCGCAAAACTCGAACTCGTACAGCTCTCGAAATCGCCGTCAGTTGTGACAGTCGCCCTTCAACTTCCCGAGTCCGAAGCACAGGGTGCTTCGAACGGGCGGCTTCTTGACAAGTTTCCTAGCACCACAACGTTGTGGCTGGTTTTGAGAAAATTCGAAGCTGGCGTGGCCGGAAATGGATCTACAAGAAATCTGACAGCCCGAGCTGCACCTGCTACAGATAATGGCAATAATGGGGCTGGGAGATTATTTTATCAGACGCCAGTATTACAAGTTATGGGTCGAGAGCTAGCGGACTTTACGGATTTACAAAAGTCGTTGGCACAGTTGGGTTTCAATAGTGGCAATGTGCTTTTCCGATTATCGTTCCGGACGACGCAGCAACCATTCGAAGAAGCAGTGGCGATGATCGATAAATATTTTGAGGCACACGGTGAGAAAGTTAAGGTCAACACTACAGTTGGAATGGAAGGGCCTGCAACAACCATAAATGAGCCAGCGCAATTATCAGGGCCTGCTGCAGTGACCAAGCAAACTGAGGCAGAACCAATGGATACACAAGATGATATAACACAGCCAGCTGCCGAAGTCACCGTATCAGAGCCTCAACAAACAGAAGCAGTCATTCCTCCCCTAATCTCTGATCGGCCAGCCACTGTCTATAAACCACCTACACATACAACTCCTCACTCCGCTTTAACATCCTACAACGAAGAAGATTACATTCCCAGCGTCGAACACGCCAAATCACATCAAGGACGACTCAATCAGTTATCGAGGAATGTTCGTCTTCTCAGTGATAAAGAAATTGCCGAAAAGGAAGCAGCAGAGCAAGAAAAATTGGCGGCTATCACAGAGGTTGAGGTTAAGATTCGTTTTCCCGAGCAAAGTCAGGTTGTTGCCAAATTCAAACAGACGGACACCGGATCATCTCTCTACTCATTTGTACGAGGTTGCTTGAACGCAAAGTTCGCCAACGAGAAGTTTTTACTAGTAGTATTCGGGGCAACAGCAAAGCAGCCACGGACAGGTCCCGGCGGTTCGAGCCAAGCAATTCCAGATTCGGACCAACAGTACCTTATCAAAGACCAGGGTCTACGAGGAAGGGTACTTGTAAATTTCACATGGATTGATAATAACCAAGCATCTGCCATGACGGCAGCGACGCGGACGACGAGTCTATTAAAACCAGAACTCAGAAGCCAGGCACAAGACATTCAGATCCCGAGTGTACCGGGGGTTGTTGAAGAAGACAACAATAAGGATAAACCATCACTCATGAATAGACTTGGGATGAAGGAAGGTGGAAGCCAGTCTCAGGGAACTAAGAAGGGAGGAGTGCCGAAGTGGCTCAAACTTCCTGGAAAGAAATGAGAAAGCATCTAATGAAGTGCATGTAATAGACTTGGTAATATTTCATGACCAGCAGAATGTCACTTTCTATTTTATCTCTCATTTAAGGGCCTATCTTTCCTCTCTTTGATATCTGTTACGTTACGAGAAAATGAAGGCAGTACGTTGTCGAGTGTACAGCGTTTAGTATTTACGTTCTTTGAACTGAACAGTCTATTGTCCGACATCTCATCTTCGTATTTCATCTAGTTGTGTTATCTGTGTATGTATGATCGACCACAAAAATTGGATATCACAACCATATCATCATCAACAACAACAACACACTCCCATTCATCCATTCAATCATCCCCTTCTCCTTTTCTTCCAACCTGCCACATCATTTGAAAAGACCCATAAGTTCGGTAATGAAGAAAAAAAAAGGGAAACAAAAATGACACCTCATGTCGTAGTCGATTTCACTGAGGGGTTTCGGAGAAAGAAGTCGGATTTCGGCCCAACATTATGACATATTCAGTGGAGGAAGGGGAAACAAGGAGAATAATAGTAAATGCGATCATTGCATTTGCGCCATGTTTTGAAACACACGGATTTTTTGACACAAATTTTTTCAATTCGGAAGCACGTTAAAAAAAAAAGCTGAACACAAGAAGAAAAGGAACAAAAAAAGAAGACTTTTTTGATTTCCTTTAGTGACCAGCCCGTCTAGCTTCAGCGATGACCTTTTGCATTTCGTCGACCTTGGCCTTGGCGCGGCCGATTGTGCCGAGCTGTAACGAAGACAAATATGTTAGCACAAAGACCCCCCTAAATCAGAACTTTTGACGCGTCCTCTGCGTGTCAGAGTTTGAGAAAAGGGTTATAACGAACTCTCTTCTTGGCGAGCTTCCTGGCACGCTTGTCCTGGGAGTTCCTCAACAATTCGACAACGCGGCGCTCATAAGGGGCGAGACCGGCGACCTCCTTGACGATTTCGCGGACAAAGGCAGTGCGGTTGGAGATACGGCCCTTGCTGCGGCTGATGCGGGCCTTGGTCTCGATAGGGGTGGTTTTCTGTTTCGAAGTCGTGCGTTAGTCATATGTTTGATATCACTTTCCTCTATGGTTGAATTGTGGAGTTTTTGTTCGTGGCGATTGGGAGTTCAGTCTCGGTCTGGTTTCTCGTATCCGGTCGTCGAATTGGTCGTATGTCGGCCAGGTCACTTTGTTGGCCGAATACCGTGCACGTTGACTTCCATCTCTTTCAATGTCACGTCGCAGACACATAGAATCGAAATTTCATATAGCAATAATCCGAGTAATCGATCATTAAACAGTCGGTACCGTATGCCCCGATTGACGACCCGTACAAGTGAGAATTCTCTCACTCCTGGATGCACATATCATCCCACGCTTGTATTCCCTTTCGTACTCCTCCCAACCCGACTAAATCGTTTTCAACACGCAAAATTCGACAAGCAACCTGTAACATCCGACCGTAGTAGAACCGAAGCCTCGAGCTATCGAAAGAACCGTCGAACCGAGAAACCAGAACTCCCAACCAACCACAAAACATCCACCACCTAAAAATCCATCACAGCTCTAAAGGGAAAAAGGGAACATACGTGACCCTTATTCAAGCCGAGAATGAGACCGGAACGTTCCTTCGCCATTTTTAATTGATTTTATGGGGGAATATTGGGCGATGGTCGATTGTCGAGAAAGGGTTGTCGATTTGTCGTTCGTTCGAGGAAAAGTTCAAAGCGAAGAAGCGAATCTCTCGGATTTTCGCTGAGCAAAGGCGGGTTTGGCCGAAAGTGGTTTGGCTCGGGGGTGGATCGTTAGCGTTGTTTTTTAAAGTGTTTCCGTAGGCGAGTGAGTAGGGCTTAGGGCTTAGGGCTGCCGGAGGGGGCTTTCTCCCGCATAGGTCACGTGGATCCGCTCCGAAATAGGAAGTTGAATTGGTTTTTGAAGCGAGGGCAAATGTTGTGTTTTAGAACTAAAAATCTGCTATGTTTTGTGTATAGACATGGTGTTGTATGTATACTGTCAATATCTATTTACTGCCGCTATACTGTGCTTCATTTGATTGATAATAACCCCCCAAGTGCCTCTTCCCAGCTTTCTATGAGTTCTCCACAGAATACCTCCACGGCACTCGCATCCAGAGTTTGTTCTAGCTCTTTGGCAAGCTTACTGTTGGTGTCGTCCAACTCACCAACTTGTCCCTGCTGAAATATCAAGTCGGTCAACGCACCGAGCACACCTATGACACTTGACCTCAGAGTTCGCGTGTTGGACCTGATTTTCTCCTCAAGTTTGTTCGCGGCTTCCTTGAGACCTTGCACAACTTCTTTGGAAGGTTTCGCACCGGCCTTAGGTAATTTTTTCACCGTCTTCTCTACCAATGATATCGTTGATGACAACACCTTTAGAGTCTCGAGAAGCAAGATACTAGTGTGAAGATATTTCCAGGAAGGCAGTGACCGCTTGCCGTTCCCTTCTGAGGCGGATGGCAAAGCAATCGTAGTGTTTGCAAAAAGGGCGACATCATCGGAAACGCTTTGAAGTGTCTTCGAAACCCAGTCTTCCATCTGCTTGAAAAGCTTGTTAATATCTTGTCCGGGAACCGATTTGGAATCGGATAGTAACAACGTCGCTTCCAATAGCATTCGGTGAAATTCCGCATTGGTCCTCTCAGCTGATGTCATGTCATCAATAGCTTTCTCTGACAAGTCCAACTTCTCGAGATCAGGAAGCACGGTATCTGATTTGATCGGCTTTTGTGATAGCAGCTGGTGATTCAAAACCCAGATTTTGTCGATTATGCCCGTTGCGCTGATCCAGCGTTCCTATGCAGTAAATCAATCAGTAATGACAGGTATATACTCTGTATCTATGGTTCCTACCTTTGGCGAAGGCCCAAGCCGCAATTTTTCCTCAAACGATGGTGCTCCCAACGGTTCACAATTCATAAAAGCATCGGAAGTTCGCTTGTCCACCAACTTTGACTCGTCTAAAACTATTGAGTGATCAAGGTCAATAACTCTGGTTATTTAAGTTTTAACCAAAGGTTAAAATTGAACTCACTGATATCATCAAATCTAGAAAATCGATCCTTTCCTTGCAATCTATCAATGCGGCGCGCTTCGAGAGCCCACATGCGCTTGCAGATACTATTCCTCAAGCTTTGTTGAAGCTCAATTGTACCTTCAACATTGGCATAGCTTCCAAAGTTCATTCCCGCTGTTCGCTGCCTTGTTGATGTTCGGTCAGCATGGTCGTAAAATTGGATGGCCTGGGAAAGAGCCACTTCAGGGATGAAATCTTTGAATTCAGCTTCGATAGGTGGTGCTCCGAGTGGATGGATTGTGGCAAGACGAGTATATAAATTATGTGCGACGCTTTCAATTTGAATCTGTTTCACAGAGAGCTTGCTGAATGTTTTCATGGCAATCGATCCAGCACCGAGAAGAAGGTAAACTCGCACGAGAAGAAGCAGGATTTGATAGTTGTGTGGTGAGTTCTGGCAGAGATACTCTAATATAGCTGCAGAACGAATCAATTCAGGATTGGGAGTTTCTGCGTGACTAGGCTGCTCTTGACTGTCATTCAGCCGGATGAGAGCCATGACTGCAAGTAGTCCAAGATCGTCTCTTGGTTGGTTTTCGATTGTCTTGTCCGTGGCTTCTTCTCTTTTCATGGCACGGTACATAGTGAGACAACGCGATACAAAGTCCTCGACTCTTTTTTTTGATAACGAGGGATCAGAGAAAACCTTGAAGCAATAGTCAAGTTTATAAGCGTTAATGGTTGTAATCTGTTGAGCAGTGGAAGAAACCTGAAGAAGTATTAGCTACTAGATAACGAAGGGTATTGGTGCAAATACATACGTCTGTTTGAACAGCAGCTTTCTCCAGGGCGTAATCGACTAACTCCAAGGTCTGATTCTGATGCAGGTATGAGGCGTATTTCCGGATGTCATCGAAGCAGTACATCTTGGTACTATTCAGATCAAAAAAGGTCCGGTGGGCAGCAACGTAGTCCGGCTGCCCAAGCTCATCGCTCTTTAATCCCCATGTTGAAACCTCTAGAAAAGCAAGATGGGCGTTCCTTGACTTAGGAAAACGTTGGGCGAATCTCTGAACAAAGGATATTGTGTCTTCAAATGTCCTGATCATGCCCAATGTTAATGACAAGACATAAGATCAAGGATATAAAAACAAAATTAACTTACTTTTTGTCATCCATCTTCTTGGTCGAGGTCAATAGAAGGCTCCATACTCCCCAGTCATCTCTTTCTTGTAGGAGTTTCTTGGCCTCTTCGTCTTCCTTTGGCATATTCAAGAGTTCTTTGGCATAGTCGAGGCCATCTGCCCACTTCCCCGACCTTTCTAGGGCGAGTAACTTCTCTCTAATGAAAAACCAGTCGTTCTGAACCAATCGTGAGTTCAGCCCTAGGTTTTTGCTGTTAAGCACTTTCAGAATCTCATCGTCTCGACCTTGCGTTTGGAAGATCTTAATCAGAAGAATCAACTCCTCAGAACTCTGAATTGCTCTTGGGGGGCTTAACAGTTCTTTCTATATGCATAAGAGTAAGTCATCGATGGCCTCAAAGACGGAAATGAAGAGGATAATCATGTTGTGAATACACATACAGGGTCAGCTGGCACGTTTTCCGCAGCCTTGGATATCATACGGTATGCTAGGGTACCAAATAGCTTGCGTTCAGAATCGGAAGAAGAGGAATTCACAGCCAAGAGATGGCACAGAAAGATTGCCCAAAGATAGTACTTTCGTTGCCCGGGAAAATTCGCGTTCAAACTCATAGCAGCCTGTACATTGGAATTCAGCAATTCAAATCATGTATTCCTCAAAATTATTCACACCAACCTTCTGCGCAGACTTCCAGTCTTCTCCTTCGAACGTCCTAATAAACCATTGGAACTGAATCTCATGGTCCTGAGGTTTTGCCTTGGCCGCCTTCTCCCAGAGACCCCTTGCTGTGTCCTCATGACCCTTTATCGAGTTCAGAGTTGAGCTCAACAAGTCTATTGTGTCCAAGTCTGTGGTCGGAGGCTCACGTTTGCATATTTCGAGCGTAGCGGCGATTCCTTGCTGGGAATGTGTTTCATCGGGGTGTAAGAAAAGAACGTGCGCTTTCCATGCCTATAAACCCCAGGCAGAGTTAGCAAGTGATCTGACCAGTTTCCCTTATTTTTATGAGAATAGCGCAAAGGGATAGTAAATAGTTGTAGGCCAATCGGTCCAAAGATTGAAGAACCCCGACCAGGAAAGTGGTATGGCTTAAAGAACTAACTCACTCTTAGAAACCTCGTATCCTCGCCCTTCTTGATCCTCTTATCAATGAGCTGTAAAGCCTGCTTCAGATTATGAGAGTCAATGGCCTCTTGTATCTGTTTATTGCGTCGCTGGAACACTGGGTCTGCTGTTGCAGACATGGTTGATGTTGTCTTCCCCGCACGACGCTGACTGAATAATCTGTTGCTCTCTGTCGTTGCCGCTTTCTGTTCCCTGTGATATTTTCAACCGTAGAACGTTTCAAATTGCCTCCAAGGTGCTTTATGAGGCTGTATGTACTCAGGCGACGTAGAGTGTTATGATCTAGCAAGCAGCGTTGTCATGGTTCAGCCGGCACAACAATCTTTTTCTGCAAAATGCGGGGAGCTGCTAACCACCGCCTTCCTTCTGTGTCGCTACAATTCAGGTTAACGTCATACATCACTTATTTGTTTACCTTCATTCTTTTAGGGATATCCTTAACCTCGCTACTCTCAGGGTAAACTTGGGAACTACTCGAATCGGTCATGACAGGAGTCGTTTCATATCGGGCTGAAATGATTTATGCAATGACCAAGATATATTACTCCCGCTTAACTGCATTTCTCTCCTCTCAGATGTAGCATTTATCTGCGTGGACCCTCTTATTCAGCATACCCGATTTGTTTTATTTGAAGCTCTTATTAGAATTCTCAGCTCGAGGTCCCAGAAGCTCCCGAGGTCAGCAGGAGATCAATGGTGACGCCAAGTTGGAGGATGACAATATGCACTGACTCTAGAACCATATCTTCATTGAAGACGTTCATCCAGGCTTATATAAATGAGGTCGCATGCCTAGGTATGTGTCAGTTACTTCAAGCCTACACTCTACATCTAATATGCCCAGGCAACAACTAGCAGGCTTGGTCTGGTCAGCCAGGTGAGTGGATATGAGGTCTACTTTCGCACGTCCACCACAGCCCGTAAGTGGCTGCTTACTGTAGGATGCGTAGGTGGTAGTTTTACCTCACTACGCAGTCCTCTGGTATCACCTACGTAACCATGACTGATAACCCCAGAAGATGCACAAACCTCGAGCCACGATATATTCATACAGAAACCCTATTTCTACATTAGAAAAGTACATAATTCTGATAAATGCAAAACAAGAAAACGCCCGTCAATCCCAGAAAATGCGAGTGTGGAAACCAAAAGCTGAGAGAATTCCGTTGTACGCCTTTCGTGGTGTTCTTGATAGCACATGATTGCTGAATCGGGAATGAAAATCCCCCCCTGGGATGATCTTCCTAGCCCGGCCGAGCCGAGAGATAGGGACAGAGATAAGAGATGGCGAAATAAAGGAAAACCGATTTGAGAAGTTTTTCGCAACGGTCCTCTTGGTGATGAAATGGACGATAACGGGAATGTAGATTGGAGATGAGATTATCATATGAAGAAACTGGATGGGAGCTGAATGAGTGTAGGGCCGAGAATGCCTGTTAACCAGATCCGGTGCATTTGCATTTTCACAGAGGGCTCATATATTCGAAAATAGAAAGGAATGTCATGATTGTTGCTGTGGTTGTTGCTCTGATGCTGCTTTGGCTCTGGCCAGTTTTCTTGAATTCAACTAGACATATTGATCAGCATACTTGATACACTTTGGCAGCGAAGGCATCAATCTTTAAAAAAAAAAATAGACTTGAAAGAAAATCAGCACATACCCACTCTTTCTTACAGTCCCGATAGGCCCTACTCCAGTATCAGCTCTGTAACATACAACGAGCAAAGCAAACCATCCTCCAAGAATATACACATGTACAAGACACCGAAGCCTGTCATGACTTCAAGGGCAACACACTCGAACACAAATGCTAAGCGTCTTACTTACTGAAAATAGTCACTGCACATATCTCGGTCGCCTGCATTTCGGCGCATGCACTTGATACTCCGGTCTGCAAACGCTTGACACGGGTCGTAATATTCACTCGCACTTTTACTATAGTAGAAAAAGTTTTTTGTCAGTCAAAAAAAGAGGGCCTATATATGGGCATGGACATGTGATTGGTTGAAGTGCAGTTAGAGTGAGTCAAGAGGTGCATAAGATCGGATGGGAAGACTAGAAGGTACAAAACGGCCGGGGAATTTGTCTGTATTTTTCCTTTGGTGGATTTTGAAACTGCATATTCCATGCCGTGTCCATTGAGGATTGGACGCCTCTCTGGGCTATGGAGTAGTAGTGTGGTTCCTGCTGGCGACAAGGGAAAAGGTAGACCTTTCACTTGCCAAAAGGGGGTATACTCGAGGAGTAGCCATAAGAAACAAGATGAGGCAGATTTTGAACTTGTCATAGAAGACGGGGGCAAGTGTATACCAACATGGGTGTAGCTGGCGTGTGTAGGTGCATCTCGCAGACTAGATTCAGCTGTAGCTGTACACTCACTGTTCAAACTTCTTCTCAACATTCGACCATGAGGACGCGTCCTCTTCTTTGGCAGCTGACGACATGATGTGTTCTTCTCTCTCTTTAGTGTCTTTCTAATATCGAAGCAGACCTATGGACAGTTTCCAAGCGGTGGTCGTTGAGGAATCTCCAGGTGGGTCTTGGGTGGAAGCGCTAAATAGCCGGCACGTGACGATAAGCACATGCACTAAACCGAATCGGAAAATAAGGTATTTTGACTGTTGTGATTGGTCGATTGTAGTATCCGTTGTCTGTCGATGTCATTGGTCCGCGATGCCTATCTATACATTGACAGAGAACTCATCGTCAGCAGGCATTTTAATTGGTCTAGATGCAATTGTTCTGCTGGACCCAGTCTCTTTAGTAATACATGTACCCTTGAGTACGTTGTGGCTTTTCCATCTGATTCTGCGTATATCGTAGGTGCATATCCTGCATTACCGTACCTGTCTGAGCGTGTTCATGTTAAGTATCCATGACAGTCAATAATGATCATTGTTTGCTAGAATTACTCTAATTTTTAATATCCTTCCTAACTCAGAATGCTTTCAGTGTATATATGTCAACTACGTTTGATCCCGTACGCAGGGACCGACGGGATTCGCTTTCCGCAAAGCTAGAACCATTCGACCCCGCTCAAGCCCAGACTTTCATTGTTGGCGAACAGGGATTCCGAATTTCATCTTATATATGTATATGTATAGAATGCAAAAGTGAAAATGGTCATGCCGTCTTGGTGCAGCTTCAAACCTGGACCCTGCACGTATGAGTTCCTGATACTTCGTACTGGAGATAACATAGCATGCTTCCTTGATTCCCCGACTCGTGTATGATACTCCATGCTTTCTCTAGATAGAGTCAGTTTATCAGAACACAATCGAGGAGGACTGTCATCGTCGTCGTCATCATAGTGATGATCATTGAAATCCTTCATCACGATCAGAAAAAAGGCATCCACAAATCCATAGTTAGTGTTGGTGATGGGGACGCGGAAAACTGCGGATAACGGATGATAGACAATACGCACTAGAGATAGGCTTAGTAGGTAAGCAGATAGTAGTAACTAGGCAGTACCGATAATGAGATATCGCCCGCTTTGACGATCCAGATCCCATATCCCAAAACGAGTCAAAAAGTCCATTCGAACCCACTCAGCCGAAACGTTGTTGTGACTGCCCCTCCACACCTCGCATGGACCTTATCCGGCTTATTCTGCTTCTGTTTCTTGTCTATACGTCGATCAAAACTTCATGATTTGTTGTTTAGCCTTCCAGGTATGTTCTTTCCTTCTTCCAGGCCAGGTTTTGTCGGTCCAGTCCCAGAATCGATAGCCGTAAATCGTAATTCACTTATCATAGTGACCATGTACTATGATCTTGATTCAACTGGTCTCCACCGGGTAGAAGTCAAAACAATCTTTTGGCGTCAAGGTGGTGGTTGGTGCCAAACCAAACACAGGCACAATTTCCATACAGACAAGGAGTAGGCCGAAAAGTGGGCTGGTCACTAATCGCACTAGAATTGTGATGTGTCATAGTCCGTCAAATAACGATTGACCCGGGTCACAACGTGACTATCATGGTTAGTGTTTGCAAAACAGGACTCCCAGGCCAAAAATTTTCAAGTCACCAGAGCATTTTGAAAGATTGCTTCTGAACGCCACATAGATATCCGCCGGGTCATCGTAACCAACTCGGTATAGTATAGTCTGTCGGATGGCGGGTCGACAAGTAACCCTGATGGTCCAGAATCGTAGCTTACCTGAGGGATTGCACCGACAACGGGCAACGAACGGCCAGAGTGCGCTTCACTCCAATCCCGTCTGAAGACGTAGAGTAAGGGATGACGGATGGTATAAGTAAGAGCATCATCTTCTGGTTCAACCCCAGATCTCAAAGTGTCGAGTAAGCTTTTGTTTAGAGGCATATCATTTTTTTGATATCAGTCTTTTTCTGTTATCAGTGATCTTCTCGGTGAGTGGAGCCCAAGCGCGTTCCTCTTTCTCTGCGTCCCATCCCCTTGCACCACGCTGATTATGACCATTCTAACATCCCGTTAGAACATGGCTGCCACAAACGTCATGACTGCTCCTGTGCTTCCAGAAGCCCCCGTCATGGATGAAATTCCCGGTGAAGCATATCTTTGTATTCATCAAAATCTCCCACTCAAGACTCCTCAAGCAGTCTCATTAGAAGTTTCACAAGAGACGTCTCAAGAAGAAGCTTCTAAAAAGGTCGTACCAGAAGTTCCCGAGGAGACTGCCCAGGAGTTGCAAGAAGTTGCACAAGAGTTGCCACAAGAAATACCAAAAGAGATGCCTCAAGAAGCTGCTCAATATCTTCCTACTGAAGAAGTCAAAGTGGTTCCTCAGCAACCCTCAACCAACAAAAGCAAACCTATCATTCCTGTCAAAGAAGACCTGGCTCCCTCTGAGCGAGTTGCTTTTGACCCAGCCAAGCATATCAAGTTCACGCCCCCCTCAAAAGTGTGGACGATGCAGGAACTTGACTATGCCGAAGGCCAGGGTATCTCTCCCGTAGGCGTGTCGGAGCCTTTCCCTCTCTTTAGCGAGGAAGCAGTCAAGCAGATGCGAGCGGAGATTCTTAGCGAAAAGGTCTGGGATAAGTACAAGTATTCCAGTAACCTTTCCCAGTGCCAGCTGCGTGGCTATGCTCCAGAGTATGCTATCAGCCCCTTTCCAAATTTGTCCGTACTCATGATTCTGTTAGATGCGCACCGTTTATTTATGACGCGTGGAAGAGCCCCGAAGTCCTGGAGATTATCTCCAAGATTGCCGGCATTGACCTGGTTCCCGTCATGGACTGGGAGATTGCTCATATTAACATAGCTGTAAAGAGCGAAGAAGAGAAAGCCAAGGAGCTAGAAATCTCACATCGCAACGCTGACGAAGGTGTTGCCGACTGTGCGTTGGAAGAAGATGATCAACCAGTGGTAGACTGGCACACGGACAGTTATCCTTTTGTCTGTGTGACTATGCTTTCTGACTGCACCACTATGGTTGGCGGTGAAACCATGCTGCGTAAAGGTAATGGCGGTACTGTCAAAGTGCGCGGTCCTCAAATGGTACGTTTATTCTCTGAACCGACTTTTAATGGGTGGTGAGTAGCATACTGACCCCGAATAGGGCTCGGCAGTTATTCTTCAGGGTCGTTATATTGAGCATCAAGCTCTTCGTGCCTTGGGTGCTGCTGAGCGAATTACCTCCGTGACCTCCTTCCGTCCTCGATCAGCGGCCGTCAAGGACGACACCGTTCTCACCACAGTGCGCGCTATCTCCGATCTCAAGGAGCTCTACCACCAATACGCCGAATACCGGTTTGAAATACTGCAAGATCGCGTCCAGGACATGGGTCGGAAATTAAGGGATCGCAAGCGGGCAAGCCGGCCATTTGACACCGCAGCAACGAAGAGATTCATCCGGGAGCAGATTGAATTCCTCGAAGCCATGGACCGAGAGATGGTCAATGACGAATTGGTGCAGAAGGGATATATTGGCGATGGTCATTTGGTTTCTGAGGAGACCAGGCAAACTGCCAAGAGGAGAGGTCTCTACGTAGAGCCTGTTGCCGCATAGGGAAATAATCCGCTGGCTGGTATGAAAATTTGATGAATTTCCTTTGTGGTCTTGGATATACAATCATTTCGCATAATCTGGGTTGTCGTAGTTCTGAGATAGCTTGTTTAATTCATTGCTTGGATCTGTTTCATTTTGCCCTTGGGTGTCTTTGAGATACGAATTGTCGCTTAGGGTGATATAAGTCGCTTTGGGCCGATGGTTCCTCATGTTTATTCTGAAGCGATTTTGTCTCTTTATTTTCTGACCTGGGAAAGTTCGATTCTGCTCTAATATGACTGCGTTTGTGCAGATGAGGTTTGTCGCGAAGGGCGATTGAGATTTATCACTGCCGGTAATGTTTCTGATTTCAAATTGATCAGGATTGGACGTAGAAAGTATTAAACGAAATTGAGTTGATTCTTCCTTCTAGATCTCAAAAACGCAATGACATATAGCCTGAACGTAATCATTCAGCCTGGGTTAAAGGAAGCTCTTGGGGTCTTGCCTGCCCTGGCGTTCACAACGAGCTCCTCATCCTGGAAATGTCTCGAGCATCGTGCGGAGAAACGAAGAGTCGGCACCCGTCAAGTCCGACATGGCGAGCGATTGATCACGTAGCTGTAGAATCGATTTGATTTGAATGCTTTCGTGGTTATTCCATGTTAGTTGGCGAAATACGTTGAGAGGAAGGAGAGAAGGATGGGCATTGTTCCGTATTTAAGACAGACATTGGTGTATGTACCCACTACGTAACGTAATTCTGGTTTTGGGTTGGTTACCCCGAGCACGCCATACATACATGATACGGTAATACAGAATACGCATATGTATGTATTTATCAATAGTACATGCATACATTATTCATAAGTTACCTCTCTTAACTTTGAAGTTCTTGACTGATAGTCACAAAAATCACGTGTACAGGTTGGTGGTGGATACAAAATGATACATTTCGATGTGCATCGAAAGCGCCAATGAGAATGATTCATGTACTCTGCATAGGAGACTGTCCCTGGTCAAGCTGGCTCTCTGTTCAGACTGTATCTTTGTCCCTAGAAACTAACTACTAACTACTAACTATAAGAAACACGTCCATTGGTGAATTGAAAGTGACAGTTCTGTAGGCGCCGAGGGTGCACGCTATTCACGTGATATCAGATCGTCAATAAGACTCGATTGGGCAGCCCCACCAACGCTAGGAGAGGCCCCGCTGCATGTTCCATTGTGATTGGCGGGCAATAACCGCTGCCATCACGTGATGCGACGCGCCGCGGCGTTAGGCAATATCAGGCGGTAAAGCTCATGTCCTTTTTGGACAGCGTTGGAGAGGAGAGCACGAATCAACACATGCTCATAATTATCGCATCCTCCTCTCTACGACTCCAACCCGGCTTTCTCTGCCGTACATCTGTCTGGTCAAACCGTTGTCGCGATCCTCCGTCAGTTCCAGGTGAAAGCCGTGAGTCAATATGACCATCATGAGCTGAACCAATAACCCTCTTCATCTATCTTGACTTCGACTTTGTAGCAGTCTTCGAATTTGAAAGGAAGTGCCCACGATTTTTTTTCGGCGTCCACGAATTTTCCGGAGCCCACGATATTGCGAAGCCACGGTTTTTCGTCGCGGGATATTTAAGCATTCAGGTTTTCCTTCCGTCTCCATTCCCATATCATCTCAGTTTCCAACCTCTTGCCGTGTTATGGCTGTTAAAGAGAAGAGGAAAGCCAAAGTCGCCATGGGTTCTACATCCGCCACGTTGCATACACCACGAGAGAGTTCTGTCATGGCTGACTCGTCAGGAGTGAGCTTGCCCTCCATCCACCCTTTCTTCTCTGCTAACGTTCAAGAAAGCTTTTGCAAACCCTTCAAGGGCATGTTGAAGAAGTTCGTGCACTTATTCAATGCGGTATCTGTGTTCGCCCATTATACGAGCCATATACATTGGCGTGTGGCCATACTTTCTGCTATGGGGTAAGTGATTCCAATCTGACGCGCGTAAAGACAGAAATGATTGACTAGTAGCAACAGTGCCTCACGTCATGGTTCAGCAGCGGGAGGTCTCACAAGACTTGTCCAGACTGTAGAGCTCAAGTCAAGATCCAACCGGCTCCTGCTTACTTGGTACGTCATTCGAACAAGGCCTTTTCAATGGTTGAAATAACTCATGTAATTAAAATCACAGGTCAGAGCTATTGTCCAGATGTTTACCAGCAACGCGGAGCTTCTAGAAAAGGGCGAAACGACGGCGGAGCATTCGAAGAGTCAACGCGAAGAAGCGGAAAAACTTGAAGCGGACAAGACGAATGACAATCCCACAACCGGTGGTCTCTTTCAGGGTTGCTTTAAGCCTAAGCCTCATGCTTTAGGTCCTATTTTTGATGCCGAAGATGGCGTAGCGAGGTGTCCGAACTGTGCTTGGGAGCTAGAAGAGGATGCCTGCATAAATTGTGGATATCATGTCGATGACGGCACGATTGACTCCGACGACTTTTCCGATATGACCGACGAGGATGACGAGGATGACGAGGATGAGGATGAAGACGAGGACGATATAGATGATGATCATTCGACGGACTATGACGGTGGATGGGTGGACAACTACCCGCAGGAATTACCATTCAATGTTGCCCAGCAGTTATACGACGTGGCTGATATGGGTGACCATCCCTTCTTTGGACATCACCATTACCAAGTGCACAATCATCAATACATGCCACCTTTCTGGTTAGGAGAGGGTCATTATAGTCCTATGGATCAAACGGATGCTTCTTCAATGACCCATACAAGCGAGAATGAGTCGGATGAAAGATCCGACAATTCGGAAGAAGACGACGATGAAGAGATGGACTCATTCATTGACGACGGTTCCATACACTATGAGAATAGCATAGACAGTGAAGCCGGTTACAATACAGATCATTCTACAGTGGTAGGTGATCGAAGCGACGAAATTGATCCGGGAACAGATCAATCCAGTCCAGAAAGCTTGGTGGCTTATGGTGATCGTTGCCCTATGACGGAATTAAGGTCAGATGCCGAGGACGAGGATGAGGACGAAGACGAGGAGGACGAACCAATTCGACCGGCGCCAATTCGAAGACCGGGTCAGAATCCATCATACCGAAACAATCCCATCTCGAGAATGGGGTTGGCTAGAAATTACAGAGTGGGTGCACCAATATCCCAGGTTCACAGCCGCCCGGCTACCGGGACGTCATTCAATAGAGGAGGAGCTTTTAGAGCGCCTAGGCGAATCCTAATACCTAGTTCTCCCAACACTTCGGGCGCCGGGACGTCAGCAAATAATGCAATCAACGTCGAGGATGATTCAGAAGACGAAATGCCAGTCCCCGCAACGAGGAGATTCAGAACCAATAGGCATTGAAATAACCTAGCAGGCAAAGTCTGTGGATAAGCACTTCTCACACAACGCAGGCGACTAACATGACCTGTCGGATACGATACATTCTGTTGGAAGGGAATATTCTTAAAATCACCATCATCACTATAACAGGGCACCATGAATATCCACAACATATTGCCATATGACCATCATGATCGACACATTAGCATTAGAGCAGGAGTAATGAAAGCCAATCGATGAGATACCTTTCTCTTTTTTTCTTCAGGGCAACAGAGGGACTACACAATGTCTCTATCCATACTTCTAGCAACAACTTGACTTAAAAGAATCCTGGTCCCTTCTTTTTCCCAGGCAAGACCCTTTCTATTAATCAGGATTATCTAGCTTTTCTCCTCTTCTTCATTTTTACTTGTGGCATGTATCTTATCGTTATTAGTTTTGCTACATGGTACTTTTTTTCGGTTTCCCTTTCGTCGTCATCAGCTTCTATCTATATGACGGGAATAATCCATTTCAGCCAGGCGTTTCATTATGTTACGGGGTGTCAGGCCAACTGTCATAGCTTTTCTTTTGCTTCAGATAGAATCTTTCCATTGAGATGAATAATGACCACTACTCAAAAACTCCGAGACTTGTCCTCCTATTCTTGTCTATGAGTAGATTCTTTCCAGGGTTAGGGGAAGTTGATACATGTGTAATTCCACCTAGGTATACATTGATGTATTCATATCAGGATACATATCAATTGATGTAAGTGAGAAGAGTGAAAACAGAACAAACTTTTTTTGTATTTGAACCCCAATCATCCACGCCGCTTGATGATGAAATAAAAGTATGTACAATGTTAGAAAAGAGAAAGAACAAATGATGCGGACCAGTCAATGCTACATAAATGTACTTTATCACACAAGATAATGTATACCCTCCCTTCTTCTATTCTGCAGACTCAGCAGCCTCCAATTCGATCCGCTCATGATCCACATTATCGAAAAACGGCACCTCAAAGACGACCGCTCCATTCCGGCCCTGGGCACTGGGACCATCGTAATAAGTATTCGCGAAGCATCGCATTCGACCGATTCGGTGCTCCTTGCCGATTGCGGCTACAACACATAATCCGCGCAGAGTAGTAGTGGCGGCCTCTTCTGCTGTCTTGTTGGAAGATGATTTCTTCTTTTTCGATTTGGTTGTTGTTCCCAC
The DNA here is from genome assembly GCA_023625975.1 of Talaromyces sp. PYS2103. NCBI lineage: Eukaryota > Fungi > Ascomycota > Eurotiomycetes > Eurotiales > Trichocomaceae > Talaromyces > Talaromyces sp. PYS2103. The sequence continues at coordinate 297,005 of JAMAGB010000024.1, forward strand.
TTTTGCGGTTTCGGGGCGTCGCTCGAAGACGGCTAAGCTATTTACCACGCCTTTTAGGAGTGGTTGTTCGAGTTTGGAGTTTTCTTCTTCTGGTTTATGATCGATATCCATGTTGCTTGTAGATTGTTCATCGGAGTCGCCGTTGGTGAAGAATGTGTGTTTCGGTTTAGGGGTTGTTCGGACAGACCCTAACGGTCCAAGAGAGATGAGTGTTTTCTTGTCTTCTGATACACGCCATGCTCGGATCCAACCGTCCCAACTGCCGCTGAGAACGATATCTGTACCGGGCACTGTGGCCAATGCTGTGATCCATCGTGGCATGGGGCGCATGAAGCGGGTGTTGTGAGCTGCGGTTTCGGGGTTTGTCTCTGATGATACTTTTTCGGGGGGTGGTATTGGATCGACTCCATGTGCAAGTTGGATGGTATGTAGAGGCTTTTTCTTGTGGATAGACCACAGTGATAACGAGCCAGAATCGGATCCGGTAACGAAGTGTGTAGGTGGTATGACAGCGACACAGTCGATAGTGTTGTTTTGGTATTCCTCCTTCTTGGATGATTCGCCACGGAACACCAGTTGGGTTTCATCAATGACTTTCCACAGACGTGCTGTTCGGTCACGAGCTCCAACGCTTACGCATTGGTCTGTCATCATCGATGCCACAGAGGACACATGGTCTTGGTGTCCGAACAAAGTTTCGACGTACGCATGACCTCCAGCACTGAGAGACCATGTTTTGATTGTGCGATCAAAAGAGCCGGAGAACAATTGTTCTCCGGAACTGTGTGAAGAGATATGTCGTGTAAACGAGAGACTGCTGACGGAGTCCCGATGTTGTGTAAATGTTTTCATTGGAGCGAGCGTTTCAGCATCCCAAATTATCAATTTCTTATCTTCACCACCTGTGGCAAGATATTTACCAGATGGTGACACCGCAAGAGTCAAGATGTTTCCAGTGTGTCCCTGGAGATCTTTACTGCCGCGAACTTTCTTTAAACCTTTGACGAATTTTAATTTGATGGGTTTCTTCTTTCCAGGATGATCTGGTCGTTTCCTTTCACTAGTGTTCGTTGTGTTTAGCGAAGCTTTAGGTGATATCAACTCCCACTTAATGAGAGTTCGGTCTTTTGAAACGGTGTATGCGAACGGAGGATGTATAGCAACGGCAGTGGTTGTCTGGGTATCGGCTCGGAAGAAAGAGTGCGAAGCGCCAGAAAAGTTGAGTTGAGATGCAATCTTTCGAAATATGCGACCTTTTGCTTCGTCCTATGGGCAGACCAAATTAGGTCGTGAAATACTTTATCAATGTTTGAGCGGCAACATACCACATCCTCTTTCAATCGTTCAGCAATCAGATCACGGTCAATCTCAGCCGCATCAAACCCAGCCTCGTCAACCTCCTCACGGATATTGTCTAGATATCGTTCTGCAAGCTTCAATCTTCGTTCTGCTGCTGTTTCGCCCTCGTCCGAGTCTTCTGAAGTCGCATCATCCGAAAGACCAGATCCCGAGACATCTTCTTCTTCGTCGTCCTCGAGATCGCTCCCCGATATAGACTCGTCGTCACGCTCTTGTCTCCTTCGTGATGTATCCTCTCGAGTGTCCCCTTTTGCTGCAATTCCCCGCTTCTTCGACCCAGGTGCGGCCACACGATCTTCTCTCTTCCGCTTGCGCTGAGACGCCGGGACTGTGAAAAAAGACGACATGATGTCTCTGCTCAGAAACAAGCACGAAGACTGGTCTTATGTCCGAACAGCCACTAGTATTGTTCTAGACCGGATTGAAACGACAACGTTGTTCTGTGACAGCTATAACTTTTTTTCCTTTCGTCTTCCGCATACAAATCTTTTTTTTTTTTGGCACGATTGGTCCGTGCCGTGAAATCTTGGCGGGCCGGCCACCGGACAAATAATAACGCCTAAATCAAGGTCCCAGCAGGGAGTGTTTGCTCTGTTTGCTGCCTCCAGCTCTGCTTCTGTAGCTCCTGCTAGGCGTCAAGCTCACCCGGTAACTATCTCATTCCATCAAGCATCGACCATTTGCAACCCCATTCTACAAAAACTATCATTGCCATCTTTTGCGCAGATAAATCCACATCGGCTACTCCGCTTATTCAAGAATAGAATCGATTCGATCCCGCTTGTATCCCAACGGAGCTGTTAAGGCGTCAAGAACCGATTTCCGATCACAATGTAAGGAGCTTCATCATTTGTACGAATCACCACCATGGTAGCTTACTTTTGATTTTTTGGTTTTAGGGAGGTCCTACTCGGAATCACGGGAAAAGACTTCGTCATCATCGCAGCTTCCAAGGCTGCCATGAGAGGCCCAACTGTCCTCAAGGCTACAGATGACAAAACCCGAGACCTGAACAAACATACTCTGATGGCATTTTCTGGCGAGCCTGGTGACGGAGGTAATAACTAGCCTGCAGAGTTTCTACTAATGGAGAAAGGCTGATGAGTTTCTCTTAGTGCAATTCGCCGAATACATCCAAGCCAACGTACAGCTATATTCGATGCGCAATGACACGGAACTCAGCCCAGCCGCCGTCGGAAACTTCGTTCGGGGACAGCTTGCACGAGCTTTGCGTTCTCGAAACCCATATACGGTCAACCTGTTGCTCGGTGGTGTTGATGCTATTACCAACACTCCTAGTCTTTACTGGGTAGACTACCTGGCATCTCTCGCCCAGGTTCCATACGCCGCACACGGATATGCCCAGTATGTATTACATATGAAAATAGAGGAAACACAGCCATTACACGCTTGTGTTGAGTACTTTGGATGGAACTGACCGTTTCCGAAACCTTCAGATATTACTGCCTATCAATCCTTGATAAACACCATCATCCCGATATTGAGTTAGAGCAAGGCTTGAAACTCTTGAACCTTTGCACGGACGAGTTGAAACGAAGATTGCCTATTGATTTCAAAGGAGTACGTACCCTTTGCAAGCACTATGGATTTTCGATCACCGATAAGCTAACTTTCCGGCAGGTTCTTGTCAAGGTCGTCACAAAGGATGGAATTCAAGAAATCGATTACGATAATGAAAGGAAAGTGGCTATTGCATAATGATTATCAATCTGCCTGGTGCAGCGTTGTATCTATATTACACTGTTCTTAGGATACAAAGTTAGAGATGATCTTTTCCTTGTTATGACGAACTGCCTCATATATTTATGTATCACCCAGGCTTGTCCATGCACGTACGGATCTGCCTACCGTAAGAAGACTTTCCCTCGAGACATAAGTCTCACCACGTATGTGATTCCCAACATACGCCAGAAGGATGGGTTGATATGGTGGCTCAATCGGACAGTTGTAGCTTGTGGGAGCTTGTAACGGCAGATTTTGGCGGAAAGTAAACACTACTTTGAAGCCCAGAACTCTTCAAATATGCGATAATAACGAGTAGCATAGACTGTTTGGTCTTGGAGATGAGGTAGAAGCAAAAGACAATGAGGTCAGAGCCTGTTGTGTTTGAACTGTTTGCACTAGCGGGAGCTCTGCCAGGACTTTTTGTCTCGCTCAATCCAGTCGCATTCGGTCTTTTGCCATTCGAACAACAACAACAGTTTAACATATTCCAGAACAAAAATTAATATGGCCAAACGTCAAGCCGATACTGAACTCGAACAAGAGCTCAGCGTGAATTCACCTGCGTCCAAGAAACCGCGATTTGCTGAGGTCGATTCCCGCAATGGCCATCTGACTGGTCGCGAGTGGGAGGAAGACGAACGCAATCAACAAGACATCCTCGCTGCTAGCGATCTGCAAGCAGTCGAACTACAAGAAGCTGAACAGAGTCGACCGGAATCTCCAGAAGCTGACGACGATGACGAAACGCTACTCACAGCCCCTCAACGTCAGTCGCAACCGGTTGAAGGATACAGTGACCTGTATCTGGATACAATCAATCGCGCCGTTTTAGATTTCGATTTTGAAAAGCTTTGCTCAGTGTCGTTATCCAATATAAATGTTTATGCTTGTTTGGTATGTGGCAAGTATTTCCAGGGGAGAGGCAATAAGTCTTATGCATATTTCCATGCGCTGGAAATCGGACACCATGTGTTTGTGAACATGGAGACGAAGAAGGTCTACGTCCTACCCGAGGGCTATGAAGTAAAGAGCAAAAGCTTGGATGATATCAAGTATGTGGTGGACCCAACGTTCACAAAGAATGACGTCTTGAAGCTTGATAAGGAGGTTCGTGATGCATGGGATCTACTTGGGAAGAAATATCGGCCTGGTAAGCACCTATCTTGCCGGAAGCGACTATGCCTTTGTACTAAACGAGTCTGATTGATAGGGTACGTTGGAATGAATAACATCAAAGCGAACGATTATTTGAACGTCGTTGTTCAGGTGCTTGCGCACGTCACGCCGATTCGCAATTTTTTCCTCCTTCAAAACTTCCCAGTCCCAGGATCTCCTCAACTATCGGTCAGATTCAGCACCCTGGTGCGGAAATTATGGAATCCCAAAGCATTCAAATCACACGTGTCACCCCACGAACTGCTTCAAGAAATCGCACTGCGTTCTTCAAAGCGCTTCACCCTCACCCACCAGTCAGACCCTGTTGAGTTTCTTTCATGGTTTCTGAACAACCTCCATCTTAGTCTTGGGGGGTCAAAGAAGCCGTCAAAAACACCAACGAGTGTCATTCAACAAGCTTTCCAAGGCCATTTACGTATCGAAAGCCAGGCAATTACGGCGCATTCCGATACCACGAATTCTCGCTTGGTCTTCACCGAATCAAGCCAAACAAACACACAAACTTCTCCATTTTTAATCCTCACTCTTGACCTTCCACCTACACCTCTGTTCCAATCTGCAAACAGAGAATCCATAATTCCTCAAGTACCGTTGACGACACTCCTCAACAAATACAACGGTATAACCGCATCAGAGAAGCTCTCTCATCGTGTCCGCCATCGACTTCTCCACCCTTTACCCCCTTATCTCTCCTTTCACATCAAGCGCTTCAGCAAGAATAAATTTGTCTCGGAACGAAACCCGACTATTGTCACTTTTCCCTCCCCTCGCTCACTGGATATGTCGCCATACGTTGAGCCAAACCCCGAACTCTGGCCTCCCGGTGAACCTATCATATACGACCTTGTTTCGAATATCATCCTAGACGCAAACGCGCCAACCCCAGGGGCAGGAGAAGATACGGCCGCAGTAGATAAAGGTCTAGCAGCTGCCGGTGATAAATCTTCCTCGTCTGCCACTGCTTCTGCAACAGCAACTGGCGCTGGTGCTGGTAGTGAAAAAGTCTCGTGGCTAGTGCAGTTACATGATAAGGCCATGGCTGCTGATAATGCTAAGCATCAGCAGCAGGCGCAACAACGGGGTCCGGAGTGGCTGGAGATTCAGGATCTCTATGTTCAGAGAACGGAGAGTGAGACGTTGTTTACTAGGGAGTCATATTTGATGGTTTGGGAGAGGAGGAAAACTCCAGGGATGCAGAAGGGTAAGGGAAAGTGATATTTGTAGTTGAACAGGTGGTGAAGAAGATCTGTTGCGGCATGTCAGCTACTTAGTATTGTACTTTTTTGTAAAATAGACCACTGTTGGTTATCATGAAGAGATACATAGCTATATATCTGTAATGAATTGAGCTGATACAATCCAAACAGAGCCCGTATCTTCACACGGAAACCGTCCTTCAAATTTCCAAATAGGTGACGAACGGTTGGAACATGACCACCTGGGCAATATAAATACATTGCTAATATTACAACTTTCCCCAATCAAACACTCTCTTCCCAATTCCGATTGCAGTAGCGGAGCACACCCCGACAATAGTACCGCTCACACCGATCTGGATGCCTTGTATCATGGCAAGTTTGCACATGTAGGCAATCATGTCTCGTCTACTTCCACCACCAGCAAAGGCATTAAGCTCACGGATGTCGTAAACTGGAACGAGACTGTTACTACCATAGACGGAAGCAAGCTGTGAAGATAGGTAAGATCTAGCCAGGGACCGATAGAAAAATGATTCGAACGGAATGAATATAAATCCACTGATGAATGAGGCTAAGTGGTGCGCCAAAGCATCTGCGGGATAGGAGGAGAGAACAGTGACACGCTGTTTTTTTATATCGGAGCGGTTCTGGCTGGGAGATCTCCACGGCAGTAGACCGGAAGGTTGTCTCGCGACTGATGCCTCAGTGCCAGGATGCGACAATGCATCAATGTCGGGTTGATGCGTAGGACTATGCATGGGTTCCTCGATCACATGCGGTAAAACTGGTGATATGTTCATCATCGCAAGCTCCCTGTTAAGTGATTGCAACAGGTCGTCGTTTTCTGCCGGGTCCAACGCGATATTTGAGTGTCCGGCATTAGTCTCAGTGGTAAGTTGTTCTAAGACAGCACCGTTCATGTTCTGGTTCACTTGGTCTGGAACTAACTCGGTGGTAATGGGCCAGTTGCCTAGTGCGGTGTCACCACGCTCAATTTCAACAACGGGCTCAAGATCTTCTGGTCTATCCGCATTTCGACTACTTTGGAGTGAAAGTTCCATAGTCGTCGTAAACGAGTTCTGGTGAGTTAACGATGCACGAATGCGAGGAGAAGCTAGTGGTGATTCAGGGGTTTGAGGCCGCGAATCTTCATCATAGTCTTGGAACGGAATCCAAGATCTTCCAGATGATTGGTCTTGGACAATTTCGCCTCTTTCAGCTCGCTCGGCTGGATGCACTTCATTCACGGTATTCGGGGTAATTTCCCCCGGTGAATAAGTCAATTGAGCTTCTGTCAATGTCTGATCAGGGACCAAAGAAGCTGGTCTATTAACAGATGACGTATCGCCAGAGAGAATTGGTGTTTGAGGAGGATTATTCAGAGTAGAAGACTCCGCTTGGGTATTTTCGCGAACGATATCAATATCGTTGTTGCTGAGACAAGCGCTCATCTTCTCGTCAGAAGGATCACCATGGTTATAGCCAAGATGACGGAAAAACCACGTTTGTAATTGCCGCAACTCTTCTTTTATATCTTCAAGTAAGCTCATGTTGCTCCGACGAGTCTCCTCCTTCGTTCGCCGCCCCGCTGTCGGTAAAGTCCACTCTAGAAGGTCATTCTCCATAGCCACCTGGACGGATATTTCATCGGGGCGATCTTGCTTGGGCAAGTGCCTTCTAATCAATCGATATATCTTATCTTCAACAATCGGTCGAACAAGGACATAAACGAAAGCAAAGGCGAAGGGAGTCCTCGCCAATTCTGACGCAAAGCGTCCGAGCGAAATAAGCGAGAGATCATGTGGGAGAGATGGACTCTGAATTAGAGAGAATTTGGTAAACGGGAGTAGAAATGCGGGCCGCAGGAAAAAATAATGAGGGATGAGGTGAAGAGTCTGAAGAATGCAGAACATATGAATCTGCTCGAAGAATACGAATGAAACGAGCCGTGCTCTGTGAATCATAGTTAGTTTCTATAACATTCAATCATAAAAACAGGTGCTTACGAGGATCGAATCATAGAAAAGCATCCACCAATGAGTCGAGTGTACGAATGGTTAAAATATGAAGTGAGCTTGTTTTGTACGTAGTTCAAAAGTGGCTCGAATAACTGTGTTCTGCATATGGGCAATATAATTCTAGCTGCCCAGAGAGGCATGCCTGCGAACAATTGAGCTGGCCATCCGAATCTTTGACGCTCAGATTTGAACAAGCGAATCAGCGGAATATTGGTATAGCTTTTGAAGGTCTGATATCACAGTTAGGAACCAAGCAGACAACAAACGACAATCTTCAAGTTCTAGAACAGTGATCACACTTACCTGAATACGCCGGCTCAGTGATCCAACCCACCAAGATCCAAAGAAATGCATGGCATGGTCAAAGGCTACTATGACTAGACCATAATCATTCTCAGCCGTGATAGCATTGACGCTTATCTCGTCCTTCAAGATGCCTGAGCGGCCAGCTTCGCCACTGACCACGACTCCCATGGTTGATAAAACATCATTCTTCGCTCGCCGAAGTTCGCGGGTAAGAGCCTTCGACTCGGGAAAGATAGGATGACCTCGTTCATCATACTGTTGAACATATCCATCGATGTTGTGGCTACGGCTGTGATATATCTGATTTTGGGAACCACTTGGATTTTCAGGTGGCTCATATGGGGAGCGCCCCTACACTCTTGTTAGAACGATGTCTTGAGCTAGGGCCCGGCATGTAAGATTCATGCGATGAGCATAAGTTTTATGAACTTGGGGGAATCGGATGACTCGAACTTTGCAATTTGTAGTGCAAGTGGTTTGCTCTGCAATTATGTAGAGCATGCTCAAGAAAGATACACTGCTGGAAACGATGAATGAGCAGGACTTACCAGAGCCAGCCGAGTTATGTATGGTTGGCGTCCCATCGCCTACCAATCACTGGTTGATTTCTGGCTGAAGATTGTCGGCAACCATACCAATATTTCAGTGATCAACTCTCATTAGTTTTCCAAGATATATAGTCAAATGAAGAAGGGACCGTCAACGTATTGATGGGATAAGCTGTTCTGTTGATGTAGTGGATTGATGAGGTAAAATAATCCGACTTTGTCGTTGTCCGAGATTGTCGAGCAGATTACCGCGCCTTCCCAGAACGAGAAGGTGCGGTGCACAGACCACACCTTATTTCGGCTCCCCACGAGATGCAAACAATGCAAACCGTGCAAACTCGTCAAGTATTACCAAAAAAAAAATGTCGGCCGCGAAAGTAGAAATCGCATCTCATTAAGACAGCTCAGAAGGTCATATTCCAACAAACGACGAGGATCAACTCTCTTCAATTTCGGTTTGGAATACTCGAATATCTCAGCGTACATATTTCATTCGTTCGGCAAGCCAACAATGCGAACATAATTGAGTTGAAATCTACTTGTCAGGCGCCTGATCCAGTGCAATATGTCGAGAATCAGTGCGAAAACTACGTTCGAAGCGTCGCGAACGCTACGCCCTATCTACACAGGAGGAAGCACATCGCTCGATGCCAGTGGCCGCATTCTTGCATCATGTGTTGGAGAAGATGCACTTATTGTGGATCTTACTACTGGCGATCAGTTGGCCAGCTTGGAAGGTGTAAGTTGTGAGCCTACTGGACCTTCACTAGGATTAAACTTACGGTTGTTGTGTAGGATGGAGAACTCATTACTAGCTTAGCAAGTAAGTTGATAACCCTTTTACGGCTTGGCTGTCCCAGCTAATATCTTCTTCTTTTCACTTTAGTTACACCATCGGCGTCTCACGTCGTCGTTTGTTCAAGATCTATGTCCATGCGCTTTTACTCTCTGACACCTTTCAATATCGACGAAAAAGGACCCATAGAAACCACTTTGCTAAGAACTGTCAAAGCTCATACTTCACCTGTGGTCACCACGGCTATCGATCCCACTGGTACGCTTTTAGCCACCGGAGGTGCCGACGGATCTATCAAAGTATGGGATATTAGGGGTGGATTTATTACACATACACTTCACGGACATGGAGGAGTGATAACTGCGCTCAACTTCTTCGAGGCCGTTACAAACGCGGATGAACGCAATGGATCGAAGCGGACCACCAAGAAACAGAATGATGACGATGAAGAGACTGAGAAGTCAAGAACAATCCGGCTAGCATCTGGTGACGAAGAGGGCAAAGTACGAGTCTGGGATCTACATAAGAAAAAAGCGATCGCTTCTTTGGAGTCACATGTCTCTGTGGTTCGCAGTTTGTCATATTCTCCAATCGAGAACGCGTTGCTTTCAGCTTCCCGCGACAAAACAGTTATCATTTGGGACGCGAAAACATGGAAAAGTCGTCGCATAATTCCGGTATTAGAAAGTATTGAGTCCGCTGGATACATCTCTGATTCTAGTCTTTGTTTCACTGGTGGCGAGAGAGGTGTCTTACGCATCTGGGATGCCAACAGAGGAGGGGAAATAATCCAACAACAAGAAGAAGGCTCCGAAACCGACGCTATCGTCACGACTCAATACTCTTCAGGAATGGCGTTTGTGGTCACTGTCCACGCAGATCAGACACTTCGACTCCACTCTATCGAGCCTTTGACCAGTTACAAACCAGGCTCGTCATTAGAGCCTTTGCCGGTTATCAGAAGGATTTCCGGAAATGATGACGAAGTCATTGACTTAGCTTATGTTGGCCCGGAGAGATCGCTTCTTGCAATGGCGACAAATACTGAAAGTGTCCGCGTTGTGTCTATCACAGTTCCTGATGGTAACACTCAACGCAACGGAACGAGTGATAGCTACTTTGGAGCGGATGTCACCTACTTGGAGGGCCACGACGATATCATTATTTGCCTGGATGTCGACTGGTCAGGATACTGGCTAGCTACTGGTGCCAAGGATAACACGGCTCGTCTTTGGCGTCTTGATCCTGAAACGTCATCATATACATGTGCGGCGGTTCTTACAGGCCATGCTGAATCGCTTGGAGCAATTGCACTACCGAGAACTCCACCCCCAGCCGGTTCAAAAGCTCAAATTGACCCATTGAACCATCCTCCAGCATTTCTCTTCACAGGCTCTCAAGATCGGACCATCAAGAAATGGGACACTAGTAGGCTAGGTGTCTCACAATCATCTCCCAAAGCAGCATATACCAGAAAAGCACACGAAAAAGACATCAACTCCTTAGACGTAGACCACACAGCAACTCTATTCGCTTCAGCCTCACAGGATCGAACTGTGAAGATCTGGTCTGCAGAAGACGGATCGGTGATTGGTATTCTTCGTGGTCATAAGCGAGGAGTATGGTCCGTCCGGTTTTCGCCCCGTGACATGCCCATAATAAGCTCAAATGCGGGTACCAGCACCAGCCGCGGGTTGGTTGCAACAGGTTCAGGTGACAAAACCGTGAAGATCTGGAATCTGGCCGATTTTAGTTGCCTTCTCACATTCGAGGGCCACACAAATAGCGTCCTGAAAGTAATTTGGCTACCGCCTTCGCAATTGTCGACTGAAAACGATACAGAAGCAGATGTGGATGAGCCCAAGACACAGGACCGCACGGCGACTCGCCCACTGCTCGCCTCTTCTGCTGCAGATGGTTTAGTGAAGATCTGGTCCCCTTACAGTGGTGAGTCGGAGGCTACTCTTGACAATCACACAGACAGAGTCTGGGCTCTTGCTTCTTCAACTCCTTCCGGATCGCGGTCCGATGTCAAGTCTCCGTCGAGTTCACCATACTCTCTAATTTCAGGAGCTGCTGACTCCACTGTCACGTTCTGGACGGACACGACCTCCGCCACACTGACTGCAGCAGTCTCAGCCAACTCCGCTCGCATTGAGCAAGACCAGCAGTTACAGAACTATATCCGTACTGGCGCATACAGAGAAGCCATCACACTCGCCCTCCAACTCAATCATCCTGCTCGATTACTTTCATTATTCACCGCTGCCATTGACGAAGTTGATGGAAAGAAGAGCGAGAAAGATGGGAACGAAAACGATGCGGACTCCGCTGCTTTAACCGGAAACAGCTCTGTGGACTCAGTCCTACAGTCACTCGATCAAGATAATCTGTACCTCTTGCTTCTCCGCCTGCGCGACTGGAACACCAACGCCCGTACCGCCAAAGTCGCGCAACGTATTCTCTACACTCTAGTCCGATCATACCCAGCATCAACATTCATTGAACTCGCCAACCGCCCGCCTCCAGCAGCGGCTACTCAAGGCAAACGGAGCCGAAAGGATGCTGGTGGTTTGTCTTTGAAGGAGGTTTTCAACGCTCTATCCTCGTACACTGATCGACATTATCGACGGGTTGAAGAACTTGTCGATGAGAGCTATCTCGTGGAATGGATTCTTGATGAGATGGAGGGTGGTATGGGTTTAGTGTCCGGTCTTTCCGCGGACAAGAATGTTGATGGCACTTCTGGACATGAAGATGATGTTGTTATGCTGGAAGTATGAAAAGCTAAAAAGTTCTTTCGGCGTTACTTGATTTGTTAAAAGGAGTTTTATGTGTATAGATACAGCCCGTGGGCATTTGCATTGGATGACCAGTTACTAGTTATGTATATATCGCGTTTATATCGTGCTCAGGTGCTTCTAGCATATTCATTGACATGATCCAAGGTTCACCTGAATATCCATCTCAGAGCTCAACAGAAACCTGCGCTTGCTACGTGGTTTATTAATGATTCTTGGTCTACTAACCACTTCCAGCTCCTAAGCCTGACAGACGAACGTTGATCGCCATTAGCGGGCCTGCGGTGGATGCTTTGTTCAAAGTGTCGTCGAGGAGATTATACCCAGCAACCCCGAACTATTTACGACCATCGAAGGGAGGAAATACGCGCTCCGAGTACATGTATGCGTTTCCGGCACGCGGGGATGGTATCCCAGACGCGATGCTAATAGCAGTATGCTTTCTCACTCTGCCAGAACGGCGATATGACAAACTGAAAAGCACATAACACGCACAACCAAGTGCTCGAAGATCCGGTAACAACACGAGGTGGTGTCGATACACTATCACCTTGCCTTAAGTGCATTCTTATGCAAGGTGAAAAAAATTTTTGACCATGGAAATTGGAGCTGCAGGTTTGGCCCCCTTCTCAGAGTCAACAACCGCTGTATCGATTCATCCATTCTATTCAACAGAAATTTTACGGCAGCGAATTTGTACCCACCGGAAGGATTTCTAGAACTCGCGCTCCAAGGATAGTTCTCAACAACACTCCATCCAATCGTATCGTAGCTGATGTGCTGTGGCAGAGACACCAGAAGCAACGGTCGAACTGCCTATTTGGGCTTCTGAGGTTCTTCCTTTCTGCAGGGGGCCTCAAAATGGGGCTTCAGTGTTTCTTGATAGACGAGAAAGAGCGAAACCAGATCATCTAGGAACGGAAGATTGAGACAGAAAACTTCTCGTCATGGGTGGAACCTTGGCCCAATCGTAGCGGAAATGCTCAACTGGACGTCATGTCTGGCCGACTGGCGTGTAGTAGATGGAGCGGTGACTGCAAGCTCGCCACTATCTCTGTTTTGGATTCATATCGGAAGATGTTACAACAACTAGGAGTGGAGCGGGCCTTAACGGACTCGAGTATAGCTGAGAGTCGTGCCTTGATCTGAGTGCCCTAAATGCAGCTGCAGGACCAGCCGTGATGAACTGCCGGCAGTAGTTTGTGTCTCAATGAAGAATAGAGATTGACGGTTAAAGACGGGGGTCTCTGGCTCTTCCAAGGTTGTGATAGGGGTGCGGCATCCTCGAGAGAGATACATGTACCCACTCCAGCAGATAGAAGCGCTCGTTATATTAAATGGATTAGTGAACACAGGTATATCACGTATGTTTATTGTGTCTCTCCACTGCTTCCTGCACACACGTGGTTGGATGTAATGGCTAAAGGCTCTTCATTCGTAATGGAGTCAACGGGCGAGATAGCTCTCTCCTCAATAATTAATGATAGGTAATCAAATAGATTTCAGAACAGATAGGTCGCTGCATCAGGCCACAGCATAAACGCATATAAATACCCTTCTGTGGTCCGTCTCAAACATCGTTCATGATATGAGTCGTATATCAAAGATATCTCAGCCATCATGAAGACTGTCACAGCTTTCCTCCTCTCTTTGGCCGCTATTGCGAGTGCCCAACTGCTCAACTTGGAGACAGGCGAGGAAGTCTCAATGTAAGGACATCCACTTTCCCCTAAACCCATCCAGGTGAGTTCTAGGGGACAATCCGCTCACAATTTCTTTCGACATGAGCAGCTCGGATTACTCTAAGCTTGTGCCTGTGGCTGTTCGCGAACCCGAAGACAACAATTCCACTGTGCTAGAGGCTCGTGAATGGAACGGCGTCAAGGGCTACTTTTATTCCCCGAATTGCGGAAAGGATAACAGCTGGGATGGATACACCTGGACAGACATTGGAAGCGGATGCTATGGCTCTTGGGAGAACAATCAGCCTAAGGATCTATGGTCTGTTCAATGGGGCAGCCTGGAGTATGTGAAATTGAAGGTCTATTGCACGGACCCTTACTACCAACTGTATATACAGCTGTTCCATGAATGTACTAACTGCAATTGCGGTGGTGTTAATCACAATTTTCTGATGAGTGGCAACAATGGCTGCACATCGTTGGGGGAAAGTATCAAGTCTTGGAGGTTGGTTTGTGCGCCGCCATAGTTGGATACAACAAAAGAGAGAGGGAGAGAAGAGCAAAGAAGCGGAATGGATACTGGAAGTCATGTAATGCTTTTATTTCTAGGGTGGAGGCAACAGGAGGTTACATGTCAAGGGGAAGTCTGGTGCTAGAAGACGGTATCCTTAGGGTTAGGGTTATTATTCGTGAAGACAGGCTATTAAAAGTGACTTAGTTATTCGAAAGTATTTAGTAACAAAGACCACCACTTGACCACGACATATTACTTTTTTTGATAAAGCATCTTCTCATACCTATTGATAATCTACGGTTTAAGTATGTTAGGACTAGCTAGAAGGCTACCGAGATTAGGAATAAAAGAATGAAGGAAGAGCCAAAGGCAAAGAAAATGAGTTCTGCTTTATGCTAACCCATAAGGCTCTGTATATTTTATTTACGTGTATCGTCCCTATGCAGATTTGTTCGTGGTATCCTGGCTGGAACAAAGAAACCCTCTGTCGCAACATTTCATGTCTCGTAAAACAACGTTAAAGTTCAATCTGTACAATCATCTGTGGCGATCCCTGTCCCTATCTCTACGATCAGAATCACGATCTCTGTCTCTAGTGCGATGATAATCTCGATCTCGTCTTGAGTGTCCAGAATCACGGTGACTTCGTTCTCTCGATCGCGGTCTGCTTTTATAATCACTGTCATCTCTATCGCGGTACCGTCGATGTGAAGATCCCTTATCATCATCGTCAGTGTCATCATAGCGGCGGCTCCGACGGTCATGAGCTCCAGAAGATAGACTCCGATCTCTTCGTGAGGTAGACGACTTTTTGTGTCGCCTGCTGCGGTCTCGGTCTGAATCACTTTCGTCTCCATAACGGCGCGATCTGCCTTTATCCCGGCCGTTGGTGGTAGACGAGCGAGAAGAACGATCATCTGATCTCCCATTCGCTCTTCCCTCACTAGCCTCCTTTTGACGGAGTTTAAACTCTTCCTCAGTCAAATGTTCGCCTGTCGTCTTGCTTTTCATGACAACCGGCATGTAAACTCCTTCCGTATTTCCGTTACCATCGCCACCTTTCCTAGATCCTTTTCGCATCGCGGCTTTTCCCCAGGCACCAATTTCAACTTCTGCGCCCTTGGCGCCTCCAATATCTTTTGCGCCAATTCCTAGAAACCCAGGTCGGCGTTGAGGCATGCGAGCTTCGTTTGCGGCGCTGGTGTTTCCATAATTCCCTCGTCCAATAGCCTGGCCTTCCTTCCAGCCCATCCCTCTTAATAAAGCTGCCCCAAATTCTTCAACCGGGACCGCATCGTAGGCATCTAGACTCGCCTGATCAGGACGTGTAGCAACATCTGCACGAAAAGAGCTACTTTCGTCGTATCTTCCCTCCGTTCTAGTTGATTCAATCACTAAATTAGACTGCCTTGACTTATCACCGCCTTCACTTTCACGGATGAGTGCCTGTAGCGCAATTTCATCTTGGGTAAGAGGTGCGCGAGGCTCAGGTTCGGATATAGGAGCAGTGTCTTCCATAGTCACGTCTGACTCCTTTTCATCGATGACACCTTCGGCGGTCGCAGCTTTCGCAGGGGCAAGACTAAGACCGTAGGACATATTTGGCGTCTCGGTCTCCACAACTGCCACATTTCCAGCGGCCTGCACTTCCTGTGGGAGTAGATTTTTACCCCTGCGATTGGTTCCGGGCCGATCGCGCCAGTTATTTCTGCTTTCCACTTTGATGACAAGGGGTTTTTTCTCTTTTAACGACGCATTCTTACTAATTGCTCCGCCGATGTCGAAGCCCGTCACTTCTTCAGCAACAGGTAACTCCTCCTCCTCGTCGGATTCCTCATGGCTTATATGTTGACGATGTCTTAGCGATGAGGTAACACGAGGTCTTGCGCTTTGCGAGATGTTTGGCGGCTTTCGAGACGTGTTTGAGAATGATACGGAAAAAGGCTTCGATTTTCCAGGTGTGCCAAAGCCACCATCTTTCGGCGGAAGCATGGTGTTGATTGTGCCCAAATGCGGAGCGACTTGAAGTATATAGATGTAGTACCTCTCAGAATGTTGGGCGTTCGACAGGTATAGCTCGAGAGAGCGTCTTCGATGGCCGCGATCCAGAGATTTTCCGCGACAGTGGCGATCCTGGCCGAGTTCTAAACACAGACCATAAACTAAGAATAGCTTAGTTGGCCATCAACATATAATTATCAAATTCACGGATGTAGACAAAATCTCGTTCATGAAAGGTGAAGATTAAGGAAAAAGTCGTGGAGTCTGTGTTGTTTGTCGGTGCAAAAAAGAATGCCAGCCACAACTTCTTATCTTATCGCAGGTCACGGGACTTGGCCGGATAATGATGTCAGGCCGCTGCTTCTATACCCTAACCCTTGAACATCTTCCCTTAACTTCAGCCTTACACTACGCTCATTGACTATCCCAATGAAAATGCCATATCTTTGTACCCGGGAGCAATTGCTTGGACACCAGATAGCATCTACATGCTTCCTATTTACTCCGCATAGTTTATTCTCGGTAGGAATCTCTCAGGGTATGCCCCTTCCATCTCGGAACCCTGGAACCCACTGGAGGGACTTATCGTCTCCGGACTTGTTGAGAGCAAACTGCATTCTATGCTATGTACCAAAATATTCACAGACTCAGAATTTACTGCGCATAAATTCGCACTGGTCAACGGACCCTAACCAGTGGTTCGGGGCACCACATGTTTCAAAAAGTAGTCGTCCTCAGCCATTTTGACAGCGACAGCTGTCCACTCGTTGAGATCTTCCTCCGGCAAGCCCAGAGCAGCATTGTCAATACGCGGGTGTAGACCTGCATCATCGGGGAAGAATACTCGTGAATACAACAGCAGGCCAAAGCCCGTTCGATCCCCGGCCTCAAGCATTCCTTTCCCCTTTGCATAGCGTTCCTTGGCTGATTCCGTGGTAATTTTCCAATCTTCACGACTTGTTCCGGTGACTTTCAGCAGGGAGTCGAACATCTGTTGCTGGCTGACCTTGAAAGACGAGATACAGACAAAGTCATTCTTGAACTGCGACAAATTCGGACTTTTATCATTCTCATCATCCGGAAGCACTTTGAGTCCCAGCAGATTGGCTACTCCACGACCGACTTGTGGCCAGGTAGTGGTATTGATCTGCTTAGTGCCATCATCAAAGAAAGTGACAGCACGATTCTTGATATCAAACCCATAACTCCACGCACCGACAGACAAGCTATATTCATACCAGAAGCCGGTCGCCACACCAATCCACGAACTCACCCCCAACTCCTCAATGAATTTTCGATCTTTCGCCTTTGCGATTCCAATTATGATATCTCGATCGACTTGCTCATTGTTTTTCGAGTTCCCGAACTCGTTGGGCAAGATCCATTTCACGCCGGCTTCAGCAGCGGCTTTGCTGAGTTTTTCTGCTTCATCGGTTGCCCGGACGGACAATGTGCAAATCAATGCATCTTGACCCCTGAGGGCCTCAACGATGGTGCTTGGTTGAGTGTAATCAATCTTTTTGATTGAGTGTACGCCCGCTGGAATGGCGTTGGTGCTACCTTGTCGGGTGAGTGCGGTGATTTTGTGTTTTCCATTTGCAATGAGAGCTTCGACGATGAATTTGCCGCATTGACCTCCAGCCTATATACGATCGTGAGCTACTTATCATGGGAATTGTGAGTAGCAGAGACCCGTTGGCTGATATCACTGGAAGGTGTCGAACTTACCCCAACAATAGCAATGTTCTCAAGGTAGTTCTTGAAGCCTGTCGGCTGGTCTTTGGCGAATCCAGTGGCCATTGTTCAACGTGGCTCCTTACTATTTCTAGATGTACAAAGGAAGTATTGAAGTAATATATGATGATGTTGTTATGTAGCTATCTTGCTATAGCATAAGAAGGGAAACATTAGTCCTTATATACCTTTACAAAACCTACCTAGGCACTAAGTGGGCAAGTATAATTCTACCTAGGTATACTCGACTCTTATCTCCGCTGCTGCAAACTCAAGAGCATACCCAGAAAATAACATGATTCGCATACATGTAGGACACACATAGCAATCAACGAGAGCTTCACTTGGTAGCTAAGAACACCGGAATCTCGCCAGCGAAATCCGTAGGAAACTTTGGGATCCACCTAGGCTGGCCAGCAGCATCATGAGCCATCTTCAAGTTCGAGACGCGCTACGTATATCAATCACGTTGATCCACCCAATTTCTGCTGGTGAGTCGGGTTTCGGAGATAAGTGCCCTATACCGGGTGAATTTTGGAGGCGTTAGCAACGGTATTTCCGTGAGGGAGGGTCGGATGGTCGGGATTCGGTGATGTATATAAGTGGGAAATTCATTTCCTGTCGTCTCTCACTCAGTAGGTAAATAATTATGAAGCCGTTGGGTTTGCTTGTAAGTAGCGGTATTGGTGCACTTTTCGGCCGAAGGCACTACCTAGAGGAACTCTGATCGGGATGTAACTAATACTCTGTAGCGCAGTAGGATCATCTACGCAGTTTCCGACACGATTGGCCTTCGTCGGCGCGTACAATTTCATGTTCTTTGCTTCTACTCAGACATACCTAGGTGCATACCCAGGTATTGAGGGGAATCGGGTTGAAAGTAATGATTGCGACCTCCTCTCAATTGACTCAATTGTATCAATTGTTCTAGTTCCGCCATCAACTAGCCTATATATTGACACGACTAATCATACAGATAATAAACGGACTTCCCCTTGTGGAAGCTGATATTGGACAGGGCCAACCCAAGAAATACCGCCCACACATTAAACGCCATAACCAATTGGTCAAGGGAACCAATAAATCTAGTCCGTAACAAATGATGGGTTATTGTAAACAGAGAAAGGGAGGTAAAAAAAGGGGCGAAAAGAAGAATAATTAAACTCGTGGCTGAGAAGGAGGAAAGGAGGTGAAGGAAACAGGAGACTAAAAGGGTTGGGGTTAAGCATGAGGAATCGTAGGGAACATAAATCGTGCAGCAAGTAAAAGAAACAGAGCATGGGGGACAACATGCGAGGATACAGGGTTCCCGGACATTCAACGAAAAGAGATAGTTTAGTTGGTGGCCATTTGTGCTGCAGGAGGACGAGGGCTTTGGTTTGTTCCTGGAACAGCTCCCGTTTGAAGGCTTCCGCTGCGTTGAGTTTGTGGTGTGGCGCTTCGACTTTGTTGTGGGAGAACGCTTCCATTCATAGACGGCGAGCTTGCAACTGGTACCCGATTCTGCTGATTGGGCTGAGCGACTCTCATCATTGGCGAAAACTGTACTTGAGAATTTTGCATCCCAACGTTGCCGTTTGGTTGAGGAGAGCCTTGGAAATTAGGATCGGGTGGCATTTGGAAGTTAGCCGGGATGGCGCCCACATTTCCCACGGCAGCATTCATTGCAGCCTGCGTCATGCGCTGTTGCTGTTGGTATACATGAAGCCGCTCGGTTGCAAGTTTGGCCACTTGTTCAGGGGACAGATTAGGATGAGTCCTCTGGATCTGGTTTTGGATGCTTGTTATTGTGGGGACCACACCATTCGAGAGATGACTCGGTTGACCCATCCGCGGTGATGCTGTTGGTACGACTTGCGCACTGTTGTATGGCGAAGGACTACCCATCCCACCAGCGGTTTGCATGGCTGCAAGCATGGCTGCGTTGTTAGGATTTCCATTAATCCCTTGGACATTGGTATTTGGCGAGTGTGCACCTTGTTGACCGAACTGTTGCGGGCTATGGAATTGCTGTTGGCCAGCCTGTTGCACCTGTTGGTTCTGTTGTTGTCGAGACTGTAGAAGACGTTGTTGTTCCTGAAGCCGACTAGCCTCGCGAATTACCCTGGCATTATCAGGAGAACCTTGTATGGGTATTCCTGGCCGGGCTGTCATTTGCTGAGGAATACCTTGTTGTGGAACCATCTTCACACCCATTGCATTTGGTGGCATAGGGCTACTTATAGGTCTTCCATTCGGCAAACCTTGCATGGGCATAACATTACCGTGATTCATGTTTGCACTTGGAGGCATGCCGTTGACCACGGCATTTTGTGCAGCTCCAGGTATCGGTTGAGCGCCAGCGGGTTGCACGCCATTGGGGGTTCGAGCAACGACACCAGCCATTGCAGCTGCTTGTTGATTTGGAAGTTGTCCAGCACGTTGTGCAGCCAAATTAGCCTGCAAAGATAATGTTAATGAATGACAGCAAGATATAGATGAATAGAAGTTCTTACTCTCTGTTGCGCAAGCATCTGTTGGCGGTACTGTTCCTGTCTTTCCTGGAGTTTTTGTTCACGTTCATACTTCAGCTTGCTGAAATCGGCTGGGTTAGTGATCGGAGGCTTCGGTTGATTTGCCTCGTTTACTTTCCGTAAAGACGCAAGATGAGTCGCTTGTATCATGTCAGTTTCCTTCTGCATCCTCACATTAATGATTGAATCTTACCTTGTTGCTGCTTCTGAAGCATCGTCTCTCGCTTCTTAGCCAACTTCCGCATGGCGTCCAGAAGAGCAAGATGGCGGGAAGCTCGACGGCGGTCGACACGTACGGGTTGAGTTGTTCTTCGGCGAACCAAAGGTTGGGCCGGGCCGGGAATACCTTGCTGTGCCTGTTGCTGTTGCTGCTGCTGTTGAGCGGCTTGCTGTTGTGCGATTATTGTACGTTGAGCAGCTTCCAAGCGTTGATGATATGCTCGGAAATATTGAGTCTTCGACATATCAGCAGGCAGGCCTTCAAGGCCAACCCATCGCTCGAAGCATTCCCACGGTGTCCTACGCTCGGCACCGGAAGAGAACAGAGACGGAGATGATAAACAACTGGCTATGAGAGACCAATTGTAGGAATAATCTTTGACAAGGCGGCGGAGCTCATCGTCCTCATTCAAAGTCCATTGTGACGACTGTCTCGACTCAAAGAACCCAACAGATGGCATCGGATATTCAGTGGGAGGTCGGAAGGAATAGCCAGGGTGAATACGGTCGCGAATATGCTTATTCTCTGGACGGAAAAGAGCAACATCCGTTTGCTCAGGAGCGATATCTATAGTGGGAGTCTCCACATGGTCATCTTCGAGGGTGTAGTCGTATCTCCCTTTTTTCCTTGCAGGCTCAACATCACGAAAACTGATTCGACCTGTCGAGAACTTCGAAACAGGGAGAACTTCCGTTTTCCAATCCGTATCAGGCTGAAATCTGAAGACAGGCAGTTGATTATCTGGTGACATGCCAATAGGAGCATAAATTGGTAGTTCACCTAGTAATTTCTCTGACATAGGAGTGAAGTCTATGGAGAAGTTGAACTCTTCAGAACCAAGGGAGAATATAGCTGCTGGTGCAACGGTATCCCTGAGATCAGATCGAGGTTCGTCGACGAAACCCTCGCTAACGGAGTCTTCCTCTGCAGAAGGAATGAGATCAGGAGTCGGCTGAGAAGCAGGGCCGGAATCATCCGCAGGATTATCAACCATCACAACATCACTATTAACGTTGATTTCATTAGAATGCCCAACCGGTTTTGTGGATGGAGTCTTCGTGCGCACGCGGAGGTGAGCTCTGTGCTCGGGTTCGCTATGAACATATGCAGCGCACCACTCCGCACAACTCTTCGCAGCTGCAATCTTCCACTTGCGCTCTTCCCTGAAATCTGTGCGCATCCATTTCATATGGTCCAGCAGGACGTCCCAGTGAGAGCCTTGTCGCAAAGGCTCCGCAGATCGTTCCATTTGACGTAGAGGCCATCGATTAGAGTTCTGTAGAGCGTATATCCGACGAAGGGTGCGACAATCCATCTGCTCTTGGTATTCAAGAAGATGGTTGGATGTACTCAATGTCTTGTGGGCTGTGGCTAGGAGCGTCGTGATATTTGAAGTACGAGGAGGTGAATAGGCCTTGTTCTGGAATAATGTAAAAAGATAATCTTGTTGCTCATTCAGTCCAGCTATCAGGTCACCGGCTTGCTGACGGACCAAAATAAGAGAATCATTCTTCTCAATTTGCTTCTTTGGAAAGACTACAGTAGAAAGCTTTGTTCGTTCCCTCTCGGTGCCTTTCTTCTGTGTGACTCGTGCTACAGAAGCAGGGCTTCCTTGAGATACGGGAGATCTGAGAGCGGGGGAATCGCGAGGCACGATAGGTGACTGCTTTTCAATTTGCTGAGGCTTCGGAATCTCCCCAAGGATTTCAGAGACAGACTTGTGCCGGATAGCACCCGACGATACTCGAGTTGTCATTCGCTCCGGAACAGATTGAACGACGACGTTAGTTGTGGATGTCGACGATGACCGTTTGGTGACTGGTGCACTCTCTGGTTCTACTTTTAATTCCCTAGGAGCTGGTCCTGAAGGCATCGCCCGAGCCGCTTGACTCTCTGGAACGGCAGACGATGTTGGTGAAAGTTTCTCCTCCTGAACGGCTCCAGGTGGCTGAGCATCCTGCGTTTTCAGGTGATCGCTAGATGGTGGAACCAACTGAGAAGGTGCCACATCTCCCTTGACAATCTGATTTGAGACCGGGTTCCTGCCCGGCTCCCCTTGATCTCCAATTGCTTTACTCGCAGCCAAGATCTGTGCGTTTCGCCTAAGTGACTGAGCTTCCTCAAACCGTAGTTGTTCATCGGGGGTCAAAGGTGCAATTGGTGTTGTCAAATATCCAGCTTTTTCGGAAGGAGCTTCATCTGCATCAACAACCGGCTTGGTTGATAGAGCCGCATGATCCTCAATTTCTCCAGACTCATCTGGACTTGTATCTGGAGACGCAGCTGGAGGTGCCGGGGTATTAGTGGAGAATGGCTCAATGGAAGAAGCAGGAGAAAGCGGTTGGTCTAAGTGAGCAGTCGTTCCTAATGCCAAAGACAGTCTGCGACCTTCTTTGCCCTGAAGACTGGCTTCTGTATGTTGTGGTAGTGCAGAAACCACTACCTCCGAAATGGAAGGCTGAATGGCTTTATCTTTGGGGCTTGAACGAGTATGAGATGGGGAGGTGAAGTTGCTTGACACAGCATGCTCGTGCGTGCTTACAGGAGTTCCAGGTGTCGCAAAACGAGGTTTCGTGCCAACATTTGATGTCGAAGGTGCAGAAACATCGCTTCTTTGGGCGATGGGGGGTTTCGGAATTGTCGGCTCAACAACAGACTGCTCGATCTCTGCGCGCACAACTGGCTTTTGTAACTCGTCGATTGCTTTATCCAGTACATGTTCCTTTCCCTCGAGAATACCCGCATTGGGGGCTTCCGGTATCCGCGCTCTTTCCTCAGCAGACGCATTTAATTGAGCAGCCTCGCCGGCTGCAGGACGAGCATGCGCTTGTACTTGTGTGACGATGTCGGCATAGTTTGGGAAGGAAGGGAGTGTAGCTTCATTGTAAAATCGACCCCTACCATTACGTATCAGCACATAGATTAGAAGAAAAATGAGAACAAATTTGCTTCATGTACAAGTTAGAATTGGAGGAGTAATAGAACATACTTTGACAGATCGTTGGCGTCGAGGAACGCTTGTTTCTTTTGCTCATAGAGAGTATCCGCGATAGCCCCGTCGGTCGCGCCTAAGCATCCGACGGTCGCAAAATAGAGCTCACTCAGTTTTCGCTTTCGTGACAGCAAACATCGTCTGAAATTCACAGTTAGCGATATATGAACGTCGCATGATGTATAGTTTCATGAAAATCGCTCGAAAAATTTTTTAACTTACGCTATCTCGTCGTTCTTGGAGCGAAGCAGCTCGTCGCGGAGCATCGAGTCTATCTCGACCACGCGTCATCCGATTAACGCGTGGTAAAAAAACAAAATACAAAGAGCGATGTCATTCAGACCGAAAAAATCGCTCGAAAATGATAAAACCGACGGATTTTGGGGTGGTTTGATGGGTGACTTTTTACAGACGCGAGAAATTGGCCTGGCGGTGATGCTCAATTTTGCTGGGGGGGTTACGGCGGTATGCGGATGACTGGACAGATTGGTGCTTCGTACTGCTTTAGGGGGTGAGCCAAGACGAGGAAAATTGTGAGAGTCGTTCCAAGGAACTTGCAAGGGAGTCGGTGCCTTAGCCCTTCGGTCGCTGAACGCAGCCAAAAAGGATGGCTGCTGCCTCAAAATGATGGCATCAACAAGGACCTCATTACCGGAACTTTTGTTTTTCCATGGCCGGCGGTGTGGGCCGGCAGTATCACAAGAACCGAGAAAAAGTTATTGTTTATCGCAGCAAAGACTGATAAGCAGCACACCTCCTCAATCACACAGTTTCACAGCTGAGCTCATCATGGCTAAAAGAAAGAGGGTAGAAATTGCTGCCAACGGCCAATCTGGCCAGGACCAGCCTCGCAAGGCTGTCAAGTCTGCAGCAGTGGCCGCCGAATTGCCCGAGAATGATCCAAGTGCTGTGACAATCCAGATCGTTACAGGATCTTACCAGAGCGTGTTGCATGGTTTCACTGTTACTCTACCTGCCATTCCTCCCAGCGATAAGGAAGCACAGAAAGATGATGCGCCTTCCAAGCTTCACTTTGCGGACACTTTTCTGTTTCAAGCGCATACATCTGCAATTCGCACACTTGCCTTGTCGCCGCCAACTAATGCAGATTCTTCCCAACCTCAAACTGCAATCTTAGCCAGCGGTGGCTCAGACGAGCGAATAAATCTGTATTCTCTCTCCATGGCACCGCCAATCGTCAGCGAACGATTTCCTTCGGTTGCCACTCTGGCGGGAAATAAAATCCTAGAGAATCCAAAGAATCGAGAAATCGGGACTCTTCTTCACCATTCTTCCAGTATTACGACGCTTTACTTTCCATCCAAATCTAAACTGCTATCAGCAGCTGAAGACAACACTATATCTGTGACCAGGATCCGAGATTGGAACGTGGTCTCTACGGTTAAAGCCCCCCAACCCAAAACACAAGGCCGACCCAGTGGGGATACAGCTCCTCCCGGAAGCGTGCCATCCGGCATCAATGACTTTGCTGTCCATCCGAGTATGAAATTGATGATAAGTGTCGGACGAGGAGAAAGATGCATGAGACTCTGGAATTTGATGACGGGCAAAAAGGCCGGTGTCTTGAACTTCGATAAGGAATTGCTACAGAGTGTCAAAGAGAATAAAAGATCTACTGGAGAAGGACGTGGCATTGTCTGGGATACTGCTGGGGAAGAATTCGCCATTGCTTTCGAATGGGGGGTAGCGGTATTCGGAATAGTATGTTTCGCATCGTCGCATATGTCAGTACCAATCAACAGCTAACTCTTCGCGCAGGACTCGACGCCCCGATGCAAAGCCATTCCATCTCCGTCAACCAAGGTACAGAAGGTGAAATATGTTGATTTTAGCAAAGACAAAGACGGCTCGAAAGAGCTACTTGCGGTATCCACTGACGACGGCAGAGTGCTCTTCTATTCTACCAAGGAGACTTCCGCCTCTTCTGAGTCATCGTCAATACCCGATGCGCAGCTCGTCACCCAATTGGGTGGTAAAGCTAGTGGTCTTACAGGGCGCATCAAAGGGTTCGAGATCCTTGATTTGTCTAGTTTTGACAAATGGAAAGGGACATATCTGTTGGTGACGTCCGGTAGCGACGGAGTGATCCGCATCTGGACTCTCCAAATCAAAGAAGCTGCCAGTGGCGGATTGTCCTCTACGTTGCTCGATTCATATGAGACTGGCAACAGAATCACTTGTATGGTTGCATTTGCCATGCAGAAGCCCCAAGACTTGGAAGCTATCAACGAGTCTGACTTGGACTCGGATGATCAAGAAGAGGCAGCAGAGGAGTCCAGCAGTGACAGCGATCAGGATTGATCACCAAATGTATAATATATCTTAAAAGTTCTTTGCATGAATGTACAGTGATGAGTCAACGAGAATAATGTCAAAAACAGCATGACAGGGGCAACAGGTAACCTGCCTGACTCATTCTTCACGCTGAAGTCGTCACTCGCATCTCCGGTGTGTTGAAGCAAATGTCATTGACATTGCTTAATGTGTAGGTTGTTGGAAATGTAGAGGATGAGGTTGGCTCTGGTTGAGTCACACTGTCTTGTTCCGAATTCGACCTGGGCGGCGCTAGTATCAATCAGGCTTAACCGCCCAAGTTTGCCCGCCATCGACAAATTAGTCCCATTCCCCACTACACAATTTTATCATAGTGAATCGCCTTAGTATTCAGCACCTTCCAACAAGCAAAAAAGGGTCTCGTACTAGCCAAATCTCGCTGTCGAATATCACCAGAGAAGCAGAACAGAAAATTTATTGCTGACGGACGGCTTTCGCCATTTGCAATCATGGCTAACAACGGCGATTTCTCCGACGAGGACTCGCAGCCGGGCTCGCCCCTCATGGGCCACGAGCACGAAGACGACATTGAAGAGCAGGAGCCTCTTGACCATGAGGATGACATCCAAGAGAAGCCCTTGAAATCTGCTCTTAAGAACAAGGATGCTGAACCGCTAGTATACGAGCACAAACGCCCAGAGCTTCCCGAGCAACCCGACCCGAATACCGTGGACTTCTCGACATTCACGCCCCTTACACCTGAGATTATCGCCCGCCAGGCTACGATCAATATTGGAACCATCGGTCACGTCGCTCACGGTAAATCGACGGTAGTCAAGGCTATTTCGGAAGTCCACACAATTCGTTTCAAGAACGAACAGGAACGAAACATTACCATCAAGTTGGGTTATGCCAACGCAAAGATTTACAAATGTGACAACCCCGAGTGTCCCAGGCCGACCTGCTACAAGAGTTACAAAAGTGAAAAGGAAGTCGATCCTCCATGTGAGCGTGAAGGATGCAGTGGTACATACCGCTTGCAGCGTCATGTTTCGTAGGTTTTCTATCTCATTCTTAGAATTCTATATTGGCTAACATACCCGCCAAAGCTTCGTTGACTGCCCCGGGCACGATATTCTCATGAGTACTATGTTATCCGGTGCCGCTGTCATGGACGCAGCCCTCCTTCTCATTGCTGGAAATGAAACATGCCCACAACCTCAGACTTCAGAGCACTTGGCTGCTATTGAGATTATGAAATTGAATCACATCATCATTCTGCAAAACAAGGTCGACTTGATGCGTGAGGACGGTGCTCTATCACACTACCAGTCAATCTTGAAGTTCATTCGAGGAACTGTCGCCGACGGCTCACCAATTATTCCAATTTCGGCCCAGTTGAAATACAACATTGATGCTGTGAACGAGCATCTCGTGTCTCACATCCCTGTCCCTGTTCGTGACTTTACTGCCGCCCCTCACATGATCATCATTCGTTCGTTTGATGTCAACAAGCCCGGTGCTGGAATTGAAGAGCTCAAGGGCGGTGTTGCTGGTGGTTCTATCTTGACTGGTGTCCTCAAATTGGATGATGAGATCGAGATTAGGCCCGGTATCGTCACCAGGGACGAGAATGGCAAGGTCCAGTGCCGTCCTATTTTCTCCAAGGTTGTTTCTCTCTTTGCCGAGCACAACGACCTCAAGTTCGCTGTTCCCGGTGGTTTGATTGGTGTCGGAACCCGTGTTGATCCTACTCTTTGCCGTGCCGATCGTTTGCTTGGTTTCGTCCTAGGTCTTCGCGGCAGACTCCCTGCTATTTACACTGAAATCGAAGTCAACTACTTCTTGCTGCGTCGTTTACTTGGTGTCAAGTCCGCCGACGGCAAGCAAGCAAAGGTTGCTAAGCTCTCCAAGAACGAAGTTCTCATGGTTAACATCGGTTCTACTGCCACTGGTGCCAAGGTCGTCGGTGTCAAGGCCGATGCTGCTAAGCTCGTTTTGACAAACCCTGCCTGTACCGAAATTGGTGAGAAGATTGCCATCAGTCGTCGTATCGAGAAGCACTGGCGATTGATTGGTTGGGCCAACATTGTTGCGTAAGTTATTATCCTAGTCTCTTGCAATTATGCTATTTGGGTTTTATCGTACTAACTTTCTTCTAGCGGAAACACTCTTGAGCCAGTCCAAGACTAAGTATACCGTTTCATGTCGATTTGAATATACTTCTCAATTTTCTAGTATGTATTTAGTCAGGCATGGGACTAGACATCCACCAAAATACGGACAAAATACGAGCGAGTGCGATCAAATCAATGGATCAAAACTGCTTTGCTCATATTCTTCATCATTTTTATGAAGAGGCCTAAGAGCATGGTCATGCAAAATCATGGCCGTATTTCAGTCTCTTCTTGATATCCTGTTGCATTTCTCATTTTCTTTATTCTCTGGCAGAAGAATCGTTCCTTCGGGGCTTTTGTAACCCAGAGATCCGGTTTTTTTTTGTTTTCCCTACTGGTTTGCATTGGGAACGAAGCATGATTCAAGATTATTCTGGGGGTTGTTTCTCACGTGTTTAGATATTTCGTGGACGCAAGAGATGATGATGACAATGAAATAGTATTCAAAAGTTTGCTAATACGCTGTGCGTTGTAACTGCTTAATCAACATCTCGGGTTCAGTGTTAACTATCAATACTAGTCGAAGGCCCATAAATCTAGTAGTTGACAGGATTAGCCGAACAGTCGTCTGAGTCCTTAATGGTCTGGAATCTGAGACTATTCATCAGATACGCACATTAAGTGGTTCTTCAGGAGCAATCTCCTCAAACAATAAAAGTACAACATTCCTACTATCAAACCAGAATAAACACCATGAACGTTTTATGAACATTTATAATACACTCGAAGATAGACAAAAAAAAAAGAGCAGCATGCCTCGACAAATGCCTCTTTTCTTATCATATCTTCCCAGCAAGATATTGGCGATCAAATAAAAAAATCTACCAACTCAAATCCTTCCTCCCCTTTAGCCTTCTCCTCATCAAAATCTTCCGTCCAGTACGCGTCCTCAATCTAGCAAGGAATCCATGTCGACGTTTCTGAACCAGTCTCGACGGACGGTATGTAGCCCGCTTGCCGGCGAGAGACGCAGAGGCCGAAAAGGATCGGATCTGGTTAGACAGTGCTGACACCACCACCATGGGGTTTGTTGCCGTTGTGTTTATAGCAGTATTATTGGATGATAGAACAGGTCGTGTTGTTGAGAGTGAGGAGAAGAGGGAGCTGTGAGATGAGGAGGAGCATGCTCGAGAAGAGGATGTTGAGGAGAGGATCCACGATGTTGTGCGTATTTGTGGACTGGTTTGGTGGTGAAAGTGTTAGTCATTTGGTGTTCGCAATGGAATTTATTCACTAGTGAAGAGGTATGTTACCGGATATTGTGTGTTATTCTTGAAGTCAGTGTCGGCATGGCCGTCTTCCAGAATTGAAAGGCCTGCATGATTGCAGTCAGATTGTGAGGACTCAGGACCACCTAGAAGGCAGAGTCAGACCATTGCTTTTTTTTCCCTTGCCAGTAGAAGTTATCAGATGCAAGACGTACAAAACTGATTGTCCCAGATAGTTCTTAATTGAATTGAGGTTGTGATGCTGCTTCTGCTCGCCGCGGAAACGAAATGATTGGTTTCTGGCGATAGAACATTTCGAGGTTTCCTCCGCTCGCCGCCCGCGGGACCCGGCAGAAAAAAAAAGTTTCGAGATGCGACAAGATTTGGAGCTCAACTTGGATAACTTCATTTTTTATTAGCCCATATTTCAGTTCGAATTGCAAGGCAATTGAAATACAGAATCTCAGAAACTTCTACTCTTGATCTATGCAGCATTTCGCGCATACTCAACCTGACATCTGCATACGACTTATTCGAGACAGCCTCATTTACATAACAGCACACCAGGAAAGAGACAGAGAGCAAGGAATAGCCACAAGGTGCTAAATAAAAAGAAAAATGTCTTACGCAAATCCCACACCCATCCCATCAACACAAATACTCTCGTCACGCCCCATCTCCCAATCCGCCGCCCTCGACTTCCTAAAAGCCTACCTCGACCGCGCCGCCAATGACCCTTCTCTCCAACCAAGTGCCATGATCACCGAACACGGCCCTGCCTCACGCACAACAGCCGCCGCTCCAAACCTGACATTACACAACCTCAAACGAATCCAGGCAGGTCTCGCGGGCGAAATCTTAGGCCGCGATCTATCATTGAGCACCACCACCACCACCACCACCACAACCGCCGAGACAACCCAATCACGAACACCGAAGAAATCAAAGGGCGACAAAGCGGCGGCTGGTGATGACCAAAATCAAGAAGAGCAGTGGGAAGATAGAGAGAAATGGGAATTGGAGCAAGGGCAGGGTCTGGGCGGTGATGAGGATGGGATTGAGTTACTTGATACTACGACCGGCGAGGAGATTGAGGTGGATGAGAATGGAATGCCGGTTACCGGTGTGATTGACAAGGAGGAGCGGAAGCGTAGGAAGAAGGAGAGGAGGCAGGCTGAGAAGAAGGCTAGAAAACAGCAGGCAAGGGAAGCTGGTGAGGAGGAGATGGAGATGAGTGAATAGATCGAAGGAGACAAAGAAAAAGTTTGGGTTGGGTGCTGGTTACTTTGAATTGCATGGGTTGGGTTCGGCGTTGGGATGTATCTGTTTACGATTTTTAGGATATGCATATTGTACAGCTTTCTTTATCTTGAGTCGATCACGTAGTTCACGGAACTAATACAGATCAAGCGAAAAACAACTATTCATTCTAAGTCTTCAATTGAAGTAACAAAAGCATTTGGAGTCTGAAGTTACAATTCCCTATCCGCCGCCTTGACAGGCTTCTCGCTGTCCTCCGTCTTCTCTGACCCCTTACCCTTCCATCCCAGGGCGGCCAGACGCTCCGTAAGAATAGGATGGGAGTAATGGTAGCTGGCATACATCCAATCGGCATCCATTGTACTGAGGTTCTGTATTTGAAGCTTAAGGAGCGATTGCGAAAGAAGTCTTGACTGTCCAAGATTGGCTGCAAAGGCATCTAAATAGAAACAATTAGTATAAAGCCTCAAATGGGCGCATAAGATATGACTTCTCGAGGTGACGAACCTGCTTCAAACTCAAACTTGCGGCTCAGAATGTTCATCAAGAACTTCACAACAGCATCCATAGGTGCCAAAGCATCTGAGAAGAGCAAAAAGCCAATCATGATAGGCTGTTCATTGTGGAAACCAAATGATTGGAATAGCGATTTATTGTTGACAAATGCCGTGAACAATGCAAAGATGTAGAACATGTGGGCCTGTTGACATATTAGTATTCTATATACTGTTTAACGGCGCAATGTCCTACCTGAGCGATTGTGAACAGTTTTGTGGTATGTCCAAGTTTCCAGTGACCCAATTCGTGGCTGAGGACAGCTACAACCTCTTCGGGCTCGCTCTTCTCCATAAGAGTATCATAGATCACAATATGCTTCTTCCAAGGAAATCCAAAGAAATAAGCATTGCTATGGGCACTTCGCTTGCTGCCGTCAATGGAGTAAATATCATGCAAGGGAAACTTGAGCTTTTGAGCTAGCTCTTCAACACCAGTCTTGATGGGGCCAGCCTCCAAAGGTGACAGCTTGTTGAACATGGGCAGGATAACAATTGGGTAAATCGTGATGGCGAAGACCTGGACAAGTATGCTGAAGATCCAGAGGTAGTAGAAGAATTCATTGCCTGTCTTTTGGATGATCTTGAGCACGGCAGCCATGATAGGGCCACCCAAAACAATACCAAGAGCCTGACCCTTCAACATATCCGTAATCCAGAGGCCCAGCGTCTGCTTGTTGAAACCGAATTTTTCCTCAAGGACGAAAGTGCTGTAGTACGAGATGGGAAGAGACAAGATAGTCGTCAGAATGTTGAAAGCGAAGAAAAATAGAAGCGTATGTCCAATTTCACCCTGTGACCAGGCCGGAAAGTAACGAACAAGCCACACGCCAGTCAAAGCCCATATTTTCGGCAAGAAGTCGTAGTAGATGAAAACCAAGTTTTGAAGCTGACCATAGATACCGGAGAAGAAACCGAATTTTGCTTTTGCACGTCCGTATTTCTAGCAGGTGGATTGTTAGCAATTCCAAATCGTCCAACTAGACGTATGGCAATGGAAAATAATACCTGACTATCCTCAAAGACCTTTTCTGTGATTTCACCTTCTATGACCTTTGGAGGTTTAGTGTGCTGGAGAACACGGTATTGTCGTAATGATAGGAAGCTCTCAAAGACATATTGACCCAGAGAGAAGCCAACCAACACCGTCTTCCATGGGAAGAGCGGGCGGTCCAGAAACCGCGCGAGCGCCTAGTAATCGATCATCAGCCAAAAGCCATCCTTGAGAGGATCGGATCAAGATATGGGAATGTAGTACCTGTAATATATTGTTGATCATGATTCCCACAGAAACCAAGATCTGCCCTATGTTGCCTGTGTTTTGAAAAGGACTTCGTGTCAAGTTGGGCCATGCTAGGAACATGCCAGTACCATACTGCCAAAGATCTCCGCCTTGCTTTGTCTCGTGCACATGCAAACAATGCAAACAACGCAAATCACTAGAAACTTAGCAATTAGCCCTAACCCTACTTCAATGCCAGTGACATAGTTAACTACATTTTCAAGAACCACAATCGGCATTCATGATCATAGACTTATGTTCCTTGCTGATTATAACCGTATACTGTTGTCTATCGATTATTCTAGCTCGTAAGAATGTCTATCAAGGTATCGTGAGCTGTTCAATTATTGAGCTTCTTCATCGTCGTCGTCTTCATCATCCTCATCCGAGCCTTCATCTTCATCACTTTCTTCATCGTCGTCATCGTCGTCATCATTATCATCATCGCCATCCACTCTGAGGCCATAGTCATCCTCGAAGTCCTTCAGGGGTTTGACGGTGGGCTTGAAGCCTGCGGACTCAAATCCATTCTTGATTGGCTGAGGAGAGATTTAAGGTTAGTGACTTGTTGATAAATAGACAGAATTGGTCTGCCAGAACTTACCTCTTCCAGCACCGGGGCACATGTCACAACAAGGCTTGAAGTATCTGGTACGAAAAGGGGTAGAATGTGATCTTTAAGGGCGAGTTTGACGTCATCGACGGAGATCTCTCTGACTTTCTTCAAAATCTTCTCTTTGTAGTCGCTTGGTAGAAGGCGAACCACTTGGCGAATGAAACTTCCTGAAGCAGCACTAACCGTAGTTGCCTGCTCATTTGCAAAACTGACCACGATACTGCTAATCGCACCCTCTAACATCAGAGGATCAAACTCGACGATACCGTTGAGGTATTCCTCAACGATCTTCTTGCTGGAATCAAACGCTTTGTAGGCATTCGGAGACCGATAAACATCGAAGTTGACCGTTCCAAGATCGATATTATACCCAAAGTTGGTGCCGTAGGCAAGTCCTGTGCCACGAACAGCTACCCAAAGTGGACCTTCGACGGAATTCATATATGCAATGGCAACCAGTAATGCTGGCAGCTTTATATGGTCGTACGAGTCGAGTCCTTTAGCAGTAGCGTAAGCAAATGAAGAATCGATCGTTGACATAGGAACCACGTAGGATAGGTTTCCCAGATTTTTTCCAGCTTCGCTAAGTAGAGCTCGTCGGTTTGTGATCGGTCGAAGGTCCTCCTCGGTGTCGAGCCCCTCAACGAAATGTTTCCATGAAGAAACCGGTGCGTGTAATCTCTTTAGATCGGCGATAACAAGAACCCTGAAATTCGCGAATTGGAACATGCAATTTCGAAGCTCCTCCATCTGCGAAATGACAATATCGGGCTGAGTTTCCAAAAGTTTCTTTATGCGTTTCAAGTAACGAGCTTTCACCAGAGTGCTGCGTGCTCGAACAATAGATTCCGGTGCGAAATGAGTCATGAAAAATACAGCAGCTAACATATCATCACCACTGCGCTTCGCGTCTGGAACGTCCGCAAGTAGTCTCGTCGCGATAGCTTTCAGTCTCTCAACATCAAATATGGAGTTCCACGTGAGTTCCTTCAGCCACGCAATCGCAGTGGCATATTTTTCCACCTCAACTTGGAAGATAACTCGAAGCATCTCTGAATTGCCCAAATCTCGTGCCCCTTCCATAGAATACCCAACCGTGTCTCTTTCAAGTTCGACTATAACTTGCTCGAATGAGATCGTCTCGCCATTTCGCTTGATGGGGCTATTGAAATAAGCATCGGTATATACTGCCAACAACGGACGGAGCTGGACGGGCACTGTCTCGGCGGAAATGAGAAGGGATAGTTGAACGAAGTTGCTTTCAATATGTTCGAAGTGAATAAAAAGAGGAGAATCCATTTTATCAGCATCGATGAGCGATTGCAGCTCATTATCTGGTCTGCCAGATCTTAGTGCAGCTCCAGACTTCGATGTCGTTGTCGTGAAAAAGTGAATCGAGTCTGTTCCCGGCACTTTGAAACGGTTTAGCAACTCCCTTGGAATTGGCTTGTCATTTTCTGCCATGGCAGACTCTAATTTTTCTTGCAGTTTCTTGAGTCCCTCTTCGCCAAGTTCCTTTCGTCGTGCTGCCAATCTTGCTTTTTCATCGGCCTTTAGCTTTTTGGCAAGCTTTGCTGACGGAATACCCAAAATGGACACATGATTAGCATCAGATATCCATTTTCTGATAAAGGCCTTCCACTGCTCTTCAGTCCATTTTTCCAATGCCTCATACTCTTTCAAACTTGCAATGTCTAACAATGTTGAACCATCCTTCTTACCGTACAAGAAGTCGGAGATAACGTATTCGGCAAAAGATATCGCAGAACCTTCCGTTGAAAACTTCCAGCTACGTTTCTGACGTTGGATACATTCAGATATATACTTCATATCTAAAGGTCGCTCCATGGCTTCATGCAGGATTTCGAAAAATCTTCTTTCAACTTGTTGGAGTTTCTCTGTCGCTACGCTGGTCAGAGTAAACTTGATCTCAATGTCAGGCCGGTCTTCCGTAGAAAAATAGACTGCGCTTGCGACCTGTTCCTTCTCAACCAGCGTGTTTTCAAGAATCGTAGCCGATGAGCCAGCTAGATACAAGAGCACCACATTGAGCGCGCCACCTGTGAAGAGTAAGTGACGTGTTTCAAGAGTTAAGAATGCAGCCCGCCTACCTTGGATTGGATCTGTGCATTCTGGACCTAAGAATCTGATTTCTATTTCTCCAGATGATTCGTCCTCCTCTGGAAACTCTACTTCTCTCACAATTGACTCTTTTATTGGTGGTGTTCTCGTGGATTCGACCCAAGGACGTTTGAATGGGGCATCCGGTTGAGGAATGATATCCAGAATTGTATCCTCAAATTCATCTAGTTTTTTCAACAAATCGTCATGATCAATCTCTCCTGTGATGATTAAGCAAAGATTTTTGGGCTGATACATCTCACGATGGAATTCACGTATCCTATCAGCTGTGAGTGACCGTAGTTGTTCCATCATGCCACCAGTTTCATATCGAAAGCCAACGCCTTCAGGATAGATTAAGCGCCGCGCTTGAAGGTCGATTAATTCGCCTTGGTTGTTTTGTATGGCTTGCATTTCCGAGTACACGACACCTGCATCATTTCCTGTTCCATCAATATGATGCACTTCTGTATAGCAACCCGCATCGGTCAGTGTCGGAGCAATGACATGTTCAAGGTAGACAGGGAGGATATCGGAAAATCCAGCCCATCCGGCAGTGTCGAGGGTATAGGCAGTGTGATCCGTAGCAGTCCAAGCATTGGTGTTGGAGTAAAATCTTGTTGCCAATTTGTCAAGAAATCCTTTGTAGCGGTAATTCCGAGACCCCA
Source organism: Talaromyces sp. PYS2103 (assembly GCA_023625975.1). NCBI lineage: Eukaryota > Fungi > Ascomycota > Eurotiomycetes > Eurotiales > Trichocomaceae > Talaromyces > Talaromyces sp. PYS2103. The sequence continues at coordinate 332,791 of JAMAGB010000024.1, forward strand.
TAAAGCACAGATGCTCTAATGTATGTGGAGAACCAGAATCGTCATGAATCTCGGTTGCGAGAACGAAATATCCAGCTACTTTAGGGCCTTTGTGGTCAATGGTCACGACCCTCATGCCCGTTCTCTGAGATTCATATTGTGTGAATTCGTTGACCGAATAGTCGGGTTTGAACTTTTGAAGCTCGCGAAAATAGCTTTTTTGCCCTGAAGCCGCCATATCGAGGGGAATCTGCCAAGGTAGCGATAGAGCTTGAAGGTAGCTCCAGAAAAATGCAAGTTTGAAAAACGACTTCCTGTCGATTAAGTAGATGTCAGTACTTGGTCATTTTCTGAAAGCGACTCTTAGAACCCTTAGAGACCGTGTGAGAGGGCACATACCTAGAGAGCACCGCCAGAGTTGCTGGTAGAGAGCTTCAGAATCGTACCTCGGTATGCACTTCCCTAGGCTGGAATATGTGAGTTCGGGGTGTGTTCTGGTGCACGGTTGGGTGTGATGTAGGTAGAAAGCTAGAAAGCTAGAAAGCTAGAAAAAGTTTGATCAGCACAAATCCGTTAAGAATGTACGGTACCTGACTGAGGCCGAACTAACATCAAAAAAATATATTTCTGTAGCAAGACTCACCCCCGCGCCGATTTGATGGATGACCTGCTATTCAAACCCCAGGAAATTCAGCATTCGAGAAACACGACCTTCAAGAATTCTCGTTCTTGAGCGATGTCCTGTGGAGAGTCAAGCTCAGATTAACTCTCTAATGTTGAAGAGAGAAGGTCTTTTGGATTGTGGGGGAAGTGACGCCAAGTCACATGGCAAAAGCCGCAGAACCAAAGCTGTTCAACTTTTATCTCAGCTAGCTTAGATGCTAACATTCTACATGTCTTCTCTAAGCGGTATAGTAGAATGAGCTAAATTGAAGCGAATATTGTAAAATCATTTTTTGGAACATATGTTTTTCAAAATCTGTCAACTCTCTTTTCTTCGTCATTGTCTTCACAGGTAATTGCTCCAATGTCTCGAAGATATGGCTGAATAGTGGGATCCCTTCCTAGAAAGCTTGTGAGCAGTTTCCATTCATCCTGACTTCCACCATAGTCCAAAATCATTTTTCGATATCGCAAGCCAGCGTCTTGACTCAAGGGAGAGGACTGAAAATGCGTATACCAAATGTCTGCTGCCAGTATCCGGGTGCTAAGCGAAGTTAGCACTTGTCCGTTGATGGGGATAGTATCATAGTAAAGCAAACGTACTATAAATAGGAGTAGTAATTAGCCTCTTGACCCCATATATAGTGGGAAGAGGTAGCATAGCCACTGCCCCAATCCAATCGATCCTGCGGCCCTTGGAGGCCAGTCTTGTCTTGAAGTAGTGAGTTGTACAACTTAGAGAAATCCGTCGCTTTGATCTCATCATGGGAGGCTGGATTGTGAATTTTCATATCGAACTTGCTAAATGCTACCTGTCTCAGAGTAAGAATACCCTGGTTCAGCTGCTTAGCAGCCACAAGATTGTGGACAATCTCATCTGGAATTTCCATTGGAGGCTGTAGGGCATCTTTCGCGGCATTTGCCGTCTTCCAATGCTGGAGATACTCGGGAGAAAGGTAGGAGTAATGACAACTTAGTCGTCGAAGGCACTCAGGAACCCAACACCAGTACTCTAGTAACTGACTGGGGGCCTCAGAGAAATCCGAAACGGTTCGGTGCCCATGAAACATTGCATACTTTGATTTTCCTAGGAGATCATGTATTCCTGCAATACTATTCAGCTCATACGAACATAAAATGCGATGACTGAGGTATGGTAACTGACCGTGGCCTAGCTCATGAAATATCGTAATCACTTCTCGATGACGAAGAAGAGCAGGCTGATCATCGGAGTTCCTCGAGACATTACATACTAGAGCCGAGGCGACAGAAGTCCGCTTTCCATCTCTGCCAACATAGCTCTTACGGATTCCAGTCGTCAGGTAGGCGGCGTATCGAAAATCAAGGTTGAGATTTCACTTACAGGATAAATATTGAAATTGGCAGCATGATTATATTTCCCTGGACGGGGATAGATATCGACATAGAGATACCCAATAAAGATATCTGCCTCCCAAACTTCATACGCCGTCACATCGGGGTGCCATTTGCGATTTTCAGCCAGATTATCAAGCTCTCTAATTGCCAATGCAAACAGAGTCTCAAAAATATTCAGCATACGTCTCACAGTAACTTTTGCCGGAAAATATTCCGCAACCAGTTCCTGGTCGACGTGATATTTCTCCTTTAATAGTTGGTTGTGCTGAAAATCAAAGTCCGAAAGACGCAGTGGCTTCTCTAATACTTGCTGCAATACCTGCAACTCCTGCTGTGCCATCGGCTGCAGAGCGAGGTCAAGTTCATCTAGCAGACTGCAGACTTTATCCGGCGATTTCACAAGCTGCTGCCTCAACTTCTGGGTCGCGAATGAAGGGAATCCTAGCAATCGTGCGGCCTCGTCTCGTAAGATCATAATCTCACGGAAAACAGGCACATTCTTTTCCTGGTATATTGTCTGACTTTTGAGAAAGATCTCTGCGCGAGTATTCGCATCATGGCAGTTCGCCAATATAGAGTTAACACTGGGTCTTGCGAGAGAGATGCGAAAAAGCGAATTTGGATCTCGCTGATCACGCTCCAGTGTATCCAAAGATACACCCTGTAGCTCATGTTCAGCCTTCCAAACGTATCCTGGATCGCTGCTCAGATTCTCCATAAAGGCTACCCGGAGGTCAACCAAGCGACGTGAAATCCAAATGTAGCGCTCGCGAGCGGGGCCAACTAATTTGATTCCATTGTCCACAAACATTCTATAGAACCTGTCAAGAAGTCGTCTATCTTCCTCATCGATTACGTCCTCTTGTGAACGAGAGGAATTCCCATAAGCTGCATCGACCAGGGCAAAAAGACCTTCATGCTGAAATAAGGCCAAGTATGCCTTATCTATAATGCTGACAGCAGCTGAAGATGCCTTGTGAAGGTCAGGAGATGGAGAAACTGCCTGAAAAAGCGCCATGTATTGGACACTCGATTTGACATCATTGTCAATCTCGGCTAGCGGGCGTATCGCATTATCAAAAGTCACTTGTTGAGGAGAAATTGACTCTACTAAATGAGTTACGCCGCTTCGTATTCGATCCGCGGCAATTTCTGCGCGTTGTAGTAGTACTGATGGGGTTATGTCGAACGTGGGAGGGCAGGTTGATGATGGCGTACCCATTGTTATGTCCTCTGAACACCATTAACGAGAATTTGGGATAGCAGCTTTGAAACAATACAAACTCGTTACACTCCATTAGCACCGATACATGTCGCACTAAACTGGTCGGTTATAGTACTAGCCATGCATACCATGCATACCATCATCCCCTCACCTTGTTTTCTTTATCACTTGAAATATGCAGGGTAGTCACTAGTCACTTAACAAAGGATGCGTGTGATAAGAATCCAGCGGGCTCTATTCTATAAAAGCTCTTGAGACATATCCGAAATTATAATTGTTTTCTATATCAGGATCCTTATATTGTGTTTTAGAGACGTTATAGTCATAGGACTAGGCATAAATAACAAGACAGAGATGCATAACCCTAGCCCTAGCCCTAACTGTCCGCTCTGATCGGGGTGGTGGCCTGATTTGTAAGGTGTTGACAGTTGACTAGTGTGGGGATCGCTGGTTTGAATCTAGGCTTAACAAATGAGATCATTCAACTTGTCATCTTCACCAACAGCAACCTCAATTACAAGGCGTGCAAGATACATCAGTTCAAAAATGCTTATCAAAAGCGCTTGATAGGATTTACATTGCTACATACTCCATTGGCCGAACACCACGGACTTCCTCGATGTTGCTTTCGTCATACTTCCGGAGCTCTCTATCAATTCGGTGACCCTGTAAACAATGCCATCCGTCGTGAATCAGGACAACCTAAGCAAATCTTTGCTTGCATTCGTCGCGACCGGCAAGTACCCCGATTCCGAAGATGTTGTATCTGCCAATATTACCCCTGATTTCCTACCAAAAGGATTACAGGATATTTCGGTGACCCGCGCACAGGTAGAGGTAGGTCGCGACAACGCTAGGCATTTACCGACGACTAACGACGGATTTCTTTAGGATGAAATCAATTCCCTCAGCCGAGATACAGCTTCAGATGTTGATGGGTGGATGTCTCAAGCTCGCCAGTTGCGTGCGGACATTGAACGATCTCGAGAAACGGCACGTAAAATTGTCGCCCAACACGAGCGAACTCAACCTCTGCAAGCCCGAGTCACAGATGCGGCTGCGAAAGTACAGCTCATGAATACTGAACTTACATTCAATGAAGGAGTTACGCATGTTTTGGAAGAAGTACAGAAGTTTTCTGTCCATATTTCCGATGGTCGCAAAGCAATCGAGGGGGAACAGATCAGTGAATCTATCACATCTCTTGAAGCCGCAGAGAAATTCTTCGAAAGCTCCGGTTTGTCGAAATATAGCAACGTTAAAGGTTTGTTGCAAGGGAGGTTATCCTCTTTGCGAGATTCCATTGCCAATTTGCTCCTGTCAAGTTGGTCTCGTCAGGTGCGGCTAAGCAAGAATGAACTGGAAATCCGTCCAAATGGCGAGACAGGTGAGTACAGTTTCAATGCATAAAAATAATGATTCTAACACGGATACCAGAGCAATCAACACTATCAACTCTAATAACATCGTTATCTCGCCTGGGCATGCTTGACTCTGTAAATACTTCATTTCAGAATGAGCTTTTGGAAAACATAATCCAGCCGATCCTCATGCTGCATAGTCCCGGACAGAGCAGTGATGTTTCCGTGGGAAGCAATGGTATCAGTGTGGGAGAGCCGTCATCGTCATCAATATCCGAAGTCATCGACCGACTGCTTTCCGTCTTTCGATACCTACAAGAAAAGTTGCCAGTATCAATGTCGGCGTCAGTGGCGGAAGCGATCATACCAAAAACATCAAACATGCTGAGTGAGCATTGGCTTACTCCTAATATACCGCTGAACTTGGAGAGTATAGCGGATTTTGAGAAGACCTTGGCTCACGTGAGCGACTTTTCTAAGGCAATCGAAAACCTCGGGTGGCACGGTCAAGAGGAGCTCGCTTCCTGGGTCAATCAATTTCCTCGACTATGGCTTACCCGCCGTAGAGTGGATTCTCTGGACCAAGTTCGTAGGATTCTTGTCCAAAGTAAGGGTACTACAAAGGAGGTCCAAAGAATCGAGAAAGAGATTGTCACAAACGAAGATGATGTCCTTCTAGACACTGGTGTGACGGACGAGTGGGATGCTAATTGGGGCAATGAAAGCGAGGAAGAAACTGAAAAACCGGCTCAAACTATGGTGACAAGCGAAGCTAAAGCGGATGGGGATGATGCTGTTGATGCTTGGGGACTAGGAGAAGAGGAGGAGGAGGAGGAAGATGCTGCAAAATCAATTGAGGACGAACATGACGAGGATGCTTGGGGCTGGGGTGACGATGTTGATGAAGAGAATGGCACCGAAATCCCCAAACCTGTCAGCGAGCCTCAGGACCAAAACAAGAAGCAACATGAGGCTCATCCAGCGGAAAAACGCTCGGAGGCTAAGGAGATCACATTGACGGAACATTATACGATTACTGACATCCCGGACTCAGTAATTGCGCTGATCCAACAACAGGTTACGGATTCTGCGTTACTGGCAACCCCAGAGTAAGTCATGGCGTAATAGAGAGTATGATGATCACACAGATAACAATGGATCCCAGGTTCTCCGCCAGCCGCGTTTCGGCTTCAGGGAACGGCCTATTAGCGTTGCCTACATTGATAATAGCCATGTTCAAAGCAATTGCCTCATCATTTTACTCGTTGAAACTGAACGCCGGACACATCTACCTATATAACGACAGCTTATACCTTGCCGAACAAATCCGCAACTTGGTGGAAACGCATCAGCTTACCAGACTTACAGCAGATGTGGAAGGTTTGGAAAGGTTCGGGAAACTCTCTTATAGCAACGAATTGCAAACGCAGCGGACTATTGTCACCGACTTGCTAGATGGAAGTCAGGGCTTTGTTCATTGTTCGGAGCAGCCATTTCTACGAGAATGCGAAAATGCTATTGACGCAACAGTCGATCGAATACGGGGCGTTTTAAAAGAGTGGCAACCGATCTTGTCTCATTCAGCACTCCTCCAGGCCATGGGATCTCTGCTGTCATCAGTCATCAACAAAGTGATTATAGACGTCGAGGATCTGTCCGACATCTCTGAGGCTGAATCTCAAGCCTTAGTCACTTTTTGCAACAAACTCTCGACTCTGGAAGACATATTCATTCCCGAGCCAGGTATTGGCGCGACTTCTATGGCAGCGGTATACGTTCGCAACTGGTTGAAATTCCAGTATCTGATAAATATACTAGAAAGCTCATTAGCGGACATCAAGTTTCTATGGACAGAAGGAGAGCTGCACTTGGAATTTTCTGCCGAGGAAGTCGTTGAGTTGATAACAGCGCTTTTTGCGGAATCTGACCATCGGCGAAGGACTATTTCTGAGATTAGGCGGACACATCGATGACCGGCCCCAACTTCTGGTTTAGTTAATGAACCAGTTGTTGGATAAATGATACAAGCAACAATATGCGTCAGAAATAAAAATTTCCACATGTTGTAGTTATCTAAGAGGAGCCGATCAAACGCAGATGACTAAGCAACCCACCAGTTGTTAAGTTAGGGCACGAGTAGGTGGGGCTCAGCGTAAGGTGCCGTTTGGGCTGCCGTAATTTTTTTGATTCTTGCTCCAAGCTTTTGTATGCGCAGTCTCTGTTCGATCTACTGTCACAATACAATTTATATTTGTCAAAGATGGATGTAGAAGCCTCATATTCGTCTCAGGCCAGTCAGAGACAGGTGCGCTTGCACCTTACAACCAGAGATGGCGATATCGCTTTGCCAGAGAGTACTGGGCCAATTCTCGTGCCAACTGGTGAGTATTTCTAGCATTGGCTCTCTATTTGAAGAACGAGAAATGGGTTTCTGACATTCTCTTGTTTTTTTCTATGGTGCAGGCTTGCGAAGATACGCGCTATCGACTTTGGTGAACAATCTTCTGGGAAATGACAAACCAATTCCACTTGAATTTCTCGTGAACGGTACATATCTACGAACCTCAGTTGACGAGTACTTAACGGCAAATGGCATATCTGCGGAAACAACACTTGAAGTGGAATATGTGCGAGCACTTATACCGCCACTACATATCGCATCTTTCCTGCATGACGACTGGGTGAGCTCGGTCGATGTTTTGTCGGGCACGTCTGTTACCGGTGGGCAAGGTGTGGCGGCCGGTCAAGAGAGGATTCTGTCAGGTAGTTACGACGGTCTTTTGCGGATGTGGAACATGTCTTCGCAGACTATTGCTGTTTCGCCAGATGCTTCTGAAGGTGGACATACGGCTTCAATCAAAGCAGCAAGGTTCATATCACCTACACAGCTCGCTTCGGCGGGTCTCGATCGAACCGTTCGAGTATGGAAATATGCCGAAGAGGAAGATGGATCGATGGCTCGTATTACACCACAGCTTGAACTTTATGGACACAAGTCCGGCGTCAATTCTCTTTCGGTGCATGCGCCTTCGAACAGAATGCTTTCTGCTTCATCAGATCACAGTGTCGGGTTCTGGTCGACTCGCAAATCGGATGCTCCTACTGCTCCCGTAGAGCTACTTCCTTCGAATGTTGCAAGAAGCTCCAAGCGGAGAAAGTTGAACTCATCCGTTAGCACTCCACAACGTGGCCCACTTGCACTTTTGTCGTCACATACTGGCCCTGTCTCCGCTGCCATCTTTGACGCAAAGGATTCGACTGTCGGATATTCCGCATCTTGGGACCACTCTCTTCGCACTTGGGATCTCGTCACATCCGCTCTTGTTGATACTCGGTCAACTTCCCACCCACTACTATCTCTTGAACATCTTCCTGAACTCCATCTTTTGGCAGCTGGTACCTCTGCTCGACACATTACTCTTATAGATCCACGTGCCTCTGCCACTTCCGTTTCAGTAATGACTTTGCGTGGTCATACCAATGCCGTTGTGACACTTGCCCGTGATCCGCATAGCACTTATGGCCTAATCAGTGGTAGTCACGACGGCACATGTCGCATCTGGGACGTCAGGTCTACCAAGACTGATAAAGAGGGTGTTGTGGGGAAGGATATTTACTCCATAACTCGCAAAAGCCTAGAAGAATCGGGCCGGGAAGGCTCGAAACGAATAGGTGGAGATGGTATCAAGGTGTTTGGGGTATGCTGGGATCGTTCCGTTGGCATTGTGAGTGCTGGTGAAGACAAGAGAATACAGATCAATCGTGGGGAGGGTGTTCTACAGACAGACTCCTCGAAATAAGGAGCGTAAGACTCGTTTTCTTTTTGTATTTTGGCATAGCGGAAGATGAGAGTATTTAAAAGTTTTATATGTTGATAGTTTCTTGCCGTCTGCTTCCTATAGTTTGACCTCGGATTATGAGAGCCTTGGAAGTATGATGGAGATTTCCCTGGTAGTAGGTACTTATATGAGCTAATGTACAAATGTCAATCTAAGCAAATAAACGCCTTTCCCGTGCTGTAACATAAATAAACAGTGTCTCGCAAGGATCACAGTTTTCTTTCGGCGGCATTGAGTTTGTAGGCGGTTTTGATCTGATCATAAGCGTCAATGAGAGTCAATCACCAATTTCAGGGAAGGATATGAAGACAGAAAGAAGAAAAAGGGAGAGAAGGAGAAGAAGATGTACCTGACTGCGAGTATTCTGTCCTCTCACCGGCAAACCCAGCGCATGCCTTCTACCGCGATATGTACCCGTATCCCTCAATCTCTTGATATCATCCAAAATCTGACGGCGTAAATCATTCTCAATCTTCATTTCGGACAATGCAGCTGTGATATCGAGGACCTGTTGGTTCTGTAGATCGCCTATTTTGGCGATTGGGTGGATGTGGAAGCGGGCGAGAAGGCGGGAGGAGACATTGTTGCCAATGCCGAAGAAGGTTTCGAGGGATTTCTGGAAAGTGGTAATGTTAGGATCCTCCCCATCAAGCTTGATGTCTAGATATCTGGAATCGTAGATGAGGGAGGAGGGTTGAGGTGGTGTGTTCGGCTTGCCTTGACGAGGTTCCGCTCAGGGAAGTTTACACCCAAAATGAAGACCTAATGCATTGTAAATCCTCGTTAACAATCTTATTTACCAGAAGATCAATTCTCAACAAGAAACAAGAGCAACTCACCATTTTGTTCCTTCACTCAGAATCAGTCCTGCCTGCTATTCCTCTTGAACCGTTCCTCCGGTTTTTTGATATCTTCGATCCGCGATGATTTGCGATGCCGGAACAAATTATTTCCGTCACTGTAGCTTGCTTGGCATTGAGCGGACGAAATTGTCCAATGAAATATCGCGACTCAAAATTTGAGCGGGTCTAGCCTTCCCTATTCGGAACTACTCCGCCTGTAAGCTGTCCTTTTGATTTGAAACAGACGAGCGTAAGATCCGTTGCCTCGAACTTCCTCTACAAAATCACGGATTGAATACAGCTAAGACATCAGATTGTATATTCAATTCAGGATGCAGTTCAAAGGCCTTCTATTTTCTTTCCTTTTGGCTTTCACCCTCGGGCTTGCCCTGCTCACCCAGGCCGAGGACACTCCCCGCGGGCCCAAGATTACCAACAAGGTAAGAAGCATTTTGTTGATATTGATGGATGCTGTCTTTCGTCGCATACATCCGTACTGACATATCCAAAAAGGTCTACTTTGATATTGAGCAGGATGGTAAGCCTCTCGGTAGAATTGTGTTCGGTTTGTACGGAAAGACTGTCCCCAAGGTAAGTTGGACTTTCTACTACGAACATGGCAGGCATATACTAATGGATCTCACCGTAGACTGCTGAGAACTTCCGGTATGATTTTTCCGATAATCGCCTTATACACTTTCGAATCAATATCTCCTGACAAAGAGATTCTCTAGTGCTCTTGCTACTGGCGAGAATGGTTTCGGATATGAGGGCTCAGGCTTCCACCGTGTTATCAAGAACTTCATGATCCAGGGGGGTGACTTCACCAACCATGATGGTATGATTATTTCAAGATCGATATTCGTTCGGGATACGTTACTTAAACCTTACCAGGCACTGGTGGCAAGTCCATCTACGGTCAAAAGTTCCCCGATGAGAACTTCAAGCTCCGTCACACCAAGAAGGGTCTTCTCAGTAAGCCACTACTTTTGTGCTCTTTGTGTGTGTGTAGTTGAGACTAATCTATATAGGCATGGCCAACGCTGGAAAGGACACCAACGGATCCCAGTTCTTCATCACTACTGTTGTCACAAGGTTTGACTACATCCTTCTGTCGTATGGAAACGCTGAGACTAATCATGATACCTTGATAGCTGGCTTGATGGCCGTCATGTCGTTTTCGGTGAAGTTTTGGAGGGTTACGATATCGTGGAGAAAATCGAGAACACTCCTACTAAGCAGGGCATTGACCGACCTCTTTCACCGGCCACCATTGCCAAGAGCGGCGAGCTAGAGATGGATAAAGGTAGCCACGCGGAGCTTTGATTACTCTTGTTTATTTCCTTGTGTTTGACTGAGGTTACTGCGTGGGAATCGCTGATTGCTTGTCCTTTCCAAGACCTTCTCGATACTGCCGAATTAGCTCCAGAAATCGATGCCCCGTCTTCGACGCCGTCACCCATGTCCCCACAGCAGCTTCTTATTCAAGGAATAGGCCAGAATGTATCGGTCACAGGATTTTCTGGTATGGCGGTTATCGCTGTGATTGTAGTTGTTGTTCTGTATATGGCAAAGAGAAAACGAGTCTCTGCCGAGTTACATGAGAAAAGTCGGCCATAGAATAAATTCGACATTTTCTTTTATAGCATTTCTTTTTCTGCTTTTCCTCCTTGAACCTGGTGACCGATTCCGACTGTCTAGGCCATGTACTCCGTACGCGGGAATCTGTGTGGATCGATCGATCACATGTTGAGAAGAACAAGACCGTGTGACGGCTTCCAAGCCCGTTTTGAGCAATACTGAAGGTCACCTCAAGACCTTGTAGATGTACGAGTTATGCTGCTCTTGACGCGTATGTACCGACTACTCCGTAGAGTTGACTCAGTTGAGATCAATCTGAGATAAGTTAGTTAAGCTTATGTATTGGACACTCAGCGTCTTAGACTGGAGGAATCAGGAGCGGGGCGCAAAGGGCAGGAGCGATTGGCTGTCTCATCGTTTGCCATCCAGTCCGCCGCCCTTTCCCTTTTCGATTTTTTTTTTTTGGCCCTTTCTGTTTGGACGGTTTGGACCAGTGCCTTCCGTCCCTGCCAACAACAGCACGAATCGGGTTTAGCCTGCGCTGTGTCTTGCCACACTCCTTTTCTGCCCTTCCTTATTTCATCTTTCCTCCTCCACAGCCTCTCAGGAGCAAAAATTAAAAATTATCTCTTGACATCTCTCCTCTCTCAAAACTTTTTCCTCTTGTTTTGACCTACCATTAATTCTCTTTTCTTCTAATTTCTTTGTTTTCCATAGCATAGACTTTTTAGACCTCCGTTTTTCCAGAGAGATTTTCGTCTTGCATTCTCTCTCTCCCAGGGTCTTTTCGTGTCTTGTGTTATCCGATCGCCAGACCACACTTAACGAGCAACAAGACGTTCATACCGACTGTCGCTCCCTTTCTCGATTTCCACGACTATTTTAAATATTTCAGCTTTGTTCATTCGTTGTAGTTTCACTGAGACTATTGACGAATTCACTTCGATACGAACAGGGAAAAAAAATACAGCAGATTTTCATCGAACTCATCTTTTTGACTGTACAACTATCCATCTGTGATCTTCGCATTTTGCTCGGGATTCAGACTAATACTTGCGTATTCTGCTCAGCTTGAAAATCCAATCCAACATGGCCGACAGCCTGAAGATTCAGAATCTCTCTCTCAACGACTCCCAGCATGCTCCTAATGGACCTCCTGCGGCAAACGGGCGTTCTGCTTACATCCCGCCACACCTTCGCGGACGCAATGTAAATGCTGGCCCCAGCCCTATGGATGGCGCCGGCCCTGGCCCTGCTCCTGCTGGCCCTGGTGGCCCCCCAGGTCCTACCCCCGCCGGTGCATGGGGAAATGGGTATGTTCAATCCTCCTAGTGTATGTTGAAATTTTTTGTTCAATCTGACTAACGTATACCAGACCTCGTGGACCCCCTCGCAACAACTATTCCAACAACTCTCGTGAAAACAATGCAAATGGTAATGCTGGCTGGACCCAAGAAGTGAAACCTCCCACTTTCGACCCAAATGCTTACGGTAACCCAGGACATGGACCCTCAGGAAGCTACAGCGGTGGCGGTGGCGGCGGTCATGCTCGCGGCTCTGGTGATGGACAGTGGCGCGATGGAAAACACATTCCTGGACCTGCCAATGCTCGTTTGGAGCGCGAACTTTTCGGCGTCCCCAACGACCCTTCGAAGCAGCAGACTGGTATCAACTTTGCGAACTACGATGATATCCCCGTCGAAGCCTCGGGTACAAACGTGCCCGAGCCTGTCAACACGTTCACCAACCCACCTTTGGACGACCATCTGATCGCCAACATCGCTTTGGCTCGCTACACCACCCCCACTCCCGTCCAGAAGTACTCTATTCCAATTGTCATGAACGGCCGTGATTTGATGGCTTGTGCCCAGACTGGTTCTGGAAAGACTGGCGGTTTCCTCTTTCCCATCCTTTCTCAGGCATTCCAGACCGGCCCTTCTGCTGCTCCTACCACCGCAGCCGGCGGTAACTTTTACGGTCGTCAGCGCAAGGCTTACCCTACCTCCCTCATCTTGGCTCCTACTCGTGAGCTGGTGTCTCAGATTTACGATGAGGCTCGCAAGTTCGCCTATCGCTCCTGGGTTCGCCCTTGCGTGGTTTATGGTGGTGCAGATATCGGTTCTCAGCTTCGTCAGATCGAACGTGGATGCGACTTGCTCGTTGCCACCCCTGGCCGTCTTGTGGACTTGATTGAACGTGGCCGTATTTCCCTCGTCAACATCAAGTACCTTGTTCTTGATGAAGCCGATCGCATGTTGGACATGGGTTTCGAGCCTCAGATTCGTCGTATTGTTGAGGGTGAAGACATGCCTCAGGTCAATGACCGCCAGACACTCATGTTTTCTGCCACTTTCCCTCGTGATATCCAGATGCTCGCTCGTGACTTCTTGAAAGACTACGTTTTCCTTTCCGTCGGTCGTGTCGGTTCCACCTCCGAGAACATCACTCAGCGTATTGAGTACGTTGAAGACCATGACAAGCGCTCCGTGCTTTTGGACATCCTTCATACCCACGGTACCACCGGTCTGACCCTCATTTTCGTTGAGACCAAGCGTATGGCCGACTCCCTCTGCGACTTCCTTATCAACCAGAACTTCCCCGCCACTGCCATTCACGGTGATCGTACTCAGCGTGAACGTGAAAGGGCTTTGGAAATGTTCCGTAACGGACGTTGCCCTATTTTGGTTGCCACTGCTGTTGCAGCTCGTGGTCTTGATATTCCAAATGTCACCCACGTTGTCAACTACGACTTGCCCACTGACATTGACGACTATGTCCACCGTATCGGTCGTACCGGTCGTGCTGGTAACACTGGTATTGCGACCGCTTTCTTCAACCGTGGTAACCGCGGCGTTGTCCGTGATCTCATTGATCTTCTCAAGGAAGCTCACCAGGACGTGCCTTCTTTCCTCGAAAACATCGCTCGTGAAGGTAGTGGATACGGTGGCCGTGGCGGTCGTGGTGGTCGCGGCCGTGGTGCCAACGCTACTCGTGATATGCGTCGCATGGGCGGCGGCATGGGCGGAACTCCATCTTACGGTGGAAGTGGTGGTGGATATGGCGGCAACGCTGGCTACTCTGGCGGTGGCGGCGGTGCTGCTGCTAACTGGGGAAGCAGTGGTGGTAAGTACACGAACGTCTCCATTGATTCATACTTAGATACTTACTCTATGCCTATAGGTGGCTACGGCGGCGGTGCTCCCTCTTACGGCGGTGGTGGTTACGGGGGTGGTGGCTACGGCAACCCCTCTGCAGGCCCAACCGGTCCATCTTCCTGGTGGTAAATTCTCTGTGGTCTCTCGATGAGGCCATCACGATCTGCGAATTCTTCTCCTCATCTTTCGGCGGATATCGTCAGATCATTATCCTCCCTTGAGCTCTTCTTTCCTCTTGGGGTCGGCTTTATCACGACTGCAACGATTCATTTAATCTTTTTTTTTCACGTTTCAATCGAATTTTATGTGCGATTTCAGTTTTATGTTTTCAATATCGCTTCACTACAAGTGTGCATGCGATGCGCCTCGATGCTTTTCATGGGCTCGCTCAAAGTGCTCGTCAGCATCAATCAGCATTGCATGGTCATTATAGATAGCGTTTTTTTGCTTGTTCCCGCTTTTTATCAGATACCCAGGATTGCTCGGCTTTTTCAGCAGCAGGGGGCAAACAGTGTGCGATGCGTTGAAAAAGAGTTCTCTTTTCATTATTCGACAGATCGTGCATTACAAGATAGATCTCTTGTGTTTGGTATCTATGGGCGGGATTCACTGGATTTGTGTCCCATTTCATGAAGGCTCTTTTTCGAAGCTCTGCAACCCATTCAATGTTTTCTCCATATTATCGAGGACCTTTTTTCTGGATTTCATCGCGAGATCCTAGAAGTGGAAGGTTAAATGTGCCAGGTTCGGTCAATCAGAGATGATTCTGCTCTGAGCAGATGGAGTTGCTATTAGACGGGCTTTTCTTTGCATTGCATATGGCGTTGGCTGAGCTTCTGCTTTTAGGAGATAGGTTCTCTACAATGGGCCCAAGAGGAGGTTAGTAACGTCTGGAATTTCCTATGTTAGCATTTTCTCTTGTCTCTTCTACGGGCTTGTGGGGAATGGGGCTTCGGGCACGTTTGGCTGGCGCTTTCTGTTTTCACGATGTGGAAGCATAGATGTCATTTTCATCATTCTGTTCCTCTTGCAGGGATTGTTCACTTGCAGGAAAGGACCAGAAAGGGCGCTGCGACAAAGTGTTGTATTAGCAGGGCTTGGAATGAGCTCTTCGAATAGTTCAAAAAAAAAAGTTATTCGCGTTCACTCTAATTGTGGTTCTAACTTCTGTAATTGTAGGATTAATTATCTCTTTTGATAGCTACTTTCTGGTACTTGCTGCGACTTGGGCAGGTAGTCAAATAGGCACCCGTGGACACGTGCTTGAAGCTTTATCAACAATTACTGTCTCGGTTATAGACACCTGCCTTGGGTATGTGCAGGTCAGTCGGTCAGAGTCAACACAACCCAGAAATGGAATGTCACTCTGTACTCTGGATGCCCTTCAGAGGACAGTCCTCTCAGTCTGAAGGAACTAGTTAATCCATTTGATGACCAAACATTAGTGCGGCACAGCAAGGAACCCTGTCATCGCCAGCCAATGGCTTGATCAAACTAAAGACGTATTTATCGGACTGGGCGACATGATTCGCGTATACTGCCATGTATAAACACACGATATTCATGCAGCGAGGTACGCCCCAGTTCCATCTGACCGTCAATCTGCCGTATCTCCAACTTCTGCACACACGGAACTTCATTGGCTCTCATTTACTTCCACCACATCAAAAGCAACACTTCTCTTAGAGCGGCTCTGATTTACAGTCCATTTCTTGCGTGAGAATGCGGTCTTCAGACCGCTCGAATGCGCGTCAGTTCGTGCAGAGCATTGCCGCAAAACATGGCTCCTTGAGCGAGGATGTCTATAGTCGGATGGAACCTGATGTACGCCGTCGGGTGGAGGAAGCAATGTTGAAGAAGGCCGGAACTATTGGGTCTTCTGTCTTAGCGTACGTATACTCTCATCTGATCTAATCACGGAATTTCCGTATATTGTGTCGGACGAAAGTTGGAAAATTAAACCCATTATAGTCTTTCCAAAAATCTCTACACCAGCGGCGCAAAATTTGTGTTCGAGCTGTTGCAGAACGCAGATCGCAATTCGTATTCAAGAGCAAAAGCTTCGTCTGTGGATCCCTATGTATCCTTCCACGTCTACAATCGTCGGATTGTTGTAGAGTGCAACGAAGACGGATTCACGCACGAGAATCTAGTCGCTATCTGCAGTGTTGGAAAGAGTTCCAGGCCCCGAGCGCAAGGGTATATTAGAGAAAGGGGCATTGGGTTCAAATCGGTTTTTATGGTGGCATGGAAGGCCCTTATCCAGTCCGGCGATTTTTCTTTCTACCTTCAGCACAAAAAGGGTGATTCTGGGATGGGTATGATATATCCTGTTTGGCAAGATGTTGAGGACGAGATACCTGAACCTCTGACTCGCATCACTCTATTCCTCCACGACTCCATGCTTGAGGACTCCCGTCAGAAGTGTCGAGAACTAGACGCAACGTTTCTTCTATTTATGAAGAATCTGAAAAGAATAGATGTCGCTATGTACGACGAGAACGACAAGCAGATTGAGGTCACAACCTACTCTATCAAGCACCACCCAAAAAATCAAGTAGAACTCAGCACCGAGGTACGGCGGGCTAGACGCAGCAGGCTCTTCTCGAAGAAATATCATTTGACAAAACATGTGGGATATCTTCCCAGAAGCGAGACTCGGTCCTATGCTCAAAATAATATTTCTGGAGGAGCTGATCAAAAGGCAGAAGTTATTCTCGCTTTTCCTTTAGATTACGAAGACAGACCAATTATAAGACCACAGCAAGTCTTTGCTTTCCAACCCATAAGGGAAGAAGAGGGATTCTCAGTTGAGTGGCCTACCCTCCGCCAATTCGCATCATGCTAATATAAGTTCTCTATTATAGTTCCTGATTCAGGCAGACTTTGTCACAGACACGAGTGGGCAAAACATTGTGAGGTTTTCTGACCGAAAATTAAAACTTTATGATCAAATTTCGAAAGCCTTTATTAAAGCTATATCGCAGTTCTGCCAACATCCGACTCTTCGGTATAACTGGATGCGATATCTTCCCCAGAAGGGCCATTTTGGTTGGAATGACTTTCGTGCATCGTTACTCTCAACGATTGAACTCGAGCTGTTGAAAGCGCCAGTGCTATGGACTCGAAGCCACGGTGAACTACGTCCCATTAGGGCCATGAGACTCCTTAAACCACACATGTTTGATCATGCAGGCAATCCTTTATTCCCCGACTCAGTCCCGGGGCAATACCTGGCATCTGAATATTCAGCCGCTGATTTAGACATTCTGAAAGGATACGGCCTCTTTTATTATATGAGCGAAGGAGAGTTTCTTAAAAAGCTTGAGTTCGATCTCAAGAATGATAGTCCATCTATAGTCAAGTCTCTACGAACGGGGGAAGAATGGCATTCTCGCCTGGCAGACTACTTGATCTTCATGTTGCCAACTCACCGGAAAACAATTGAGAACTTTGCTCTGATTCCCTTGATAGGGGGAAGATGGACTTCTGCCCGACATACTCCGGTTTATTACTCCACAGTCAACGATGAGTACCCTATACCAACAGATTTAGGGTTGAATTTGGTGGATCCTAAGGCAGAAAAGAACACCCAAAGGAAAAGACTCTTTGGCTCCCTCGGTGTCAAAAATGCTGAAACACCTGACATCAGAAAACTGATTTTCGGCAGATATAAATTCCTGTCTTTGCCTATTACGGATCTGGCCACTTCTCGATGCCACCTAAACTTCCTCTATCTTACAGCACAGCTTAACAATGTGCAAGACGAAGTGCGAGTATCATATCTTCCCGTGCACATACTGGATCATGAGCGCCGGGGAAAGAAATCAGGTCCAATGTACCCAGTCTACTTTTTAGATGGTCATCCTTACGGCGCGAGGGAGCTTTTCCGCACTGTTGGCCCCGACACGGAATCTGAGGACGGAGCAGACGAAGCAGCACCTGGGCTTGATGTCTCATTCATCCATCATGAATACATGGGCTTTCCACCGAAACGGCCACACGGTGAACGTCGAAGTTGGAGAGCCTGGCTGAGAGACATGGTGGGCATATACGACTTCATACCACTCTTTTCTCCAGGAGAGATTTTCGGTACGTATCGTTTGAGTAAGGAATGCCTCTACGTGGCCAAGCATCGTCCCAAAAAGTTCTTAGGGTTTCTTCTTGAGAACTGGAGGCAAACAGATAATGATACTATTATCAAATATCCCAATCTCAGAACAGACTTATTGAAGCTTGAGGTACTTTGTGAGACTGATCACAAATATCCGCTTGGAAAGACATATCTGCCCATAGCCGAGCATCAACATGCTAGGATGTTCTTGGAGGATGACGAGTTCTTCCCGTGGCTTCGTATAGAGCCTTCTTTGCGCGATGATGAGGCAAAGTTTTCCGAACTACAGGCGCTTGCTAAGAAATTGGGCTTCGGAATTCCCAAATCAGACGTTGATTTTCATATCGATATGCTTCGATATATACATTCTGCAAATGGGGATGCTTCAAAGCTTACAAGGGAGACTAGAGTCTATGATTTATATTCTCGAATTGAAGCTCAATATCGTGGGTCTGTCGACCAAGAAGCTTGTCGTCAACAGATTAAGTAAGTCTCTTGGTCCACGGATACACCTGACCTGTAATTACATTGCTAACTCTATGGATAAGAAGTGCTTTTGAGAGTTCTCCCATTTATGTACCAGCATATGGTCCTTGGGATGCTTGTTGGGCTAGTTATGATGAGTGCCGGTGGAACGGACCGGCTCATATGCTATCAACATATTGTCTAATATGGCACTACGAGAATCTTGCAGCTACGGCATCCCTGGTTCGCTTATTTTCCCAAATTCTTGAAATGTCAAACGTTACTGCAATCGACCTATTGATAGAGGTGCAGGAGTTGCAGCTCCAAGCCGACCCTAATTTCGACCATATCTATAGCGTTTACCAGTATATGGGTAATAGGGAGGCGCTATTCAATGATTCCGAGAGAGCTCTTGTTCGGCAAGTGCCTTTTTTGCTAGTCATCTCTTTCATATGATTTTACAGCTAACAGTTCAAAGTCAGCAGTTCCAGGATTACCACCTTGTGTACGCTGGTTCCAATGAAGTTGACACTGGATGTTGGTATTCGCCCAGTGACTGCCTGTGGTCTGATGGGACTAAGATCAAGGGAATGAGGGATATCAGCGAGATTTATAAGGGCATGAGTCTCTTTTTTGTGCACTGGCTTGGCGTTCGCAAATTGACACTTGAATTGATGATTGGCAAATTGGCTGACCAGGGACGAGATGAAGAGACGTGCGTCGAAGAAATCAAGAAAACAATTTGGCAAGTGAATGACTTCCTCATTGATTTCCTTGAAGACGAGAAAGATCTTCCAAGCGCCGAATCAATCTTGGAAGGAAATATATTCCCAGTCAAATATCCGAACAATGACAACGATAATCTGGTTGAGCTGTGTTCTTCGAAAACGGACTTTGCGATAGCAGATAATGAGCTTTTATTGGATTCATTTTCCGGCAAAGCCAAAATATTGGATTTCAGTGTCAGTGATGTACTGCGACTGGAGCCATTCTTCCGATGGACGGGTTTGGAATATCGCTATCTGTCATGGTCTGCCGAAGAGATAACTTCTTTGGTCGATGATGATTCTGGGAAGCTCTTGGTCTCACCAGATCGAGACTTAGCTTTAAAAGCACATGGATTATTCCGGTAAATTTTCCACTATTGACCGTCTCAGAAGAGGACGAAGGCTTACTTTTCACCACATAGCATCGCTGTCCATTTTAGGAGCCCTCGAACTTTGTACGGCAGACAAGATCTTTATGATGAGCTTAAGAAGATCAAAGTCTACGAGACAGGTGGTATTAAGTCTCAGTTTCACCTCACCCAAGATGAAAAGGTTATCATAGTCGAATCGGACGGAATTCAGGCACATCTTCCACATCTTCAGGATCATAAGGATGGACTTAGAGTCTATGTTCCACGGGGCGAGGATCTGCAATATCAATGCTTCCTTGACAGAGTACCCGAGGGGATTTTAGAATGGATTATGGAAGATCCGGTTACTGGGATATGTGATGGTTTCAACGACAGTGCATTGGACGTTATGCGGATAGTGATCCTTGCTCAGAATAAGTATATATCAACCATTCTCACTCGACACGGAATTATCTCAATTGAAACACCCGATGAGTCGATAAATGCTAAGCCAAGTGATACCTCCCCTATACGACCAGAACCTGCAGGGGAACACATACCCGGAGACTCTCAGGGCGATACTGACTGGGAGAGAGATACTTTAGTTCAGGACAAGACCCGGCGTAGAAGTCCAAACAGTCACCCTGTCAAAATATCAGATATGGATGACTCCGGGGATATCGAGTTCACATCTGCAACAGCAGCCCACCGTTCTTCTTCGCAGGTTGTGAATCCAATCATATCCACTCCGTCACAGGGAACTGCAAGCTCTCGCCTTTCATTGTCATGAACATCTATGTGCTATTCCGAGTCTTCAACGTGGGCAAAGCCTCGGTCGATATGAAGGTTTATGTTGATCCAGAGGCTATGAGGACTAGGAACGAATTGTCTTTCAATTCGTACCCTTTTCCTATTTTCAAGCTGATTGTCAGCTAGTTGATCTTTGTAGTAGGGCATTTACACCAGGTAATGAGGCAGTCCAATCATAAATCATACAATTAATTTTATGGGTTCATGCGCAAGAGGATTTGCGGCTGAATAGTAAGAAAGATATGTTGATTATTTCCAATAACTACAGCTTGTAGCATGAAGTATAAGAGGAGTTGACTGAATGAAAAATCTAAATTACGTGAATCATGTTGGTAGCTGATCCTATCAAAGCGGTCGATAATCGGATAAGCTTGGGTTGGAACCTCAACAAGGACTGGAACAAGAACTTCTTTCAACCTTGCATCCTCGACTCTTGACAATCCTTTCTCCTCCGTCCTTCCATTAATCTCAATCTCAGTCTACTTCAACTCTATGCGGTATGGACAAGAAGCGTTCCACTTGATTCGTGTCTCTAGGATTCGATGTTTCAAACAGAATAACCAGAGCTTGTCACCCCTGTTGGACAGAAGTTGCGTTTCCTGAACAAATTACCCATCGATCGCGATTTCTCCATCAGAGCTATATCACTCATTCCACCCTCGCGCTCTGCGCTATCATAGAGGAGCCGCGACAACATGGCGGACATCGAAGCAACAACCGTGGACAATTCCTTCGCTGCCTCTGAAGCCGGAGACGACCAGACAGCAGCACCCAACAACACATTCACGCCGACCGTTTTCGGCACTCGACGCCAGGCCAATGGAACAATCGGGTCCGTATACTCAGGCAATAAAATCAAACATTTGAAGAAAGATGACGGCATACCACTTTGGCGCAAGGACATTCAGTACCAGTTTCTCAAGCTTGTCTTTGAGGACAAGACTCGTGTCTTCACTCGATACTCGGACGGAGCCAAGAACCTCGATTTCGCCGATGTGTACATCGACTGCATGGCTAGGAGTAGCAAGACGAGTAAGATTCTCAAGGATAAGCTGCAGAGTGATAAGAAGGCGGCTATTAGTATGGCAATGGTTTGTCTTTTGGTCAATTTTGGCCGGATGAATACTACTCTTAACTGTATGTGATAATCATCCTCTAATCGCTTAAGGATACTACTGACTTGTGTCTACTTGACAGTCTTCCCCGAAATGCGCGCACAGCTGAGAACCTACCATTCCATTCCATCTCTCCAAGCGGATCAAGATCCCAATGCATACAAACAGCTACAAGACGCTCCACGTCTGAAGTCAATCTTGAAAGGCGCCTCTGAAGATATAGAGCAACCACCGACGATAGAAAGGATCAGGGAGTCGCGTAAACCTCGCACCAACCCGGTCCACCTCATTTTCCTTCTCGCACAGTATGCACCCAAGATTTCTGAATTACATTTCTTTCAGCCTCGCGACTTCTTTGATCTAGTTATGCGAAGTACACTTAGCAGCAGAAGCAGAGCACGAGCTTTTCTATGGTTGATGTGGTGGTATCTTGAAAGCGATTTTACTCGAGAAGATGCCCTGAACAATCCTTTCGGGCCGGGCCTAGACGGTGAAGGCACAGGGGGCCTGCCTATCAAAGTCCCGGCATTTGAGATCCTAACAGAGGAACAAGCGGAGGAAGAGAACCGAGATACCCCAGAGGAACTCAAATACGGAGAGGAGAAACAGCGAGAACGAAAGCGTATATTGGAGGAAGATGAGCCTCTTCCAAGGATCCCAAAACGTGTGAAGAAGCAAGATTCTGGGCTTGACGATGAACTAATTTCAGCCAACTCGACTCCACTGCATCCATCGGCTCGCCGAATTGCCATGAACGAAGAAGAGGAGGACTGGTCGACACCGGGATCCTTTGCTCATCTGAAGAGCAAGAAACCGAATCGCGATTCTTCCGTCAGCCGATCAGCTGGCCAACGCCTTGTGCTGAAGACGAGGATGGATCCTACTTCTGACGCGGCGTCTCCTGCACCACCAGGATCCGGTCATCCTATCCTCAATCAATACGCCACAGATTCCATAACACCAAGCCACAGCCACTCAAGTCGACGGCCACGTCCTTTGACACAGCATCAGCTAGCCGTGGAACAAAACCGTCGCCACCGTATAGAATATCTATTAGCTCAACGAAAGACCCAGGTCTACCAGGTTCTTAGAGCCCGTCGCGAGAACGAACCCACTTTCAATGGCTGGATGCGCCTATTACCGCATTTGCCAGAGCCTAGAGCTTCCTTAGACGGCGATGATATTCCACCTGAGATCTCACAATTGATGGACGCGTCTACTGACTACGAAGATTTCGGCGAAACCGCACATTACTACTTATCTGTGACTCGCAAAGCGATCAGGAGATTGGACCGCTGGGACTGGGAGAAAATCAACGGACCTAGCAAAGACCGCAAGAAGGTTAGAGAAGAGCGTCAAAAGGCGTTCCAGAATGGTACTGCGCTTTTGGGTGCCGGTGGTCAATCATCGCGCTCGGCCCGCTCCCGACCCCGGCCTCCCCGACGCAAGCCTGCTCCGAGCACATCGACTCCTTCAAGGACACAAAAGCGTATCGCTCCAAAGGATGACGCCCGAGATAGCAAGTTGCTGTCTGACGCAATTGACAAGAGTGGCTCTGTGGTCGTGTCATCTGTTCGGGATCCTGAGGAGACCTTTGACGATGTTGAGAAGGACGTCCTCGGAGAGGGAAGCGGTCATGACGAGGACGATTCAGAGTTATCGTATCCTGAAGACGACGAGCATGACGATGATGACGACTTGGAGGACGTTGAAGGGGAACCTGATTATTCCATGATGGAAGGTCGACATGACTACGACACAGAGTCAGAGGTAGATGAAGTCAACGGGGATGGCGAGCAAGGAGCCGACGAGGACGAGGTTATGGAGGATCAATGATGTTGATCCATTTTCTTTCTTTCTTCACAATGTTTCAACTCAATTGACTATATTCCCTGGTTTCGGTATGTTTTATGTTCTTGTTCACATTTATTGAGGTTGACCGGTGCATGATCGTTTACTTGTTCTGGTGTCCTATGGAGGGCTCCTGTTGTACAACAATACATGCGTGATAAAAACTGCTTTCTGATTTTTCTCGTATTGAAAATGAAGATTTCATTTATAGAGACTCGGCGATGGACTTTAAAACTGATCTGCGTATGTACTACGTAGGTACTTCTTGATCTCGTGTCGAAATGGACTAAGAAGTGCAACATGGTATATACTATATAAGTAGGCGACTCTGCACCACGTAGCTAATTAAATAGGTGGTATGCATACTGCATATCCTCGGATGAGATTCATCACAAAGTAAAACAACATCAGCGTCTCGTTGTCTTTCTTTCTGCTCAGTGCTGAGGGTTATACACGATCAACTAATACAGTGACTGTGATTGGCTCGTTGGGTTGATTACCGGGGTAAGACTTCCTTAACACTAAGGCAGCCACAAGTTCATTCCCCGAACATTTCGCTCAACAAATTGAAGAAAGCGACTCGCTGTTTTGCATGTGAATCGATAGTTACCACTACATATGCCTGGGCCATTCCCAACCCCTCTCATTTTATTTATCTCGATACACACTTGTTTACGTACATTTACATATTTCGGACTGTTCGGATGCTCCTTGGTCAAGTGAATTATTATTGATTGATCAATGCCCAACTGTTGAGCAAGGATTCCCTTGTTTATTACTTCACTCACTCATCACTACTCACCCCCGGATTATCCTACTCCGTACGTTTATCCATACAACGAGCTACCCTCACTTCTGCAAGCTTGCTTCGCCATAGATTGAGACTCCAAGACTTATCCATATGTGTTTTAACTTTTTACTCTGAAACTGACCCCGAATTCGCGAATAGTGGAACCGGTCTTTTTTTCCGTTCAGGCAGCTAGTTAGCTACAGTTTTTCAGGCCTAGCCGTCACTACGCCGAAAGAACAACAGCCGGATTGACATTTCAATCATTTCAACGATACCTCTACGCTTATCACTTATATGTACAGCAAGCCACAATGAGCGACTCTCCGCGGATTCTCCGGCCGACGCCTAGACGACCCTTTGAACTTCCTTCCGCCGACTCCTCTGCACCTTCGACTCCCTCCGGCGAACTCACCGAAGGTATTGACCTGTTAGATCCCAAGAACGGGGAGCTCGCATCGAAACGATCAGGCTCTCTGCTCAATCTCACCTCGTCCACTTTATTGGGCATCTTTCAACCGACAGCTTTTGAGGATTCGCGTGAAGAGGATAGTCCCTGGGATACCCAAGCGCATACGCCAATTGAGACTCGCGGCGATTCTCTATTTGCGACCCAACAAGAGAATGGCAGACGATTTTCAACAGATGCACAAGGACATGTGAGAAGACATATTCCCCGAACGGGGAGTGCCTATTATGTTCCGTTGGTGTTGAAGACGTCTCTACTATTTGCTTGTGGTGTCGCCTACGGTACCATCATAGCCCATCTACACGAGAATAATTGGATTACGCCAGTCAGACTCGAGTATATCAATCGGAACTCGTACGTTTACTTGCTTGCATGGGGAGTCGCGGGTGTGGCCTTTGCGTTTGTTTTGCCTTGGCTTGATAATCTTTGGGACAGTGGGACAACAGCTCGAAGCAAAGCTGTTGGAAAAAAGCAGAATAACAGGATTCTTGCGATTCGCAGTATTGGTGCGTTTGTCGGTGTTGCTTTTGCTCTGGTAAGTTAACTTTCCCTTCTCCTACCCTTTGTATTTACGAAGGTGGCTCTGTTAACAACTCGAAAAGCGTCGAGTTCCATGGGAATCAACTACGCAGGAATCCCTTACCCTCGCCCTCGTGAATCCTCTCCTATGGTATCTCATCGACCGCACCCAGACCGGCTTTTGGCTATCTACAGTCATCGCCTTGACCGGCATGGGAATCACGCTCGGTCTGCACCCAGAATTGATCCCGTCCTCTTCAACAGCCGGCGTAGGGCTCCGCAACTGGCGTCTCGAATATGACGTCGAAGGAGGCCTATCTAAGGATGCTACCGCCGTCGCTGTCTGGCTCGCGAGCGTGTTTTACAGCGCCTGCGTTTGCTTTGGGAATATAGGGCGTCAGCTTGCTCTAGACGGCAACGACGTTCAAGACGTGCAATTCTCGGAGAAGAGATGATGATGAATAGGAGCATAGGA
Source organism: Talaromyces sp. PYS2103 (assembly GCA_023625975.1). Taxonomy (NCBI): domain Eukaryota; kingdom Fungi; phylum Ascomycota; class Eurotiomycetes; order Eurotiales; family Trichocomaceae; genus Talaromyces; species Talaromyces sp. PYS2103. The sequence goes on from JAMAGB010000024.1 coordinate 358,535, forward strand.
GCATAGGAGCATAGGAGCATGGCGAACCTGAACCTAGATGGAAACAGTGAAACGCTTTCTCAAAAATCTTTTGACTTTTTTTTCGACACTGCTTTTTGCATTCTTCATTCTTATGCCATTTTTAATGACGATCAAATTGTGAGAAAGACTTTTTTGCAACTGCGATCAAAACGACGAAAAGTCATCCTTAGTCATCACAACTTGCAGGATACAGGCCAAGGGATTAGATAGGAGACGTATTTATCAAGTAGTAATTGGGATAATGCATTATAATCTATCACTTCGAGGCACACAAAGAAAACAATTAGATGAGTAGAAGGGAAATAAGTAGGTGTAGAATCGATCATTGCAATCCCTCCCATAAAAACTGGAAGACACTGCACCCAAGACCAACACTTCTTTGGAAAAAAAATTCTTCTCCATTCCCATAGACGATTTCTATACTTCATGGTATGCACACTTCCCTCATGAAGAGAAAAGGAGATACTCGCAAGAATGCTTTTAGAGAGAATGTTGATTGTTTTGCGTTGTTCATATGGAGAAGAAAAGAAGAAAAAGAGAAAGGAAAATGAAAAAAAGTTCGGAGGTCGTTTTAATTGTCCGCGGGAATTAACCGCATCACGTGAGTTGACAAGCGGGCTAGGCTGTTTTGGGGATGAGGCGGGGAAATGGACGGCATCGGAGCCTAAGGCATGGTAATTGGAAAGTGGGATGAAGGAAAAAAAAAATGTTCGAAGTTGCAGATTGTCAAACTCTTGCAATCAATTGAAGCTTTCAGATCCAGAAGAGACATTGGAATCATGGCGTCTCAAAAGTCAGGTATGTGTATTTTCTCTTTAATTGATTGCTCATCGAAGGAATGGACTTGGATTTCTTTCGACTATGTTGTGTCGTCATTCAAGTAATAGCAAGTCAATTGCTCGACCTCATGTCATCAATTGAATTGAATTATTCGCTCGTTGAGGCTTCCTACTGACCAGATGAAGCTATTTTGTCTGTCTATGACAAGACCGGTCTTCTCGACCTGGCAAAAGGTCTTTCTCAACAGAATGTCCGTATCCTTGCGTCCGGTGGCACGGCCAAGATGATTCGGGAAGCTGGCATCCCTGTCGAGTGAGCCATCCTATCTTATAGACTGACTAATGAGTATAAATTGACGGGAGCTTTAGAGACGTCTCGGCCATCACCAATGCCCCCGAAATGCTCGGCGGTCGTGTCAAGACCCTCCACCCCGCTGTCCACGGTGGCATTCTCGCCCGCAACATCGAATCCGACGAGAAGGATCTCGCTGAACAGAAAATCAACAAGGTCGACTTTGTCGTCTGCAACCTTTACCCCTTCAAGGACACCATCGCAAAGCCCAATGTGACTATCGCCGAGGCCGTGGAGGAAGTTGATATTGGTGGCGTGACTCTTCTTCGTGCTGCTGCTAAGAACCATGCTCGAGTCACCATTCTGTCTGACCCGAAGGATTACCCTGAGTTCCTCAAGGAACTCGAGGCTGGTGAAATCTCAGAGCAGACTCGCAAAATCTATGCTCTCAAGGCTTTCGAGCATACTGCAGACTACGACACTGCTATTTCAGGATACTTCCGTAAGCAGTATGCCGGCGAGGGTGTGCAACACTTGTCTCTTCGTTACGGTACCAACCCGCACCAGAAGCCAGCGGCAGCCTACGTCACTCAGGGAAAGCTTCCCTTCAAAGTGCTTGGTGGTTCACCCGGATACGTCAACCTTCTTGACTCATTGAACGCTTGGCCACTTGTCAAGGAGTTGAAGCAGGCTCTTGGTCTTCCTGCTGCAGCCAGCTTCAAGCACGTTTCACCCGCTGGTGCCGCCATTGGTGTCCCTCTTAATGAGAAGGAACGTAAAGTGTACTTCGTCGATGACATTGCTGGCATTGAATCCTCTGGTCTTGCTCAGGCATATGCTCGTGCTCGTGGAGCTGACCGCATGTCAAGCTTTGGAGATGTCATCGCACTCAGTGACAAGGTTGATGTCCCAACCGCAAAGATCATTTCGCGGGAAGTCTCTGACGGTGTTATTGCTCCCGACTACGAGCCCGAAGCTCTCGAAATCTTGAAGAAGAAGAAGGGCGGGAAGTACCTCGTTCTCCAGATTGACGAGACCTACAACCCTCCATCAACCGAGACTCGTACCTTGTACGGCATCCAGCTTGAGCAAGGACGCAACGACTTCACCGTCACACCCAAGACTTTCAGCAGCATCATCACACCCAAGGATACCAAGAGCCTTCCCGAATCCGCTCTCCGCGACTTGACCGTAGCCACCATCGCACTCAAATACACACAATCCAACTCCGTCTGCTACGCTCTCAACGGACAAATCATCGGTCTCGGTGCCGGTCAACAAAGCCGTATCCACTGCACCCGTCTCGCCGGCGACAAGGCCGATAACTGGTGGATGCGTTTCCACGAGCGCACACTCAACATCAAATGGAAGGCAGGCGTCAAACGTGCCGATAAGAGTAACGCCATCGACATGCTCACCTCAGGGCAAGTCCCACCCCGCAACGATGTCGAAAAGGCCGAATACGAGCGCGTCTTCGAGGAAGTCCCCACTCCATTCACGGCCGAGGAAAGAGAGGCATGGTTGCAACAATTGACCAACGTCGCTGTTTCGTCGGATGCTTTCTTCCCGTTCATTGATAATGTGTTCCGTGCTGCTCGATCCGGCGCGAAGTATATCGCTGCTCCTAGTGGAAGTCAGAATGATGGACCGGTGTTTGAGACTGCGGAGAAGTTGGGAATTACTTTTGTTGAGCAGAGTACTCGTTTGTTTCATCATTAGTTTTTTATATATATTCCATGATGGGGCTTCCAAGGTTCATGAAGGGAAAGCGAAAAAATGAATGTTCTAATGCTTTATGTCAGGTCAGACCTTGGGTTGTCAACTTATTTGAAAAGCTAATGTAAATGCGTGATTATCTTTGAAGTCCTAGATGGCAGACGTACTTTGAAGAGCAACAGGTCATATCCATGGATCAGAACTGCACCTCAGCAGTTACCTGGGTAGCAGCCTTATTAAACGGAACAATACCTAGGTAAACTAATATACAAGAAATAAAACATTATTATATCATACCATAAACATCATCATAACACTCCGGATACGCCTTAAAAAACTCATTCCCCATCGTATACCTCTGTATCTCATCAGTAGCATTCCTAAAAACCATCGTTAATCGGTATTTCCCAGAGTCCGGTTCTATGTCTATGGTATGTGCGGGTGATAGGTTCCATTCGAACTGTACGTTGCGAGTGAAATGGATCCAGAACCGGTTCGTGAGCGGTGGGTTGTTGGATGTTATTAGTCTTTCGCGGAAACGGGGCCTGCTTACGATATAGATATATATATATGTATATGATTAGAAGGAAGGGTTGGGTGAAAAGTTGTTTTGTTGGGAAGGAAGATGGGGATGGGGGGTAGGGTACCAGGCAAAGTAGTCGTTTACTACGTTTTCGGAACTTGGTGAATCGAAATTTCTGCGGCGTAACACATCAGTATCGTGAGTGATTTGAAAGATGCCTGGGCAGATGAGGAGGAGGAGGGATATATACCTTGGTGTGAACCACGATGGAAGAGGCGGTGGCTTATCAGAAAGCCTCCGACCCTGATACATACAGTCAGCACACCGCGCCAATAATATAGTATTTTTATGGTCTTTTTTGGTGCAAAATATACATACCAAAAGCATCGCATTTATCCCCCGCAAAAGGGCCAGTCTAGTAGGAACCGCAGCATGCATCATAAGAAGCGCATCTATACGCCTCAAGATCCTCCATATGGGACAAATGAAATTCTCCTGCTGTAGCACAACATGCCACCCGAGAATAACGCCGCGAATCACGACGTCCTGATTGAATTGATCATCTGTGCAAACCTGTCGAGGGTCGATGTGATATATACTACCGAGTATATCATTTAAAAGATCGCGTAGACTGGTACCATTGTCGCCGGTGGCGCTTATGCAGTCGTTGAATGTATACTCCTCCTCCTCCTCCACCACTGCAACAGGATTATTATTGGATGAAAGAGAAAATGGTAGACAGCGCTGTTCAATCTGGAATAGACGGGTTTCCAAGGATTTTAATGTATTTTTCAGATTCTTTCGTCGTCTGGATTGAGAGACACGGTTCATTTGTCGTTTGCGATCTCTTTGGGCGCGGCTCAGGACTCGGCCGGAGGACCAGGGTTTTACAGTGGACTGTGTCTGGTCCTCTGCGCTGCTGCTGGACGGCGGAGACATTGTGACATGGTTCTGTTACTTCCGTTTTGATAGAGGATGTTTGTAGGTTGGTTTCTGTTAGTGTATACATGAGATGTTCGAGGCTTTCGAGCGAGCGGACTGAAAAGGGGTTATGCCTTTTTGGGAAATAAGATTTATCCCCCTGGTTGACGCTAGGTCAAGATTGGTATAGGTGGGGTTCTGTCTACCAATCGGAGCCATGAAAGTCGCACACCTGTGGAGCTATTTCCGTGAGATAAAACGGGTAGACGGACCAATCGGAAGAGCCATAATCGCACCTCAGCCCTAACTTATCATCGCGTTGTGATTAATATCTTCACGCAAACTGTTTAGGTATAATTTCAATTAAAAGCTCTCGGGGCACTCAAAGGGCAAGACTGACATACGCAGTCATGTCTACTTCAAAGCTGCGCGCGGCCAGTAAGCATATTCTGCATTCTCTCAGAGAACTTCCACCTAACTTATATCAGGCAAGATCGAAAAGCGCTTCGTTGTTCGTCATGCACTTCACTGGTACCGAGCCTTGACAATAACAGGCTTGTATACCGTGGACAATAACAGTGGTGCTTTCGATACTCGCAACATTGCATCCTATGTACCTGCTCTGAAATGGTGTATTGAGGCCCATTCATTTCTCAGCGCGACTATACAAGAATTGCACAGCGAGGATCCTGTATTCGCTCGGCCAGCAAGACTAGATCTTCGAAATCATATTCAAATCATCGATACGGAATCAGATCTCTACAAATCTGCTGTGGATGATGAGCTTGAGTTATTGAGAAAAGTCACGCTGGATACCCATGATCAGCCGTGGGAAAATACTGAGACTATTCCACCTTGGAAAATTGTGGTGCTGCCGCTCCCGGATCAAGCGGACAACCAGAGCACGCAAAAACGAGTATACATCATCTACGCGTACTCCCATACTCACGGCGACGGAAAATCCGGACTGGCCTTCCACAGATCGTTTCTGCAGGGACTTCAGCGTCGTCAGACTACGACTACAGATTCCAACGAAAGTCGTCAAGAACTCATCTACGAACCTCCTTCTTCTTCACCACTTCCCTTACCGCTGGAAGAAGTATGCGACCTAAAAATTTCTTGGTCCTTCTTGCTCTCTCCTCTTCTCGCACAATATTTGCCAGGCGCTGTTTGCCGTTTGCTGCGACTACAGGCAAGCGCAACTCAGTTATCAACGGAGCAAATATATACCGGCGAGATCATACGCTACGACAGCGAAGATTTCCGCACCGCTTCTCAGATCCTGGTCGTGAAAGCAGATCTACTCGCCAATGTATTGGGTGTCTGCAGATCGCAACGCTCGAAACTAACCGGGCTACTCAACCAACTAATCGTACGTGCACTGAGTGAACTCCTCCCCGCCGGAACCGCGAATGGCTTTCTTTGTCAATTCGCTCTGGACCTTCGGCCGCTGATACCTTCCTACTCTGACGGTACGACAATGGGAAACTACGTCTCAGGAGCGTACGAGACATCATTCCCGTCTACGAATAACAACAACGACAACGGCAACTCAAAATACGACGACGACGACACATTCTGGGACGCCGTGCGCGTAACGACTTCACGACTAGCAGCAGCAGCGAATACGCTTAACGACCAACCCATTGGACTGTTGAAATATCTCCGCAATGTCCGGTCATGGTTCATCGATCATCTGGGCAAGAAGCGTGACGGGTCCTATGAAATTAGTAACATTGGCGTCTTTGATCCTTCTTCTTCGTTACCTGACGAAGGATCTACATCGTCTCAAGGTTGTTGGGGTATTGAGAGAATGGTATTCTCTCAGCCGGCTAATGTCACCGCTGCGCCACTTAATTTTCAAGTCGTGACGATGAAGGGCTCTGATATGGTTATTACGTTGAATTGGCAAGTGGGTGTTCTGGGTGTGCCGGATGAGGATGCCTTTGCACTTGCGGTTTTGAAGCATATCAATAATGGATTAAGTAATATTGCTTCGGGATCTTCGTGAAATTTCTTCGCTTCCTTGGAGAAGTTTTTGGTGGCTTGGAAATGAGATTCGGAAGAAATGGTCAAGGACTGCTATGGGGAATATACCTATGACTGGAACCTTCAATGTTGGAAACCGGCGAAGAGATGTAGAATGTCGTCCCCAGAGATTCACCATTGGTCATCTCTTCCAACCCTCGGAAGATTTCATGTGCAATTTTCTGTAAGTAGTTCTAATACATAGTATATAAAGAAGTAAGGGCTTCATCGGGTGCCATTGTGGCCTTTGACACTTCAATGTTCCATTTGTTCATATTGCAGATCTCTGGCGCTCGAAACAACGACTCCTTTTCTGACTCACTCCTTGGTATGGACACTGGAAGCCCAGTGAATGAGATTGGGAAGGAAGGGTCATACATTTCGGGGACTCCTCGTTCTATTGCCTTCAAATTTGGAAGAATGATCTCATGACACACATAACAAACTCATCTGTAATCTGACGCTGATTCACTCCATGCATCGATCATCTCTTGTATCGCACTCCATCTCTCTTCGAACCCTTTTTTCCATCGTTCATGCACAGAGGCATCATCATAAACTCTCCTTGGAATAGCACCTTTCTCCAACAGCAACTTCACGGCCACTACATTCACATTGTAAACTGCCAGGTCAAGAGCTGTTTGTCCTGTTTTGTTCTCTGCCTCGATAATAGCACCCTTTTCGAGAAGTAATTGCACTAATTCTGAGCTTCCTGGCGCATCCTCTACCTCATGTATGAATGCCCAAAACAGGTTAGACGCCAAGTGAAGGGCTCTATTTCCATAACCATCTTCCGCCTCGATATCAGCGCCATTTTCAAGGAGGAATTTCATTGTTCGTAGACTACCCATTTCTGCTGCATAGTGAAGAACTCCATTTCCGAAGCCATCTTTTGCATCAATATCAGCGCCATTTTCAAGGAGTAATTTCACTATTCGTAGACGGCCTTGTCTTGCTGCGTCGTAAAGAGCTTCTCTCTTGATTCCCTCACTAGCCTCAATATTAGCGCCATGGTCGAGGAGTAACTCCGCTACCCCTAACTGATTGCAATCGATGGCTCTCCTCAACGGAGACCTGCCTAGAGCGTCTCGCACGTGGACACCTACGCCCCGATTCAAAAGTAAGGCTACAATCCTCTCGTTGCCATGGGAGACAGCCAAATGCAGCATCTTAGGGCCAAAGACGGTCTTGTGAATCGAAGAGACTCTGTTATTCTGGCCATCATTTCCATCATCTTCCTTGAATAGCTCCTCCCGTACTTGCCCTCCGGAGCCAATCGCCTGGACAACCATTGCCACATCCAACAACTGTTTGACATCCTCGCTGCTGTTATGTTCATCCATCAGTATACGCACTATTTCTTCATGCCCACCTATAGCAGCTTCTGAGATGGCTGTCCTTCCTCGATTAGTCTTTGATTCTATGCACGCCCCGTACTTCATCAACAGTCGCACTTGTTCAGTATGACCACATTTAGCAGCAATGTATAACGCTGTCTCTCCTTCAGCGGTTCTAGTATCGATGTCTACCCCCTTTTGAAGTATCAACTCCATCAACGCTGTCTCTCCTTTAATGGTTCTTGATTCCATGTACGCCCCGTAATTCGTCAGCCGTCGCACTTTTTCAGTACGAATACATCCAGCAGCAAGGTGCAACACCGTCTCTCCTTTAAGGGTTCTTGATTCTATGCACGCCCCGTACTTCATCAGCAGTTGTCCTTGTTCAGTATAACCACATTTAGCAGCAATGTGCAACGCTGTCCTTCCTCGATTAGTCTTTGATTCTATGCACGCCCTGTACTTTATCAGCAGTCGCATTTGTTCAGTATGACCACATTCAGCAGCAATGTGCAACGCTGTCTCTCCTTCAGCGGTTCTAGTATCGATGTCTACCCCCTTTTGAAGTATCAACTCCATCATTTCTTTATCCCCAAATTTAGCCACAAGATGTAACGCATTGAATCCGGGAAAAAAATCAGATTCTTCTTGTGATTTCATACAACTTGCACCATTGTCCAGCAAAAGCCGCATCATATCCCTTTGCTGGTCCTTTATTGATGTATGCAAAGCTGTATAGCCATCCTCATCAGTCGTTTCGATATTCACGCCATTTTCAATGAGTTGTTGCACCACATCAAGATGGCCGTGTCTGATTGCAAGGAATAGACCTGTATATCCTTGAAAATTGCGTGGTTCTAGGTTCGATGTAGTTTGCAACGATGTTCTTAAAACCTCAGGAAACCCCCATGCGCAGGCTGTAGACCAAGGACTGGGTGGTGAACACATGGAATCTTCAAATTTGATCTCTGTTTTGTCGTCGCATGGAAGATCTTCTTGTACTGAGCACAAAAAATGCATCCATCGAACAAACGCATCATGCACTTCTTCAATAGACATGAAACTCTCAAACATCTTGCGAAGTGAGTCATCTTGCTGTCTCAATTCTCCTGACTCGCTGCAGTGGACGGGCCAGTGCCAGACTGCATACTCACCAAAACCTTCTCCTATATCATCACGACGCATTCCACTGATGTCAGCATATTGATTATGTAAAACATATGCCAAACAACTTTTCGCAACTTCCGCATGCGCCTCGATCTTGAAGTTTGCTTCTCTACTCGCGAGATATTCTCGCACAGAGAGGTGAGCAAATTGAATGCGACCCCGAGCATCTGTAACAAGAAAGTTGCTACATATCTGCATGAGATATGTTTCATCGACTTCAGTATCAATGATTCCGTCTAAATTGATAGAGATGGCATCAACAAGTGCAGCTGTGGTCAAAGGTCTCGTAGAGCACATAACCCATTTCAATGCCTTGGAAGCGTATATTTGATCTTGCCGATGTTGCGCATTCATTTCATATATTTCATCATACACGGTGTTCAGTTGGGGTGCGCTAACATCCACATCTAGACGATCAAGCTTGCTGTTGATATCCTTTGAATGGCGAAGAGGGGACTTTGGGCTGAAAAAAACTTCCAACTGAAGCTGTACCCATCTAAACCTGTTCAATAGTCAGCAAACACTAAGTCGAGATTATGAGAACTAACATATGTGGATTATTTGAAACTTACATTCCTTGCGCCTGGCGTGTTAGTATTTCGACAAGCCTGTCCTCGAGCTTCCTGTTCCACGTTCTTTCAGGAAGGAGACGTCTCCTTGAATCCACCTCCGTCTTGACATAAAACTCGATGTCCGTGTGACTTTCAGAGCTCACTTCGACTACTGCACATTCCGGGACTTCCTCCAAGACATTGAAATTCATCATCCGGCTAGAAAAGAGAAACCGGATACCTGATTTGGCAGAAGTAAAGATACCCCTCAAATTAGACAAAAGCTCCCGCGGGTTTGAGCACTCATCTAACGCATCAATTATGATTGCAGTGTTTTGACGGCTTGACATGAGTTTTGTGAGTAAGGAGATACAAGCTGTGACCGAAAGTCTGCTTTCTCCGGATTCGTAAGAGAGTTGACTTTCGTCATATATGTCCTAAATGGGTTTCAAGATCGATTGATTATCACCCGACCAAGCGAGCTGTCTCACTAGGCTTCGCAGAATCGTCTTCGGGTCGCTTCCATCTTCCCCTTGTTTTTTGGTGCAGTAAAAGTATGCTATTTGCTCTTTATCGGCATCGCTAGACTGTATGTCTCTCAAACAGTGTTCGATCACGAGACAGCTTGGCAGAAAAAGCCAATGGTCAGAACGATTCCCTCTGGAAAGCAGGAGATGAAGTCTACTTACACAAGGGAGCTTTTGCCTGTGCCAACTTCAGCGCATACAGACACCACTTAGTAACGCTGAATTAACACAATGAGTCTCTACTTACCAGGACCACGAAGCCAGATTGCTGCTGTGTCATTTCGATGTGCATACCAACTTTGAAACTTCGGATGATGAAAGAGCCATTGGCCAGCGTTCGCATATTCGCGATCCAGCTTGCTATTCTCCAACATTCTTCTATGCTCTTGACGGGGAACAACAGTTGAAATCCAATTGAGGATGTCTAGATTGAATATGCCCAGATATCATCAGTAGGATAGATTCTTGTTCGACCCAACGAACATCTTGATTGGGTTTTAGAACTTACCTTTCTGTTCGTGTAAGTTGGCCCGCTTCCGACGATGCTCGTAGATTTCACTTGTTTGAAAAAAGAGTGCGTCCATGCGAGTATTCAGCAGATTAAGACGCAGTCCTTGGTCTTCAAATTTGAAGATCTCCGTAAATGTTCTGCATTCCGCGTCCTTTGACGTAATATCCTTGAGAAGTGCACCCCAATCATCCAGTTTGGGTAGACTCCTAGCATATTGTACTATGAGAAGGAGATTTAGTTAGATCGGATTGCATAACAACGGACGTTGAAGGAAGAAGAATGGAGAGCTTACCGAATTTTCGTCGCTGTAAATGATGTGCTAACGACACCTGATACCGTAGAATAGCCACATACAAATCAATCAAGCATTTTTTAAATGCCTCGTCAAGCTTGTCATCCTTTCTGCGCTTGATATAAATCTCTTCAATCTTCGCATACCGAGCTACTAGTGGAGAAATCTGTGCCAACCCTTCAAGGGCAGCAGTATTCTGCTCGACTCCATTCAAGGCCATCTAACAATTTAAAAAATCCGTGAGCTGTTGTTCATCTCCTATCTCGTTTAGGCTGCTCACTTACTTGCAGAATGATGCTCACGCCAATCCACGCCACACCCGCATGAAGAGGGTCGATGTTTGTCACCAAATCACCCACGGACTTGCAGGCCTTTACAGCTTTCCAGATATTGTTCAATGCCCTTTGAATCCTATCTTTGGTGTCGCCATTGCGAATGTTCGAGGGCAATGGTAACTCAGGATTGTTCAATGCGTTTATCTTAGCATCAATCACCGCAAGCAACTCGTCCGCTAGGCCTTCAGGACTCGTAGATGGCTGAGGTTGCATTGAGCGGATTTCCTCGAGGTGTTGGTATGACTTTGGGTGCTCAGATTTGAGTTTAATGAGGGCCTCTGCCCAAAAAGACGCTTCAACTGGGATGTTAGCCGACATTGTTGCCTTTGTATTGGTGATCGAGGCTGGTTTTGCAGGAGCTTGCGAATCAAGAGAGAAACAGCGAGAACCTGGGAACGACTAAGTCAAGCTAGATGAATGCTGTGGTAGGAAAGAGGAGGTCGTAAAAGTACTACCTGTCAGTCAGGCAGACAGGTGCAAGGCTGAAGTCCTTCAAGTAGGACAAACCGTGAAGTGGCACAGTCGCACAGATGTCTCTCAGAAGTCCTTCAGGACAGGGAATGCTACGAAGACGATGTCGCAATGAATCCTGACGGCGTAGCAGATTCGTTGGATATCCCAAACCCGCGCGGACGCCTGCGTCCGTTGCGTCACACTGAACGAGAAATATCCAATCGCGATAGAAAATGTAGAATATCGAAGCCTAACATTATGCATATCAAGATACACGGCAGAAAGAGAAATAGAAAAAAAGAACAAAATCGATCAAAATAAAAAGAAAAGAAAAGAGAAGACAAAACCCAACCCCCAGACCTCCTGCCACACAAGTCTTCTTTCCTTCATTCGGTGGGATAAGAACATCATGTGACAGAAACCCCTAAGAAACCTTTTAAATGTGCTTTCGGTCGTAAAAGAGAAAAAGAAAAAGAAACTTGAGCGGCATTATTCCATAGCTAGCTAGATTACAAGGTCATTGAATGTCTGGTTGATTACACATGAAGAATTAGAAAATGTTCAACAATCGCCAGTTGCGAGTGGCTATCGCTTCTTAAAATGCTCGGTATCCTGTAGCTTGAGGGGTAATGCCGTTTGCCTGTTGGAAAGGAGCAGGACCAGGTCCGGACGCGGGCCCTTGGGTGAGCATCAGGCGGGATCCCAGGATTGGGCCGCTATCTTCGTCCTTCTGATGGGTGACTTCCTTGGCTTTGCGTTCCTCGTTGTCCTTCTTGAGCTGCTCAATGGTAATTGTTTGCTGGGCCATCATGTTAATGAGATATGGCATCGTGAAGTCGTTCAGGCCGTGGCGCCATGAGATCTCCAAGATAACGTCTGGGCGAATAATATCATAGCATGCGTACAGCATGCCGACATAACATTCACGGCTACCAATATCGACGAACTATGTTGAATATTAGCGAACGTGATCCTAGGTAAATTCCTAGCAATGGTATCAAAACTTACGTAGCGAAGTAATTCCTCCACAACCTCTGGCTTTCCTGACATTGCCGCAGTCTCAATAGCATCCTTGAAGAGCTTATCTTGTTTGGAGAGAGCAATTGATTTTTCCCAACGCTTGTTCTTGCGATAGATGTTCGCGGCGATCTGGCGGAAGAAGACCAGGTCATGCTTCTCCAAACGCTGAGCCAACTCTACAGGATCGTAGTTGTCATAGTTGTCTACCGAATCACGAAGGGTCTTATAATCCTCTTCCTCAATGAGCAAATCATTGATAGCATCGTTCACGGCACGTTTGTTCTGGCTCTGAACACTGAGTAAGAACGGCTTGATGAGAGGAATGTTGTCCGATGACTGGAAAATGCGGACAACACGACTGACGTCAATACGTGGTGTCAAGACTTGTAGGAGATCAGTGAGCAACAAAGGCTGCTCCTGTAGATAGAAGTTGAGGGAGCGGTAGTAGATCTCAAGATTGGCAACCTTGACAATGATATCCTTGAAAGAGTGGTGCTCCCAGGCTTCCGCGGCGCGTTCCATCATGGCAAGTGCAGCGTTGTCCCATTCATCGTAGTGGCAGTAAAGGAATACGAGTTCAGGCCACAAGTTGGCCTCCTCAGTAGCGCGAATCATCTTGGGAATATTGATACGAGACCAGAATAGCTTGAGATGCTCCATAACTCGGTCAGGGTGGTACTTGGAGAGAGCAATACCCAACTCGGTGAACATGCCCATGTGAGCACGCTCCAATCCCAAACCAGCTTCGAGGAGAGAAATGAGCTCATCAAAGTATCCGTGGCGCTCATATTGTTTGACGAGGTCGTTGAGCTCTTCAGCATGGACAATGAGGTTCAAACCGCAAATTTGAGCGAGGCGGAATTCCTTCTTGTTGACACATGCTTCATTGACTTGCTTCCAAACCTTGACGCTGTTGGCCTTGCGAGCACATTCGACTGCAGCTTGGTAGTCTTCAAGGTGCACAAGGGTCGTTGCCAGCTTAGCCCAATTAGAGATGCTTGTGTAGAAGATCTTAGCTGCTTCATGGAAACCTTCCTCGTATGCCTTGTCACCAGATGCCTCAATATCGGCAACGTTGGTAGCACGCAAGAAATCTTCAAGCTCAGAAAGTTGGTCCAGACGAGCAAAGGAGAATGCAAGCGCGGTATCGATAGCAGGCTCGCGCAACGTCTTGCGGGCCATTCTTAGATATTTGACAAGATCTTCGTCCTTTCCAGCATGAGTGGCGGTCTCGATAACTTCGTTGTAGTTTGAAGCATCATTGGCCCGAATATAGGACTCGATAGAATCGGTAACTCGCAAACCGTCCAATTGCGCCTTTGCAACCTTGCTCCATACGTCAGGAAGCTCGACACGTTCGGCATACTCCTGGGCACGATCAATGCTAACAATGTTCTCGACCAAGACATCGGTAGCGGCGGTGTGATTGTTGACTTTCTTGTAGATCTCAAAAGCTTCCTCGTACAGACCGACGGAAATACACATTTGAGCAATCTCATCAGCATTGAACTCATTGAGCTTGTGAATGTAGTCAATCAAGCGACTCTTATCGGCCTTGGCGGCGGTAAGCATAAGCAAGTTCTGTAGACTGCTGTTGTCACTGAAGGGTGATGGCTCCAGAATGATTTTTTCAAGCAACTCAATAAGTTCAGCAGGCATATCAGCCTCAAGGAACGACTTGACTGCAACAGACACTTTGTCGGGCTCTGTAGATTCAGGCACAGCTGTAGCTGTGACCTGGTCAACGACAGAACGGCGATGAATGTTGTTATCGTTGAGGACGAAAGACCAGATCTCAGAATCTGCGCGGTCCAAGAGGTAGCGAGCCTGAGCACGGTACATTGCGTTTTCGTTGGTGATGTTGATAAGCTCCAAATCATTTTGTCCTTTGCTGTATGCGATATATGCTAGATTGGGATCCCTCTTCTCGCAGTATTTACCGACAATCAAAGTGTCATACATATCGTTCTCCTTGAGGAATTTCTCGGGGTTGTTGTTGCTATCAATGTAGATCTTGGCAAGCGCATTATACACTGCCTGCTGTTGGTTTCCAGTTGCCAGGGTGCTCTCCAGGAATGGCAGCAAGAGCTTGAGACGGTTTCGGGATTCGACTTCTTGAACAAGCTCATCAATTGGGATCTGGGAAGGATCAACGGTAGAAAGCAAGTTCTTGATAATAGCTTCGTCGCAGTCGACATCCAAAAGACCACCAATCACAGCGGGGGAACGAGAAGGATTCACTCTTTGGACATAGACTTCGATCGACTTGTACTGGTGGTTGCGGTAGAGGTATAAGACCAGGTCATGAATGAAATTGAATCGATCGCAGACAATAATCAATGGCAGTTGTTCCGTAAGGTTTGCCTCCTTCAAGAAGTTCTTCACCTTCTCGGGGTTGTAGTAGTTGCTCTCTCGACAAATGCGCTCGACTTCGGTCAGCTGACCCATTGCAGTTGCAGCTTCAATATACTTGAAATGCACTTCCGGATCTTCACTAAGATTGACAATGCTTCCCAAATAATAGTAAAGACCTTCAGCTGTACGGTACTTTTCGAAGAGATCAATGAGGCGATTGTTACCCAAAAGATCCGAGAACTTGGTTGCAATCTGTACAACAGCCTGCAAGTTTTGACGAATGTTCGAGTGAAGCATTTCGTCTAGACCCTCAAGAGCCTGCTCTTGGGAAAGACGGCCAAAGTACTTGATCAGCCATTCAGGGTTCAGCTTGTCAGTACGGACCAAGTTACGCTTGATAGCGACAGGATCATCTGTGTTCTCAAGTGCTCGTTGAATGAGACCCGCGTTCTCGCAGAGTTGGGAAATTCTAGGTTTGTCATAGTGGGTAAACATTTCGTTTCCAAGAATGGCATCTGCGACCTGAGGAGCATTAATGAGGTTCATTTCCAGCAAACGAGTCTGAAGATGTCCCTGCTCGGGCTTGTTGTCTTTCAATGCATCTAACAAGAATGACGTTGCCTGCTGGATCATGTTCTGAGAGAGGAAAACATCCACAACACGATCGAGGTCAACGAGAGCACCGGTCTCCTCATTAGCAAGCTGCGCCGCGAATTCGGCGCCCTTCTCAGGGTTCAAACGCACAATATGTTGGAGTAACTGGGTGAAGTCAGGCTGGTAGCCGGATTGCTTTGCGTATGGCAGAATCTTATCAAACTGGCCTGTTTCAGCGAATCCGGCGACGACCTTGTGGGGAACATTTGCTTGCAAGTAGATTTGCAGAGCCAAGCTCATATCATGTGGTCGAACAAGGTCACCGAGTTCCTCTGAGGCCTCGAGCTTGTTCTCGCGCATCCACTTCTCCAATAGATGTTTCCGATTTTGCTGTAGAACAGGTCTCACGAGCTCCAAACTTTCGTACCGGTTGAGACTGCCCTTGTCGAGGAGCATACCGAAGTACTGCAGAATGACGGACATTTGTTGACCACCTTGTGGAGCATTCTTGAAGCGGTTGATTGTTTCTGGGGTACGTAGGAAGCCACGAGGTGAGTTGGCCGCGATCTTTGCTGCTTCGGAATAGTTGCCTTGAGCCAGCAAATTATCGAACTGCTGCTGGTAAAGGTGATCGGCACCGGGTAGACCAGCTTTGGAAGCCAGCTTAACAGCAAGGCCTGACATGGCCGGGTTTTCCATGAGATATGGAATGATCGTGTTCTCATCCAGACTCACGGACAATACCTGACCTTTGCGGTTAACACCGACAAGACCCGTCGAGTCGGAGTCGGGAGCTGTTGTAAAGATCGTCTCGCTGGAGATACGGTTCATGAAAATGCAAGTGCCAGTCTCCAGATCATACAAATGAATGAAACCGTACTTGGTGACAAGGTAGACAATGTCGTATTTCTTGGAGACTTGCATGGCAACTGGGAAGTCGTTCGTGGCTTCGGGAGGGAAGAAAACTTCCACCGCCTTCTTCTGGAAGCGTGGGTTTGGTTCCTGGTGGTCAATCTCTGCAATTTGCAGCTTGGCGCCCGTTTGTGTGCGAACAGCGAAGGTGAAGAGCTTATGTTCCAGAGGCGAACCCTCAACTCTAATCGAGGCGAAAGTTGCGGCGTGACCCTCAATAGACTGGGAGATACCCCGTTCGCGGGAGTATAACTGCATTGATCCAACAACGCGCCCTTGTTGCTGACTGATACCAACCACTACACTCCACTTGTCCTCATCGTTCACTCGGTAGTTGATAATTTGACATCCCTTTTACAGGCGCGTTAGAAGAAATCACGAAAGAAAAGAGGTAAATTGCCACTTACACTGAGATTGGGAAGTCGGTCAAACTGCTTTACTGGATTGGGCTGGTTAGGATCGAAGACGTCCCAATGCCAGACAGAGGTGTCCGTGACTAAACCCAAGCTTGTCTCGCTGAACCATTTCCAGTATACAACATCCTCGTTCATCAAAGCAGACTTGAGCTTCTGCTTTGCCTGCAGGTCGAAGATCTGAATTGTTCTCGACTGTGCCTTCAAGGCGATGACATTTCGAGACCAGTGCATGATGGCACTGTCTGCATTGATCGGACGCTTAATGACCTCATTGTTGTTCTTGAGGTTGATGATGATGACCTGGGGTTTGTCGCTCTCGTTGACCTTTTGGCGCACGCAAATATAGTGATCGGATTCTAGAGTCTGAACAGCCGGACTAATATCAGCATACGTCATTTTGGACCTCAGATGCCATTGGTACTTACACATGAGTTGAAACCGATTGATGATGGCTTTATGGACAGAATTAGTATGAAGTTATAGATAAATGATAATAAGATGAAGTTGTTATGCGACATGGCGACTAATACTCGCACAGTAACACGGAAAGGACGGAAGTAGGCAGAATGCCTTCATACCTCAATTTCTGCGTTCGTCAACTAGTTAAAGTGAAGCCACAGTCAGTTTCATTAAAGGTTATCATAAGATTCACATCCTGGAATGGCAAGTACCTGTAGCAGCTCCGTAAACTTGATAGGGAGAGGAGCCATCTTTATGTTATTAGGCCGCAACACGACCTCATCCACCAAACGCCGAAAGATCAATCAAGGAGCGAACCCGAAAGACAATAAAAAACAGAATCAAGAATCAAATTGCCCTCCTGCTCGGGGTTGTGCAAGGAAGAGTAAAGGCGAAATTAATGAGAGGATCGAAGGGGACGTGAGGAGGGTTTGTTGTTGCGGAAGGAGCTTCAGGGGACCTGCAGTTGCTTAGGTGGTCGCTTACTCAGTCACGTGCCAGCTGAGCCCAGGGTCTGGTTTGACTTGGGAAAACAACGAGGACGGGCCAGAACACGTGTTGGTAAATATAGCATCGATTTTTGTTGTATGTCGTCATTCTTCTTTGGCATAAAAAGTAACAAAGACCCAAAATCGCTATTTTAACTATTTTTACGGATGAATAAATGCGCCAAAGTTCTTAATTCACATATTTTTCATGGTCTGACTAGATGGCTCTAAAACTATCCAGGTTGGAATGCCTAACGATTCGAGCTGACTTGGTTATCTCGTCTGAACCTACCTGTTCAACAGCCTAGTAAATGCCCGCGGTAACGAGGTCTTACAAGCAAACATCACGCATGGACATCCAAACCTTGACAATATGAAGAATAATTCGTTTTATCAGAGTCGACGATGGAAGTAGCGAACGGAGTTACGGTGAGTATTCGAGAAGAGAAGTCAATCATACATCTAAACGTTGACGTTGATGTCAAGCACCAATCATTTTATTGGCAGATGTTCTTGAGCCTTCGCGGACTCCGTACCCATGGGTGCTGCCTTGCTGCTCAAGTGTCTCGTGTATGCGAAAGCATTCGTTGTGCGGCGAATCGATCGACGTGGAATCTGAATTTGAAATGGTGGCTTTTGTGAAGACGCGATCCTTAAGGCGGTCTCTCAGTTCATGTTCCATTGAAGCGTCGCACTGTCATGTGTGTCGTGCTGACCGATCGTCATTGAGGCCTTGTGCATGGACTCTTGATGTGGATGGGATATCGTCACAGTAGGCCAGTACTACCAGTCAACAGTCTAGTCGACCCGTCAGTATATCAGGCACCCTTCCACATCCTCCCACATCGCTTAGTCCCTATATGAAGCTGTAAGTCAACAGATGTCGTGTTCAATCGGGGACCTGTGCTGGTGTGTATACCAGTACGGCTGCTCGCGTCCCTATCAGGCTGGTCCAACACCCTAGGGACACGCAGAATCATCATAGGGTGTACCATGTGGGCTGCGCGATGTGCATGGCACTGATCAAGGACTAGTTACTATTAGCACATGTATTTGAGCGACGCTCTCCTCGGCAACATCAAGGCAATTGCTGCTGCCAGCCTTTTTTGTGCCCTCTTTCTTTCGTCTCTGATAAATGATATCCCAGTCGAAAACGCGGCGATTCAACGATGAACTGCTACCTAGTTAAACCTCGGTCATAGTCCTAAGTCGGGAGACATCGGGATGGTATGCAAAGATTCAGGGATTCTTGAGCATTCCACTGCAAAATCAGATTGTTCAAATGTGTTTCACGCGGGAAAGTAGTTATAGAGTAATGATATTTGTAACGTGAGCTCGCTATGAAGCGGTCCCTGAAACCCGAGGTTAAGGTTGAGAGCGAGCTGTTGTGACGGAGTAATGGAAATCAGCTCGGATATTTGTGGAGCAGTGGATGCCTCGGGCAACAAACCGATCTTAATGTCGTTAGCAATTCGATTACCCAAGGGCTATCTGGGTGCTCCGCTATCATTTATCTGGCTGTGACACCATGCTCAGCAACTCCGGGTTCTGGACCATATCAATCGATCTCCTATCCCAGGCTTTGTGATTGGGCATCGGGGTGTTTCCTATCAAGTCACTTCCAGCTAGTCCCGGACGTTCAGGGACGCCAAATTGAGCCATTCCACCAATTTGCAGAATTTCTGGCTGGGCAAATGCATCATCACTCTTGTCCCGCTACCCACTTACCCAACTGGATGTGTTACGTATTAGTATAAAGTATCGTATTATTGGCACAACTGGCACAACATCGCCGGGATCGAGGATGAACTACCACAATTTGATCACGTTCTACGGAACGTGTAACTACAACTCCAGACTATCAATCACTAGCAACATCTTAAATGAAACAATTGGCCAGCCATATGCCGAAATTCGCGCCTATATTGTCCGCTGGTCGGAGCACGAGAATGTGATGAATGTTGGAGTCTTGGATACATAGGCTATTGAATTCCAAGCTCCTAGTCGACGGTATAAGTAGACGACCGAAGCCATTTTTGGCCTGGCCGAGCATTTTCAAAGGTCAACTGATTTTCCTGGGCATTTCCCCCGTGTTACTCAAGTAAGGGAATCTCTCCATTTGTGGGAGTGAACTCTTGTTGCCTCGATAGTAGACAATTACCTACCTATCTGTCCTCTACCGCAGCCAGCGTCTCGATACGACTACATACTTCAGAAATCACTAGCTCGGTCAACTGGTTGGCTCCAGAGCATTGTCATCGTCTGGTAAGTATCTACGTACCACCGCACCACGTAGTAGTACTTAATATTGGAATTTGGAAGCCCCATTGCTTTTCCTGCCTCTGCATGATATTTTTTTGTTTGATGTCAAAAGCACCCAATCCGAATACACACCATCGCGTACCCATATTTATCCGCAGCGACCCACGAATTGAGTCACCGGCTCACCGCGATACATGGCACACAAACTCGCAGCAGAAAAATAAAAAATTTGGGAAAGATGATCAGTTCCCGGAGTTGCATCATCCATCTTACTGAATTAACCGTGCGGTGAGCTTGGACAGTCTGGGCGGGTGGTAGGTTTGGCAAAGCTATTTGATAAGCCGGCTCATTTATCGATAGAGTGTTCGTCTTCAAGCCTTCCAATTGGCTTGAGGTCCGATACGGCGTATAGTATAATACGCTTACGCGGAAAAATTACAGAGACCAGCTCCTGCCTCAGTGCCGCCGCCTGCCTTCCTGCCTGCCTTCCACCACCCTCCTTCCCCCTCCCCCGCATGAACAGAGAGCTTCCTTCCTTCTGTCCTTGAGGCTTCCCAATAAATCTCAAAACTAAAACCTCCCAAGCTTTTATTTTTATTTTTGTTTAAACTTCAACATCTCCCCTCTTCACTTCTCTCGTCTCTCTCACATTCCTTTTCTATTTGCATATTCTTCCGAACGCTCAATTGATTTAGTTGATAGTCAATACATACTGGTACTACTGTTTCCGCCCCGCCTATCGTGCCCTCCGAGATCTCCGCCGTCATCCATCTCCCTGTGCTGCCCGCCGCGCCCATTTTGTTATTGACATTTCTTATTTGCAAGAGAAACTTGCCATAATTTTCCAAACGAAACTAACGATCGGCGAGTACAGATCCTTCGACGTACGAGTATCCAGTCCCCACGCTACGATTTCCCAAGCTTCCTAAATCGGGGACCTCGGTTCTGTCTCCGGTCACGGCGTCCGCCCCCGCTGAAGCACCTTGGTTGAGACGTTGAGTCAACCCAGAAATTGCCAAGAGTGTCGACTGACCTCACGTCCCATCCCCGGCCATAACCAAACTTCTTTTTAAAAAAGAACCCAGCCGTTCTTTTTCTCTTCTCTCTCTTTAAGCCCTGCACTCCGCAATTTCCGTTAGGAAGGGGTTTATTTAGTAAACCCTTCCGCTCGTGTTCTTGTGAACAGAGTACCGCTACCTCCAACTTTCGCCATGGATAGCGATACCAAGTACATCCGTGAGGAGGCCATTGATGATTCGGACGTCGTGGATGACACCTTCCACGCCGATTCCGTCCATCACCGTCTGCGTGCCAACTCCACCATCATGCATTTTGAAAAAATCCTGGTGGCTAACCGAGGCGAAATCCCTATTCGCATTTTCCGTACTGCGCACGAGCTTTCCCTCCAGACCGTCGCTGTCTACTCATGGGAGGACCGTCTCTCAATGCACCGTCAGAAGGCTGACGAGGCCTACATCATTGGTCAGCGAGGTCAGTACACCCCAGTGGGTGCCTACCTAGCCGGCGACGAGATCATCAAGATTGCTCTTGAGCATGGTGTTCAGTTGATCCACCCTGGCTACGGTTTCCTGTCCGAGAATGCCCAATTCGCGCGAAATGTTGAGAAGGCAGGCCTTGTCTTCGTTGGACCTACCCCCGATACCATTGACGCGCTCGGTGACAAGGTCTCTGCTCGTAAGCTTGCCATCAAGTGCAACGTTCCCGTTGTCCCCGGTACCGAAGGCCCAGTCGAGAAGTACGAAGATGCCAAGGCTTTTACTGACCAATACGGCTTCCCCATCATTATTAAGGCTGCCTTTGGAGGCGGTGGTCGTGGTATGCGTGTCGTTCGTGAGCAGGAATCACTGAAGGATGCATTTGAGCGTGCCACGTCCGAGGCCCGCTCTGCCTTCGGTAACGGTACAGTCTTCATTGAGCGTTTCCTCGACAAGCCTAAGCATATTGAGGTGCAGCTGCTTGGAGACAACAAAGGAAACGTTGTTCACCTGTACGAGCGTGACTGCTCCGTTCAACGTCGTCACCAAAAGGTTGTTGAGTTGGCACCCGCCAAAGACTTGCCTGTTGACGTGCGCGACAAGATTCTCAGTGATGCTGTCAAACTTGCTCAGTCTGTAAACTATCGCAATGCCGGTACAGCTGAATTCTTGGTCGACCAACAGAACCGTTACTACTTCATTGAGATCAACCCTCGTATCCAAGTCGAGCACACAATCACAGAGGAAATTACGGGTATCGATATCGTGGCTGCTCAAATTCAAATTGCCGCCGGTGCCACACTTGAACAGCTTGGCCTGACTCAAGACCGCATCTCTACTCGCGGTTTCGCCATTCAATGCCGTATCACCACCGAAGACCCCGCCAAGGGTTTCTCCCCCGACACCGGAAAGATCGAGGTTTACCGATCTGCTGGTGGTAACGGTGTCCGTCTTGACGGCGGTAACGGTTTCGCCGGATCCCTTATCACGCCTCACTATGACTCCATGTTGGTCAAGTGTTCTTGCTTGGGTTCGACTTATGAAATTGCTCGTCGTAAGATGATCCGAGCCCTCATTGAGTTCCGTATTCGCGGTGTCAAGACCAACATTCCTTTCTTGACCTCGCTTCTTTCGCACCCTACCTTCATCGATGGCACTTGCTGGACAACTTTCATCGATGACACCCCTGAACTCTTCTCCCTCATCGGTGGACAGAACCGTGCCCAGAAGTTGTTGGCGTACCTCGGCGATGTTGCTGTTAACGGAAGCAGCATCAAGGGACAGATCGGTGAACCCAAGCTCAAGGGCGATATCATCAAGCCGGTCTTGCTCGACAATGCTGACAAGCCTCTTGATATTTCCCGACCTGCCACTCAGGGCTGGAAGCAGATCTTAGACCAACAGGGTCCAGAGGCTTTCGCCAAAGCCGTCCGCGCCAACAAAGGCTGTCTCATTATGGACACCACTTGGCGAGATGCTCACCAGTCATTGCTTGCCACCCGAGTGCGTACTCTTGACTTTTTGAACATTGCTCGCGAGACCAGCTATGCTCTCAGTAATGCCTACAGTTTGGAGTGCTGGGGTGGTGCAACATTCGATGTCGCCATGCGCTTCCTTTACGAAGATCCATGGGACCGTCTGCGCAAATTGCGCAAGGCTGTTCCTAACATTCCTTTCCAGATGCTCTTGCGTGGCGCCAACGGTGTGGCCTATTCTTCGTAAGTTTAAAATGCTCGGTGCACTTTTACAACGAATACATCTAACCTTTTTAACAGGCTCCCTGATAATGCTATTTACCATTTCTGTAAGCAGGCCAAGAAGAACGGTGTTGACATTTTCCGTATCTTTGATGCCCTGAACGACGTTGACCAACTTGAGGTTGGCATCAAGGCCGTCCAGGCTGCTGGTGGTGTTGTTGAGGCCACACTCTGTTACTCTGGAGATATGCTCAACCCCCACAAGAAATACAACCTCGAGTACTACCTTAGCTTGGTCGACAAAATTGTGGCTTTGGGAACGCATGTCTTGGGTATCAAGGATATGGCCGGTGTCCTCAAACCTCAGGCTGCCACCCTCCTTATTGGTTCCATCCGCAAGAGATACCCCGATCTTCCTATCCATGTCCACACCCACGACTCTGCAGCAACTGGTGTTGCGTCTATGGTTGCCTGCGCCCAGGCTGGTGCTGACGTCGTCGACGCAGCTACGGACAGCATGTCTGGTATGACTTCTCAGCCCAGCATTGGTGCCATCTTGGCTTCATTGGAAGGAACCGAATGGGACGCCAAGCTCAACCTGCACCATGTCCGTGCATTAGATGGATACTGGCAACAGTTGCGTCTTCTTTACTCTCCTTTCGAGGCTGGTTTGACTGGTCCCGACCCAGAGGTCTATGAACACGAAATCCCCGGTGGTCAGCTCACCAACCTTCTTTTCCAGGCCACTCAGCTCGGTCTTGGAAAACAGTGGGCGGAGACTAAGAAGGCCTACGAGGCTGCCAATGACCTTCTTGGAGACATTGTCAAGGTCACTCCTACCTCCAAGGTGGTTGGTGACTTGGCTCAGTTCATGGTGTCCAATAACCTTTCGTCCCAGGACGTCATTGACCGGGCTGATCAGCTCGACTTCCCAGGATCTGTCTTGGAGTTCCTTGAGGGTCTCATGGGTCAGCCTTACGGCGGATTCCCTGAGCCCTTGCGTTCTAAGGCTTTGCGCAACCGCCGCAAACTTGACAAGCGCCCTGGTCTGTATCTTGAGCCGCTCGACCTTGCTAAGATCAAGAACGAAATTAAGGAGAAGTTCGGCATTGCCACCGAAACGGATGTTGCCAGTTACGCAATGTACCCTAAGGTCTTCGAAGACTACCGCAAGTTCGTTCAGAAGTATGGTGATTTATCTGTCCTGCCGACACGATACTTCCTTGCCCGGCCCGAAATTGGTGAAGAGTTCCACGTTGAGCTTGAAAAGGGTAAGGTGCTCATCTTGAAGTTGCTCGCCATTGGACCACTTTCCGAGCAGACTGGTACGCGTGAGGTCTTTTACGAAATGAATGGTGAAGTTCGTCAAGTTACTGTCGAGGACAACAAGGCAGCCGTTGACGACACGGCCCGTGTCAAGGCTGATCCTAACGACAGCAGCCAAGTTGGAGCTCCAATGAGCGGTGTTGTTGTCGAACTTCGTGTTCATGAAGGTCACGAAGTCAAGAAGGGTGACCCTATTGCTGTTCTCAGCGCCATGAAGATGGTAAGACCCCCTTTTTTGGAAATCAGACGTCAAGCAGATGCTAATAAGTTGCAGGAAATGGTTATCTCCGCTCCTCACCACGGCAAGGTTTCGGGCCTGTCGGTCAAGGAGGGTGATTCTGTTGATGGCCAGGATCTTGTGTGCAGGATTGCCAAGTAATGATTAAAATGCATATTATGTTATTAACTTTATTTTGTTTTTATGACGACTTTAGTACCTAGGTAGAGGTTTATCCCTGAAAATCACGGGCGAACGAGTAATGGCTTAGAAATGATATCTTTATTCTATTCGACCTGTTTCATAGCATTTGCTGTATCCTAATTTGTGTAATCACATATTCTGATTCTACTTATCCTTCTGGGATGCTGTAGACAAACCTGTTCAAAATGTCGAGATATGGATTTATGTGCTTGATGCCTAAGGCACAAACATGCAATATGTGGGTCTCCTACCCAGATCCCAGCCAATCACCTGACACTAAACTGCATCAGAATGGTCAGATCGCTGCTTCTGCCATACTTCGCCCTGTTCGTTTTTTACTGATCAAGCTTATATATCAAGCCATATATACTTATAACGATATACGACGGAATTCAAAATGTATAGAAGGAACTACTGCCATGATAAGACGACATTGGTATAATAACCTCGGGGCATTCTCATCAGTTCAGCGTTAGGAGAGACATGGAAGAACTCCCCTGTTCAAAGTACTGGTTGTTACTGATTACCATCTCTGTGCAAATCATTGGAGTTGTATTGATACTGGCTGTCTGGGTTTTAGCCAGGCAGGAAAAGAAGAACAGAGGAGCCAGTCGATTGTGGCTGACAGATGAGAAACCCTCCTTTCAAAAATACGACACCCGCATAGACGAATACACCATGAACCCCGAGACAGCAAACGACACCATCCTCCTCAACCTAGGAGACCACGGCTACATCCAAGGCAGAAAGATCCGCGAGCAAGAAGGAGACGACGGCAACATTGTACTACTAGCGCACTATTTCGGTGGTGTCCGCTACGCGTTCCCTCCGTCTCAACGATGGGGGATGGCACAGAGATTACCATTTGATTATTCATATGGTAGTGAAACCAAACCCGGGAAATGTGAGCGGAGGGCAGTGACATGTCCGCAGCCGTTTATGGGGGATCAGGAAGTTGGGGACGATTGTTTTGAGTGTAATGTGTGGATGCCGGTGGGCGAGTGTCCGGATGGAGGTATGTTTTTGATGAGATTGGGTTTGGGATTATATACTGATGGGCTTGTTTAGGATGGCCGGTTATATTTTACATTCGTAAGTATACACCTGCCAGGGAGATGGTTGAGTGACTTGGTTGGCTCTGACGACTCAATGTTAACATTTGAAAGACGGCGGATTTCTGCAAACAGGCAGTCCTAACGACATAAACCCGGCACGACTTATTAGTGAAACAGATCTGAAATGTGTCATAATAGCTCCAGTCTATCGTCTAGCTGTCCTCGGGTTCTTTAGCTCTGAAGAGCTTTCGGAAGAAGCTGCCGCACGAGGCGAGCCATCTGGTAACCAGGGATTCTGGGATCAACGATTGGCGCTTGAATGGGCCTACGAGTATGCTCGTTATTTTGGCGGGAATGAATCAAATATTACTGTAGCTGGCTATTCTGCAGGTTTGTTTTTCTCTTATCTTACCTAAGGAGGAGTAGTAGTAGTTAACAGTTTGATAGGATCATTCTCCGTTTTCCATCAGCTCGCTCACGATTTATATCTCCCCCGAGAAAAAGGTATTATTCGACAAGCTATTATGCTTTCCAATGGACCCGGCGTGCAACCCAAACGGGGATCTGAAGTTCAAAAGCAATTCAATCACCTCCTCACAGCATTGCACATACCCTTAACCTTATCATCCTCGGAAAAACTTGCGCGACTGCGAGGAATACCTACAAGACAACTTATCGCTACTAGCATAGAGACGCAATACCATCAATACAGACCATGGCATGACGGGGTATTTGTTCCAACAACGCTATTCCCGGATATCGACAACGGCAGCTTTGCGCGCCGAATGGTTGAGCGTAGTATCCGCTTGATAAACGGTGAATGCCGTGACGAGCATTTCCTGTACGGCACATGGTTTACGCCCCAAAACTCACTGGCGTCTTTGCGAAGACGACTTGAAGCAGATTACCCATCGGAGGCCTGTGATGCTTTGGTCAGTGTTTACTATCCGGATGGTAGATTACCGGCAGGCGTCGTGAACTGGCAGGATGCGTTTGGCAGATTATATGCCGATGTGCAGGTCCACCTGCTCGAGCGCGGATTTGTGAATGCCCTCGCGCAGGGTGGTGCGGGCCAGCTCGTATATCGATATCGAATCGAATACCGCGTGAAATGCGTTACGCTTCCGCCTGAATGGGGTGTTACGCATTCGTCGGATATGGCGATGTGGTTCTGGGGGAATGGAGCACGATTAGAACCGGATGAGAAGATGATTGTGAATCAGGCATTGATTGAGCCGTTGGTTGAGTTTGTGAATGGGAGGGAACCTTGTGGATGGGTTGATGGTGATGTAGCAGAAGGTGTGCAGAGGGTAAGGAGGTTGCGATCGGACGGCAGAGTGGATGTTTGGGCTGATGAGGGTGAGATGTGGCGGAAGGGGATGCTGGTTTGGAGTACGTTACGACGGGCTCGTACAGCCACTGCCGATACAGTTGCAAAGTTGTAGAATAGTTCTACAGAGGTTCTAGACGGAAGCAGTAAATCGGGACTCAAGAATGATGACGTAGTATATGTCTTTACTCCTGTCGAATTGTCGAACACGGCGGATTGATCAATCAATCATCAAGCATCATGCTGTATCTTCAAGATACAGTCATATCTTCTCTATCTTAATGTCTAAATACCTGTCAAAGTGTGTCCGTTGTAAGACAAGCTGAGTCTGCTCAACCACTTCCCCGCACATCATCAGCTATACAAGCATCCCCGCAATTCTGATACTAGACAACGTTAACCGACACAAAAGACAATGAAAGTAATTGGACAACCCATTTCAAGACAGCCCAATTAAAGACACGATCCATCCACCCTGCTACTCCTTCCAGTATAGCTCTCTTGACAAGCCCTGCCCTACCTAGGAATCCAATCCATGGATCTATGACCAGCGATGATGATGATGATGATTCTTTTTACTCCGTACTTATGGCCAATAATGAGCCCTTGACAAAGTCGATATTCCATAGGTCAGATACAAGTTACTCAGCAGACCAGACACCAATAACAGGCCCTGTATGAGTCTTCAGATCCACGGAGAAGCATATCCTTTCTGTCTGAGGTCGTATGACGAGTGAATTTTCTTGTACTATTCTATTCGAATAGTAGTAGCT
Organism: Talaromyces sp. PYS2103; assembly: GCA_023625975.1. Classification (NCBI taxonomy): domain Eukaryota; kingdom Fungi; phylum Ascomycota; class Eurotiomycetes; order Eurotiales; family Trichocomaceae; genus Talaromyces; species Talaromyces sp. PYS2103. The sequence continues at coordinate 386,592 of JAMAGB010000024.1, forward strand.
CTCTGTTAATTTACTGGTTGATCACTGGATTAATAATTGCTTGACTCCTCATTGAAAGGAAGGTGGTCGATACTTATATACTGAGTGATGTCCGTGACACCTCCATCCAGTCAGACTATCTATTCAAATCTAAACATAACATCTCTGATTCATTACAAGAATATCCAAACATTTCAACCAAATTTATATATAAGCAAAAAAAAAAAAAAGGCAAATCATGTCAGATAATACCAGCACCTCACCACCACCCCGTCGTCACTGGAACGGCGAACCCGGTGCACGCCACGAACATCAAAACGTCTGGATGAACGGCGGCGTCCGATCGACCGCTCCCTCAGCGCCCTGGGCTGGCTGGGACGCTAACAGGAAGCGTCGCGTAAGACTCTCCCTCACTTGTTCAATACATCCTCATCTGCCTTACTTACTTACTAACTATGAGAGAAATATAGGAATCCGAATCATCCACAAAATCAACTGAGAGCAGACATTCCAGCGGCACCGGGAAGTCATTGTTTGACACTCTGAATACGCAGAAGAGAGGAAGTTCCTCGGACCCGAGTTCTGCGGAGAGGAGGAAGAGTTATGCCGAGATGCTGCCTGAGAAGGGATTTTTTGCGAAGTTGTGGAATGGATATACGACGGGGTCGAAGTGATCTTTAATCTAGTCAATCGATTAGTTTATCTAATTTGCAAGTCTTTTGATGCTGCTGTTCGCATGTCTTTGCCGGTTTTTGTTGAACGAGAAATCGAATGTCAAGTAAATACGATTGATTGAATGAATTGAATGAATCGTCCTTCATTGATCATAGACTGACATGAGCTATGCTAAAGGTTCCCATTTCCATAATGGAAGGTGTGGTGATATCGCCCCCCTAGACTCTAGTGCAGCCCTCATTGGGAAGGCATGGCAAGTCCTGGACAGTCTGCCATTTTGAAATTTTTTATCAGAGCACATGGTTTAAAAGAAAAGAAGATGTCATTTCTCTCTTCTTTCATAAAAAACACAGCGCCAAATTATATCACCATTTTTGAAAAAACCATTTCGAAAAGAACAAGACACATGAACATAAAGGTAAACCCCCGCACCGGTTTCTTCAAAAATCGATTTGCCGTGTGTTTGTGCATTTACCGGACAATTCCCTCGAAGCGGCTCTTGAACCATTTGACGGTCTCAGCTTGGGTGATACGGTGGTTGGGACCGATGTGAGCCTTTGCGCGTCTACGCTTGGCGACACGCTCTCCAGGACGGGTCCTATTTTTCCTTTTATCAGCACATGGAAATTTCATATTTTGATGCTGTAAAACTCACATGCAGCAGTAAAAGTCCATTCCGTAGATACCAATACCAGGGTCGTACTTGATACCCAAGTCAATGTGTTCGCTGATACCGAAGCCGAAGTTGCCGGTCTCGGAGAAGTTGCGCTTCCTCAACTCGTATTCCTTGACCTTGAGACCACGCTCGAGAATTTCCTCAGCCTTGGGGCCACGGACGGTAACGTGGACGGCAATCTTTTCGTTACGACGGATACCGAAGGTACGCACGGTGTAGCGAGCCTTGCCTATCAGACAGAAAATAAAACATCAGCATTCCGGCCATTCCATTCTAATTCTTCCTTCTCTGTGCGTAGTGATGATGATGGTGGTGGTGGTGGTGGTCCTCATAGCGTGCCGTCCTTTTCCCTCATCTTCGATATCCAAATCACGATTCTGAGTCTTCGGGTCGCTTACTGTAAACAGGGGTTTGACCGCTCAACTGCTCAAGCACCTTAGCAGCACGGGTGAGTCTGTCACCAGATTCGCCGACAGAAATGTTGAGCACGAGCTTTTGGATGCGCAGCTCGCGCATGGGGTTGGCGCTCTTGTCATTTCCTTCCGACTGCACATTGTTAGAATCGACATTCATAAGATCAATGTCTCGATAGAATGAACAGAATACGTACCATGGCGACGGTGTTTGTGCTGGTCGACTGGTTGGATGGCTGAAGATCAATCAATCTTTAAAATCAAGACTCCAACTTTCTTCCCGTTGTGCAAAAGTTCGTTGTGGGCGAGACGTGGGAAGCGAGAAGCCCTAGTGGCTTGGCACTGGTCGCCTGCTCTAAGCGCCAGCCGCCGTGTGGCTATGCCTAATCGGGAAGCCATTAGCCGCCGCCTGAAGCTAGCGCCGTGAGTTCCTTTGCGGTCGAGCTTTTATCGTAACGATATACCGTCAGTTCGGGCGGCGTCCTTGGTTTTATTTTCTCTTTTCTACTCTTTGAAGAACAGGAGATTACCGCAAAGGACAAGTGTGACCATTTTTTGAGAGAGACTGAAGTCGCATTCGTGCGCATCTACTTGGCAATGGCCGCGAACAAGCAGGGTAAAATGGTAAGTCGCAGAAGGACAAGCTGATGTGATGAGTGTAGCTGACCATTTTATTAGCAAAATCTGGTATGTCTAGGCTTAATCCCGATTCTTGGCTCCATCACCGTTCTAATGGTCACGTTCAGATCAACTATCGCATGCGTGTTACGTTAAATGACGGTCGACAGATGACGGGCCAGATGCTGGCTTTCGATAAGGTATATAACCACTATCGGTGATGGAGAGTCTGTACTAACTACTACTACCAGCACATGAATCTGGTCCTCGCCGATACAGAAGAATTCCGTCGCGTCAAACGGAAAGCCACCAAGCAAGCCCCCGGTGCTGCAGCTGCCCCTCTGGTTGAAGCAGAGGAAAAACGAACCCTCGGTCTTACAATCGTTCGAGGCACAAACGTCGTGTCATGCTCGGTAGACGGACCACCTCCTGCAGATCCCTCGGCTCGTTTGGGTACCAGCGTGCCGAACGTGCCTTCAGGAGCTGTTACACTTTCAGCTGGTCCCGGTATCAGTAGGCCCGCTGGACGAGGTCTGCCCGTTGGACTTGGAGGCCCAGCTGCCGGTGTTGGAGGTCCTGCCCCCGCTGGATTTGGCGGTTTCCCTCCTGCTCCGGGATTCCCTGGTGCTCCTCCATCGGGATTTGGCGGACGCGGTGGTCCTGGTGGTCCTTGTACGTATGACCCTTCTCCGAGTGCTACAAAGTTATACTAATTGATTTCTCACGCAGCTGGCTTTGCTCCTCCTGGATTCCCTCAAGGCGCTCCTGGTGGCGGTCCCCGTAAGTTTATCCTTTGATTGTGTCTATAAACCGTACTAACTGCAACTTCGATAGCTGGCTTCCAACCACCACCCGGTTTCCAACCTCCCGGTCAAGGTCGTGGCTACCCCCCTCCCGGATTCGGTGGGCGATGAGTCTTCCACAAATATATCCCAATTGAAAACAAAAACGTGACTTGCAACAGCTATAAGGATTCATTTAATATTAAGCAACGGTCTTTCGCGGTCGATGTCCAGAAGAAAAGACGCAATATCGAACGAGAAAGAAAACAGCTGCAATACCATCGACAAGAACTCGCTCTATATAAGAGCTATCTATCAAGCAACAAAATCACTGGCAAGGCGTTGTGGCGTATGTGGATGTAGGTTGGCGGTGTCGACAGTCCAGCGATGCTATACTTAGTCGGAAAAAGATAGTACCAAGACTAGTTTTCACATAAAAGAATATTCGGATACCATCCACCCACCATATTTGCTTCAATGTAACTATGTACCTGGAATTAATATCAGTAATCAATCAGCGCACGTGACCCCAACCCCAAAACCCGTCGGAGATTACGGCGGTCGCAGCCGACACCGGTGAAGGTGAAGCGCGGACTCCGTTAACGCAGCATCAACATCTCTCTTTCTCTCGCTCAATTAACAACCATTCCAACACAGAAATAGAGTGAGAGAAAAGAGTGAAGTTCTGAAGTCACCATGGCCGCCGCTATCAAAGCTATCAACGCGAAGATTCGCTCCAACAAGGTGCTGGATTATTTCTTTTCAACACGTATGTTATCATCTCTCTCTTGGTTCTTGATCATTCTCAACGAGGATTCATTCTCCCTTTGAATCTGTTGAGATTGGGGTTGTTTATGGGATATCATCAGAAAAGCGCTTATGTTGTCTGTTTGATTGATGTTGTGTTTTACAAATCGCTAACTTATATATCGAATACATCCAGATTTCTGGGGCCCAGCCTCGAATTTCGGCATCCCAATCGCCGCTGTTATGGACATTCAGAAAGATCCTGAAATGTGAGATTTGCACCTTTCCCTTCTTCCCCCCTTCCGTCGATTATATTCGCGCAATTATGCCCCTCGTCGAGATGCCCGACAACAAACAAACATCAAGAATCAAGGCCGCTGATGGGATATAACAGTATCTCCGGCCCCATGACCGGCTCCCTAGTCGTCTACTCTGCCACATTCATGCGCTACGCCATGGCCGTCACGCCCCAGAATTACCTCCTTTTCGCCTGCCATGCGATCAATTTCACTTCGCAGACTATACAAGGATATCGGTACCTGAATTACTGGAAGTATGTTGTCTACCCCCTTCCAAGAAGCAAAGGAGTGAGCTAATTGATTACTGAAAAAAATAGCTGGGGAGGTCGTGAAAAAGCTCTTGCGCAAAAGGGTGTGTCAGAAGGAGCGGTTGCTGGTGCTCAATGAAAATAGATTAATTAAACTATGATTTCGTTTTTTTTTTATCGCGGGATTTGACCCTTGTTCAACTATAGTGTATAGTTATGCATAATATATTTATTTCTCTTTGGGGCTGCCATTTATCCATGGAACACGGCATTCAACAGCTTTGAGTATCTCTAATGATTCAAATATCTAATATCGTCCTATACACACAAGATCGCTCTTCTGTACTTCTAATGCAGTTCGCCGTCTTTCAATCATTCTTCTCAGTCAAAGGAAGCAATGAAATAGAAAGGAAGCAATGAAAATAGGGAGAAAACAAAAATGCTTCACAAGTTTCCAAACAGGCAAATGGAAAACAACAAAAATTGAGCAATGTAGAGCAGTATATGCAGAAAATGCCAAAAATACATTATTCCAGAAAAGGGGAATATCGTTTGCTCAAGATCAATCATACATCACAATACCCGGGAGCTTCTGGAGCCGGGGGAACACCGACCCAGTTATAGATGGTTAATGTTGTAGTGTAGATACAACATATCACGCCAATCACGGCCAAACCGATATCAGCAGAGCGCTGGAATCGAGTCGTTGCACATGCTTTAAGATGGAGTAAAGGCTATAATTCTGTGTTAGCATTGATACAAACAGACGAGGAAAAATAAACTTACAGGGTAGACATAGACAAGGGGTACGCAGGCAAAACTGCCAACGAGTGAAACAAACTTGTCAAGGTCTCCGGCACCACCCCAAGCCACAAACGCGCAGAACATGACAAGCAGAAAGCGGAAGAAGTTCTTCTTCCACTTTATGCCTGGGTTATACTTGCCGCTACGAGTAAACAGCTCGTTCTCGCAAATACGAATTGCGGGGAAGAGTTGCAGCGGCGTACTCAGCAAGATCGCCAATGAGTAGAGGAATTGCACTGCATTCACGAACTTGTCGTCTTGTGGAAGATTGAGAAGAACAACGGTCTTCGTAGAGGATCCATACGCAGCATAGCTGACAGCACCAGCTGATAAGAAGATAACGGTAATAATAATCATGACCGCAGCCAAAACTCCTGTAAACTTTTTCGGCTGCTTCATCGACTCTTGGATAGGAATAATGAGGCCGACACCTTCGTAGGTGAAAATTGCTGTACCAATGAACAGAGTCCATGAGTTGGGGTTGAACGCAATGATATCAGCAACCCCCTTTTGGTCAACAATGGTAGAGATATCGTAATAATAAAGGTAGATCAACCCAAGCATGATGAAAACGTCGGCAATGAGCGCAGTGAAGCCTAGCTTGCTGATATCACGGATCAACGATAGCGGAAGGAAGATGATCAGTTGCATGAGCACCATGAACTTGATATCAATATACGTCATACATTTGCTGACGGCCAGGATGAAGGCTTGCAAATTCTGAGACGTAAAGACGATGTATGCAGAAACGAAACCCAGCTGGCTAAGCACGATCGAGCCGAGGATAATTCGTCGCATCCATTTTCCGTACAAGACACCACCGATGTCACCAAAAGATCCTTCAATCTTTAGTCGCGAGTCAACCAGGAGTATGAAACAATAGAAGCTGACCAGAGAGACGACCAAAAGAACAATGGAGCTAAATAGCATCCCTCCGTTCAGGAAAGCACGAGGCAGGAAAAGAACACCAGTACCGACGAAAGATTTAAGAAGAAGCAGCGCAGCACCCATGGAGGTATTAGTCCCTTTAGGAGCACGCGCTTTATGTTGGCGTCTTTTCAGTCCAGGCGTGTCCGGGCGTAGCAAAGAAGTTTCTTCTCCGGGATGTGCTTCATCACCCTCCTCCCATACATCAGATGAAAAATATTCACCTGGTCCAAGAACTTCGTCGTCTTCCTCAAGTTCTTCACCGGCAAAATGACCATACAAAGTCAAGAACTCGAGAAAGTTGCTTGTCAAAAACCGAGGTTGGGCGGCCACTGGATATTGGCCATCATCTGATCCACGGGGGCCAGGGCTACCCAGTGTTCTCCGGAGATAATCTCTCCGAAATCCACCAGGAACTCGAATCGAGTTTATATTCATCGTTTCGCTCTCCGGTTCGGGTCTCTGGACCGTAAAACTGCGGCTTCTCGTCGGCCTTCTAAGCCCAGAAGCTTGAGCTTCGGCGTCTTCTGTCCAGCGATATACCTGTCTAGTCACATCACCACCTTGTAATTTCAAACTCGAAAATTCGTCATCATCAACAAAACCGCCAGCCGCATCGCTCGACGACTGCGATACCCGAATATCAAGATCCGGAGGTAGCACCAAATGCCTCCTCACAACTTCCGGGTCTTCAGCCCCTCGTACGCTTTCAGCTCCGTCGTCGGTCGCCTTTGGGTCGAATGACCCATAGTTTGAGCGCACGAGCTTGTCTAAGGACGGATATTCACGTAGGTCTGGCAGTGGTAATTGTCTCGGAGGTGTGCTAGAGGGACCAGCGCCAGAAATCGGGCCACGCGAGTCTTGAAGCGCTGAGGCTAGAGCCGATGGACCAGGCCCAGGAAGTGACGCTTTGTTATTTATCGTCGCGAGACTTTCATTCTGTGCGATGGGGGTGGCTATCTTTTTTCCCGATCTTACAGACGAAGGTGTTCCCGTGAATGAATTTGCGGGAAGCGGAGAAGCCAATCTGGCTATTGATGTTTCTCGACTAGGAGAAGAGGCACGAAACGAAGGGGGGATTGAACTTGGAATTTGCACCGAGCTTGATTTGAGGGAGGACGGTACCTCCTCATTGTTGTCCATGGCTTGAGTCGCAGGTTAGAGCGGCGGAGATGAGTCGCGCTGGATCTTCAGAAGGGAGTCATAAATGTTAATTGATACTGAAGGCGATTGGCACATACACAATCAGTCAAGGCTGGTATGGTGCCTGGTGATATGGATGGGTTTATATATTTTGTGTCAGGTGAACAATTGCTGGCTGAATTAGGCGGGTAGTCGATTCCGTCATTTTGGTAAATACATACGGTAAATTACCGTCAATACCCAGAGCTTATCGGCAGTTTGCCTTGTTTGTCTGTTACCGATCGACAATCTGCCAGCCTATCAACGGTTTCGTACGTTACGTATCTTTCAGCAGCTTCCACTTCACCGCAAGAGGGGGAAGAAGACGACTCAACTCATGTATCCCGCCCTTTCGTGACTCATAATGGTTTGCGGCTCTTTGAACTAGTCGGGGTAGAGTCTACTCATCCATCTGGTCTCTTGAAGGTTGTGTTTTGGTCTCTTGGTCGAGGAATCTACAGTGTGCGGAGTAGTATACGGCATGCATTGAAGACAATATACTTAGCTAAGGGAGTTCTGGATTGGATTGGATTGGAAAAATGGCCTCCGAAAACATTGGCCCATCTCACAGATCGGCCCGTCCTCGTCAACGGCCAGTTTTCTCAGCACGTTCGGCAGCAGAGGACGCTGGTAGACTAGCTCCTAGTGAGCCATCCCCAGAAACTCTTCGACGACTGCCTTCACCCTCAGAGAATCCGTATGCGCCTATGACATCGGCTTCGAGACTGTCTCCCAGAAACTTCACACTCACTTCTACCTTTTTCGATGGTGTTTCCCGGTGGTTCTCCCGCCCCGGGCCGGTTCAACGTGATCTTCACCCAGCCTCTACACAGTCGACCCTCGTGAATGATGCAGTTGTGGATGTAAGCTCTGACCAAAAGAAGGATCGTGGACGACTGCAAAACCTTCGTGCAGGCATGGCTGCTCAATCAAGTAAACTAGGCACTTTCTCTGGCGTCTTTGTACCGACTACATTGAACGTCCTGAGTATTCTTATGTTTCTTCGATTCGGATTTGTTCTTGGGCAGAGCGGTGTTCTTGGAATGATGGGTAGGTTTCCATCCGCCTCGTTTAACGTAGCTAACGCTCATGACTAAAGGAATGCTTGTCGCGTCATATATCATTGACTTGTTGACGACAATGTCCATCTCAGCCATTGCAACCAACGGAACAGTACGTGGTGGTGGCGCTTACTATCTTATATCCCGCTCTCTGGGCCCGGAATTCGGTGGTTCCATTGGTATAGTGTTCTATATGGGACTTATCTTCAATACTGGCATGAATGCTCTCGGATTAGTCAACTGCATTGTTGAGAATTTCGGAGTGCAATCCGGTTCTTGGTCGAGATTTCTGCAGGAAGGGTTTTGGTGGAACTACCTTTGGGGGTCAATCGTCCTGCTTGTCTGCACTGCAATCTGCTTTGCTGGTAGCTCCATCTTTGCCCGAGCTAGCAACGGGTTGCTTGCCATCCTTCTAATATCGACGTTTAGTATCCCACTCTCAGGGCTATTCCAGCAACCATTCAAGTCGAGTGAGTTGGGAGTTGAGTTTACGGGATTCCGCATGAGAACTTTTTTAGAAAACCTGAAGCCTCATCTTACCAAAGGCGCTGCTGGAAGCCAACTAGCGCGTCGAGAAAACTTCCAAGACCTTTTCGGTATACTATTTCCAGCGACTAGCGGAATATTTGCGTATGTTCATGACACCTAGAATATGACGAGCTTTACTAACTTGCTATCAGTGGAGCCAACATGTCCGGAGATTTGAAGAATCCTAGCAGATCGATTCCAACAGGCACGCTATCTGGATTGCTTCTGACTTTCTTTACGTATACCGCTGTGATCCTGTCGATGGCCGCTTCAATCACTAGACAGTCATTTTACAACAATGTCAACGTCATTCAAGTCGTAAGTGTCAGTCCCTGTCGGATGTTGTACCTACAACTAATTATTTACAGACGAATGTGTCTGAAACTATGGTGTTGCTGGGAGAATTTGCCGCTTCCTTCTTCTCGTCGCTTTCTGGTCTGATTGGCGCAGCCAAACTTCTGCAAGCAATTTCACGAGACAATCTAGTGCCGGGTTTGTCAATATTTGGCAAGGCAAGTACGAAAAGCGACGATCCTATATTAGCCATCATCTTCTCGTATGTCGTTGCACAAGTCACCATGCTTTTTGACATCAACAAAATTGCATCGTTCACGGCCATGACATATCTCATGACTTTCTTGGCTATTAACCTTGCTTGCTTTCTCTTGAAGATCGGCTCCGCGCCAAACTTCCGACCATCATTCCACTATTTCAACTGGGTCACAGCCGCATTGGGTGCCGTGTTCAGTCTCGCCAGCATGTTTTTCGTCGATGGGGTCTACGCTACTGGTTGTATTGTCATACTGATCTTTTTGTTCGTGCTAATTCATTATACTTCTCCCCCAAAGTCATGGGGAGACGTGAGTCAAAGTCTGATCTACCACCAGGTTAGGAAATACCTTCTTCGACTCAAGCAGGAGCATGTCAAATTCTGGCGACCTCAGATTCTTCTATTTATAAACGACATAGACGCTCAGTATAAAATGGTTCATTTCTGCAACTCGCTGAAGAAAGGAGCGCTTTTTGTTCTGGGTCATGTCATTGTGACTGATGACTTCACCAACGCAGTCCCGGAGGCACGCCGTCGACAGGCGGCTTGGACTAAGTTTATTGAGTACTCGAAAGTGAAGGCCTTCACAAATATCACAGTCGCACCGACAGCAGAGTGGGGAGTTCGCAACATTGTTCTGAACTCTGGACTTGGCGGTATGAGGCCCAATATCGTGATTATTGATCAGTACCGGCAGAAGCAAAGTATAGGAGATATCTTCCAGCGCAAACAACGTAGAAGACAGTCAGGGGCTGTTAACGTTGCATTGAGTCGCCAGGAGTCAGATCCAAGCGTTGATGAATCGGATTTGACAAGCCCCGCAAGTGCACGAACATACATCACAATCCTTGAAGATCTGTTATTCAAGCTACGCATTAACGTGGCTGTTGCCAAGGGCTTTGATAATCTGGAGCTACCTAATCCTCAGGGTAGAAATCAAAAGACCTTTATTGACCTGTGGCCTATTCAAATGTCGGCAGAGCTTGCTGCGGATCGACAGAGCAAGCAAAACGTCTTGACAACAAACTTCGACACATACACACTGATCCTACAGCTTGGCTGTATCTTAAATACGGTGCCGTCGTGGAAGAAGAGTTACGAACTACGTGTGGCGGTATTTGTGGAGTACGAGAGTGACATTGAGGAGGAACGCGGCAGAGTATCGGCTCTCTTGGAGAAACTTCGAATTGAGGCACAGGTGCTTGTATATTGTCTGGCTGGTGGTGATTTACAGACGTATCAAATCATTGTCAATGGTGATACATCTTCTGCAAGCGAAGAAATCCTGGGGAATGTGAACACCGTCCTCAAGGACGAGAGTTGGTGGCATGACATTCAAGATTTCCGCGACAAGACAAGCGGCAGTGCTCAACAACCCGGCCAGTCGTCTCGCGCAGCCGATCTCCTGGGCGGTCTATCTCACTGGCCTGTTGCGTCGTTTCAGCAGGGAGCGCAGCGTCAAGCAGTGCCGAGGTTTGAGGGGATCAAGAACTTTGTACGGTCTGACAGGCGACAGCGGAGGAGATCCATTTCTAGTTTCCGGGGTTTGAGCGTGAATATGGGTATGCAGACCAGCAGACTGCTTGATTCTATGGTGAATTACCAATCCGATGACAGCGAAGACTCGAGCAGCACCGAAGACGAAGAGCAGGAACCGTATGTGAGCGATAGCGAGGATGGATCTACGACACCACGTACTGGGGCCGCAACGCCAGCGATCAGGATGATAACAGATACACCGGAAAACCTATCGCGTAGCAATACATCGGTTATGGAAGCTCAAGGCTCGGCACAGGACGAAACAATAGAGCAGGATGATGCTGCACTTCGACCAAGTAGTGCCGGCAAATCAACCGACACCCTGACAGCTGCTGGTATTTCAGGACTGCGTACTTCGTCTCTCACACGGCCAATGTTGAGCCGTGCAGCGTCCGGAAACAGGTTCTCGTCGTCTCCTATTCCCGAAACAAGAGTCAACCAAACCGAAGATACAGGACCATCAATTATGTTCTCAGACTCACCACCACCACGACCAACTATTATTGATACCAACTTAACCTCCGATGACAATCAAACCCGCGAATCGATCTACACCCACCACCGCGCGTCAACCCATCAAGCCGACTCCTCTACTCCAGCAGCATCAGCATCAGCATCAGCAACAACAGCATCAGGCTTCCCGCGCCAAGCGGCCATGCCACTCTCATTCAACGACCTCCCCTGCCGCGCTCAACACCTCATCCTCAACGAACTCATAACACGACAAAGCCACGAAACAGCCGTAATGTTTACAACCCTCCCGTCCCCGATTGAGGGGACATGTCTCGACAACGCGGCTAGTGAAGCGTACGTTAGTGATATGGAGGTTTTGTGTAGGGGGTTACCGCCTTGTTTGTTGGTGCATAGTAATAGTATGACTGTTACTATGAATTTGTAACTCTTTTTTCCCCGTTCTGTTGTTCTTCGAAGAGCGTGTTTGTTTATTTGACGAGTTTTGACTATATTCATACGACATGGCGACCGCGTAAGGTAGGTATACGATTGATTGAGTACATATATGTAGAGGGATAGTTGCATATATGATACCAGGAGGAAGATTTATCATATTAGCCTATTGAGAATGTCTTCCGAGTTCCCAACATATTATTTAGTTATTCATGCATTCGCTTAAAACATGCACGGGACGTCAAACAAATATATAAATATATACACATCAATCAAATCAAATATGCCTGCAAAACCGAAAGAACAACCGAAATAGTGTCTGTCCCTTCTGACGAGGGTTATCATTTAGTCCACCCCCCAGCCCTCTTCCAAAACTTCCAACCTTCCCTCCTCTCATTGCCCAAGGCATGAACACCGACCAATCTCTCAATCCCCTCCACACCAACCGCATTCTCAAATTTCTGCTGATCAATCTCCTCCCCACCTTCCTCATCAGTGACACCATTCCTCAACACAGCAGGATACAAAACGCCTACTCCGTCGCCACCCAGCGTAGTCTCAAACTTCTCAAAGTTTTCGGCTGCGAGTCTTTCTTCGAGATCCTTGAGGGTTTGGGTCGTGGTGTTGGGTTTGATGAGAGTGATGGCGCAGCCGCCGCCGCCGGCGCCGGTGAGTTTTGTCCAGCCTATGTTTGCGTAGTCGACTAGTTCGCGGATGCGTTCGAGACGTGGGTGGGAGACGCCCAGAGAGACTAGGAGGCCGTGATTGATTCGGAATAAGGTACCGAATTCTTCTAGGGCTTCGTTATTGTTGTCTTCATCTTCAAAGTCGTTTTCCTTGATCATTTCGCTGGCTGACATGGTCACTTTATCGATTGTGTCGAGCATTGCTTCTGTGACTTCGGGATGGGTTTCGCGCAGTCTGCCGACTTTGGCGACTTCGACGGCTGTTGAGCGTGATTGCCGCGTGTTGACGAGGAGTAATGGTAATTCAGGGAATTTGTTTAATGGCGTAACGGTGGGCGGTTTGCTGTAATCGCTTCGTCGGAAGAGGACTGCTCTCCCCCCGGCGGACACTGTATTGTCGACTCCACTGGGGTTGCCGTGAATACACATTTCGCCGACAAAGGCCCATCTATTGATTCGCTCAATCTGCACTTCGGCCTCTTCGGGGGGCTGATCCGGGTGCGGTCCAGCCAATGTTCGGATTTGAAGTAACAGCGCCGCACTGAGACAGACACTCACGCTTCCGCTACTTCCTAGACCAGCGCCGATAGGGATTGTAGATCGTAACGTGTAAATCGCGGCGTGGGATTCAGGGGATCCCAGAGACAAAAACAGGTAGAGGAATTGCGCCGCAGAATTCTGATGGATTTTGCGAACGTCGTCCGGTTTATCGGTTGACACGGCGGCGGCGAGAGGTTGTACGGCTTGCACCAAGTCTGGATCCAGCTCGGTGACAAGGTCGTAGTACATCTTCTTCTTGTCAGGGTGCTTGAACACATTCCAAGGCAACGAGTCAATATCCCATGTATGATCCAACCCAATGTCGCGGAAGTTCAAAGTGACCGTCCGATGCGATTTGGAGAGTGTCGTGACGAGAAGATACGACCGTAACGAAATCGCAGCCGCCAGAGCTGCTTTGCCGTGAACGACGGCATGTTCGCCAAAGACGATGACTTTTCCTGGTGCTGAGACCATGAATGTCGGCGCCATTGGCGAGGATTGTTTGCGCTGCATTTGTGTTCGAGACATTTTCGCGTTTGGTGCCGTCGCGGTCACCGTCGTCGTCGTCGTAGTCGTCGAGGGAGGAGGAGAAATCTGTGTGTTCGAAGCAGAATCCGGGGTGGAAGTGGAGGTGGGAGTAAGAATGGTGCTGTCCGCACTACTACTGTCAGTGCTCTCGCCGGAGATGATGGTATGGCTCTTGGAGCGACTTTGCAATTCGCCGAGTGTCAATTGTTGCTTCTTATTGTTGGTATGGGATCTCTTCACGCTGCCGTGTTTCTTGCGACCTTTGCCATTGTTCATGTCGCGAAGGAAGAGAAAGTGGAATGAATGGGGATGAGTATTAAGGATTCATTGGTTACACGAGAGGAGGGGAATTGGGATCAAACGAGGGGAATGAACGGACAACCCTGTTGTGCAGTGATTGTAATGTACCTCAGATAATTTGTTCTTGCAAGCAGACAGAATCGCAACAAAAACACGTATCGCAACTTAATCCCAGTCCTTAAGGCCACAAGGCGACAAGGAAAGACCAAGTGGGCAATGCCTGAAGACTCAGGCCCAATCAGGCTGCTTCTGGCCCAACCTTAGCTAAGCCTCAGCTGAGCAATACTAAATGGCGCGCTTTCTATAGGCTGGTCGGACATACAACAGGCAACACCACCAGATTGCTCGGAATAATGCATAAACCAATAGCATCAAGTCAATACCTACATCCTGGTATCTCAGAAATATTACGGAAAATAACTAAAAAAGGGGGATCATCCCATGGTCGTCTCCCATCCATGGTCAATCATCACGTCCATCCAATATACATCGGATTCTCCCGCGTCCATTCTTCGCCATACCTCTTGCACCAAATCCACGCAGATATGGATCGGTTTAGGCGGGAGTACATGCAGGAATGAAGTCAGCCGGCCAAGGATGAACTTGCGCGTCCGAGAGACTTCAATAGCATGCGCGGACAGATTCAGCGAATAGTCACCTCGGCTAGGATCCAAGACTGGTAGTTCCATAGCCGGCAATCGAAGTTCGCTCGATGACGCTACAAGCAAGAATGGTTGTAGACATCTGGTTCGTGACTCTAAGGGGACGGTTTTTAGACGAGACATAGCCGTCAGGGCTATGGTAGTCAGCCATTCTGATTTCACATTTTCCGACAGGTCAGCCTCGTCTTTCTGTGGATCGTCCAAGTTGCTGAATATGTCAAAAGAGAAGTTAGTGCTGTTTGCAGCGTCTTCTGATTGATAAAGTAGATTTGGGTCTAGAGTATTCGACACATCTCCTCTGGATATGTTCTCGGCTTGTAGTCGATCGCGCAAAAGATCTGGAAAAACTCGATATAGCTGAAGAAGTCCTGTGTGTCGGTAGACTTCAGCCATGGCAATCAGATGCCATACAGGGGTATCATCGTCTCCAGGATTCACGACCTCCGTCTCTGCTGGATGTGCCAGGCTCAGCAGCCTCTCTTCCAGCTCTTGTGCTTCTCGAATTGCTTCTTGGGCCTGTTCAATATCTCTTTGCGAGGTAAAGCGTTTTGCGCGAACGCGCTTGCGTTCCCGTCGAACAAGCCGGCCAACCTTGTTGACGATAAATTGTGTATCACGTGCAATCCCCGTCCATGGATGCGGCACTTTTTGCGTCAAAAGCTGGTCGCTTCCTGCTTGGGGATCCAACCTTGCAGTCGAAGTTAATGTGCTGTTGTCTGCTACGTATGATAGTAGCATCTCCCAGTATATCAGTGCTTCTTCGAAAAACTGATAATTGTTGCGATTCGTCAAAAGAGAACCGCTGTTGATACCACTGGTGAGAGAGTTCAAGTGGTTGCGCAGAGTGTTGAAAAAGGATATACCAAGATCATTCGGGTTATGCCAGCTTGCCGTCTGACCAAGCATCAGCATGGCAAGCAGCGATTTATCGTCATGAGTCTCTTGGCTTTCCAGCAATGAAATGGCTTCCTTGCGCATTTTGAGTCCTATTGGACCGAACTGCGGGAAATCATCAACCAGCGTTGCGGCGGCCATGCTCTGTAATGTCCGGCACATAGCCGGCGAGGAGGCCCACAGCCGGGATACCGTCGTTCGAAACGGGTTCATATGACTGTCATAACTTGAGAACAGGCCGGCGACTTCTTTGAAATAGTACTCGACTAGCGTCGAGGACGGGTCTTCTAGCGTTTTGCGCGGAAGTGGTAGTAGATTAAACTGACCGGCTTGTGACTGCAAGTCAATCGGGAACTGACGCCTGAAAAGCGACGATGAAGAGGGGCGGCCATAGGACGATAAACTATTACTGCGCATTAATTGATTGTATTCCGACGGTCTATTTGGTCTCCGTCGATTGATATTCGAATCTGAGGGATGGTGATTATATTGATCCAGACCTATCGTTGACCTTGCGACTGACGGGGTGTCGAGGTGTTCCAATTCCGGCAGAGTCGTACTGAATTGATGGTCCAAGTGCTCAATATCGAGAGATTGATCCCAATCGTCCAGAGACGCTGTTACGCTTCCTTCGAATAACGAGGTTGGCGGCGATCCGGGGTTGGCATTTGGCACACTTGACGAGATGTCTCCAGGACTAGCAGCGAGCACCTTATCTTTTGGACTAGAGACGTCGTCGTTGGACGGCGTTCTGGTATGCGCGGCTTCAAAGACTTCATGTTTCGTAACCCAGCGAAACGGTTGGGTATATCCAGGGCATTTGATTCTCAGGCGGGTACAGCGTCCACATGCTGGGCGGGACTCGTCACATTTCAACTAGCGATAGTCAGGTGGAAATGCACCACAGGCTTGTTTGATCGCAGAGATTAGCATGTATTACCCTTTTACTCTTACACGTTGCACACCCATGTCGCGATTTCTTGATGCCACGCATTGCTGTTGGTGTCTCGGTGGTTATCTGGGGTGGTCCACATCCAATGGACGTAGTGGAAGCCACGAGTGTCACGACAGTCCAAGTTGGCAAGGACAGCAGGGATGGAGATCCACCACACGGACGATCCAACAACGGAAAGAGGAGGATCGCGCGAATTATGACTTCATGAGACTTGATCGTCTTCCGTTTCAAGACTCGCTAATACATAGTAGTAGTATGGAGTACGTAGTATCGTTAAGTTATCAGGAAAGCGGGGAGCCAATCCAGGAATGCCCAGTCTCGCGCATTATGTAATCGCAAACCAGAGGCAGCGTTCGCGAGGGCTTCTGATTGGCCACCGTTATGGAGCGCTCCCGCGGTGTAACCACTAGAATCTGCCAGATCGGGCCAGCCAGCGGGCGATTGGCTGGCCAGGCGAGTTGCGTAGGACAGGGAAAAGCTTGTCCTACAACCGGAAAAAGAAACGACAATCAACCCCTTGAATGCCAAGTGGTCTCCCCACGTCCTGTCCTCAATGGACGCCACGCCAGGGCTAGAAACTGGATGACGATTCATGAAACTGGTTACTGCAGTACGTAACTGTCCTATTCGCTGTACGGAGTATTAATATGTCTTAATATATGGACTCGTAGTCTCGTATTCACCGTTCGGCGTTCGCACTTCGCACCGTTTTCAGATTCTGCGCTGAGGCTGAAATGGTGGATCAGTTCTAGCAGGCTAGATCGTCCTGGGCAATGCTTCACGCTGATCGGGTGATGAAATTATAAAAATACACTCCGTAGGGACTGGCACATAATAAATTCCGTCGTGAATTAGGGTACGAGCGAGCAAACCCTGCAAAGAGGCGAGGCAACAATTGGGCTGACCCAGTGACCCCAGGACCCAGTTGAGGTTTAATTTTAGCCAAGTTAATTTAGTTTTACTATTACTATTCAGGAACTGAAGAATCAGCGTTCAGTTTCACGCATCCACCGTAGTACCCGCTTAGACGTTAGTGCCACCTGCAGAAAGTCTGAGCCTCCTCCTTCCTGTCTGTCTCGTGTCTCGCTGCCCCCTTCGTACGTACTACGTAGCGTTTTTCGTCATATCGCGTGACTCTGGCTCCCCTTCCTTCGTTCCTTCTTTCCTCGCCATGTCCTTCGTTCCTTCCAATTAACCAACCAACCAACCAACCAACCCACACTCGCTTTGATCTGTTAATCTGATCACCATCATCAATATTAACTATCGTCATTCTCATTATTTGCTTGCTTTCTCATCATCTCAACCATACACACTCGCTTGACCTTGACTCATTGAAACAACTTGGGAGGACAGATGAGGTGCCTTCAACTTTCTCAAGTCTCCTCTCCCACCGCCACATACTGATTCCATCATAACCGTGCATATATTCATAATGAGACTTCTCCCCTTTCGGTCCCCTGGCCTGCGGCCGTTCCTTCTTTCCTTCGTCGTTGTACTCACATTTGCTTCCAAAATCTTGCATGTCATTCAGCATCTTCGAAGCGTTCCCACCTCATCTTTTTTCTTCTATCTACCCACTTTTTTCATCACTGATTTTCTGGTTTCGATCTTTGCATGGCTGGCGTTGTGGAGGCTTCCCGGTTCCTGGGGAATTGCTGGCTTGGTCGTTGTTGCTTTCATAGGGTAAGTTTTCATCTTCGTTTCTTCAGCATCGTCTAACCATGCAATATTAGTGCCATTGATCTTGGTGCTGTCTCGTCTCAATATGGTTTTTTCTATGTCACTCATGCCGAGGTGCGATGGAATGCCGCATCAAGCCTCGCCACTGATACGGCAGGACTCAAACTGCTGCTGAGCGGGTTGATGCCTGTGTTTGCATTTGGCACACTTCTCCTCACTCTCTGCTGGATTTTGGCACCTCTAATCTCTTTCATCTTCGATTCATGGCTCAATGCTATTGGCGATGCCTTTATCGGGCTATCCTGTCGTTCTCGCAAATACCTTCCTCTCACCAATGAGCCCAAGCAACCTAGACAGCGGAGATATACCGCACTGGCTATTACCGTGGTTGCCTTATTCATTGTTCTATGCATTGACATCTACCGACCCACCGTGCCGTACGACCATATGTCCGGCACCGTGCCGTTCACACTTGCCGCGGCCTTTCAGAATCGGAACCGAACTTGTCTCTCATCGGACCAACAGCCCTTCCCGTTGTCCGATTTGGTTGCAACTAACTTATGGGAGCCCGAAAAAGGTCGATACAAGGGTTGGAAGCCCGGCTTTCAGCCATCTGTAGCCGATTTGACCAAGGTAAAGGCACCATCGTGGGCTCCTGAAACCTGGCCCGAGGGATTCGGAAGGTGGGCAGGAAAACCCAAGAACTCGACGAAGGATGCCTTACTAGCTGTGACCGATGCTGTATGCCCCGGCGGTAACTCTTTGCACAACACGTACGACCCCATGCTAGATCCCATGCGTATCACCAACTTGGATCTCGATTTGTTGGCTCCGGTCCAGAAAGCATTTAAAGACCACGCGGTTCCAATCAAACACGTTTTTCTAATCGAGATGGAAAGCGCACGAAAGGATATATTCCCGTTGAAATCGAATTCGCACCTGTACCAGCAAATCATAGCTGCTCACGAATCGGCGAGCCAAGAGGATCTTCACAAACTCAATTCGAGACTGGCTGCCATGACGCCGGTTGCCGAACAAATCACTGGCGAATCTGGAAACTTCAACCTAAAATCTGATGAACTGCGAAACAACCTCACCTCCGAATCGTGGAAGGATCCGTCGGCGCCTGGAATGGGCGGTATCAACGTGATCGGTGCTCTCACTGGAAGCAGTCTTTCTTTCAAGAGCGTTGTGGGCAGTCACTGTGGCGTGGGCCCCATTCCAGTAGATTTTATGTTTGAAACAGATGCCGAGGTCTATCAGCCATGCATTATGCATATCTTGAAGCTATTCAACCAACTCAAAAAAGACGGCCAAAAAGTGTCGACAGATATGCGCTCACAAAAGTGGAGATCCGTCTTTATGCAGTCGATCACTGGAGAATTCGATAACCAGGTGAAACTGAACCAGCAGATTGGATTTGAACAATCTATTTTCAAAGAGAACATCAACACTGCATCTGCGAAGCACTGGCATAAAGGCATGAAAGAGATCAATTACTTTGGGTAAGTAGACTTTCTTGTCCTTTCTTGACACGGGCTAATTTGATATCAGGTATGAGGAGCCAGAAATTTATCCTTACCTCAGGGATGCCATAGAGAATGCCAAGGCGAATGGAGAAAGACTGTTTCTTTCGCATTTCACAAGCACGACCCATCATCCGTGGGGACTTCCGTCAAATTTCGATGTCGAGAATTACTGGCCGCGCACCCGCCTTGCGTCGGAACACCAGCCTAGTAATAAGTATCTCAATGCTGTGCGCTATGTCGACAAATGGCTTGGCAATGTCATGGAGCTCATTGAAGATGCTGGAATCGCGAATGAGACGTTGGTGGTGTTCGTGGGTGATCAGTAAGTTCGGTTTGGTTTGCTTTCCATTGCAGTTGCTAACAGATCTAATAGTGGACAAGCCTTTGCCGAAGATTCCCATATTATTGGTACTTTTGAGAATGGCCATATCAGCAATTTCCGAGTCCCTTTAGTATTCCGTCACCCACTACTCCCCCGTCTTGACGTGCACGCCAATGCAACATCCATGTCTATCCTACCTACAATCCTGGATCTGTTGATCAACACGAATTCACTGGACGACGTTGACAAGAACGTTGCTTCCGATTTGATTCACGAGTACGAAGGTCAATCATTATTGAGGCCTTACCAGGAAAGTCACAACGGTCGACAAGCGTGGAATATGGGTATCATCAACACCGGTGGTACTATGTTAAGCGTGGGGTCAGCAGCCTCTCCTTACCGACTTATTCTACCCCTGACCCGTGAATTCACTTTTATCTTCTCGGATTTGTCGCAAGATCCGTACGAAACGGATGTCGTAGAAGACTGGGACTTCTATTCCCTGCTTCATACCGTTAAGAGAAAATACGGCCAAGATGCAGCGCACTGGCTGAAGGAGGCCGAACAGGTCGGCAGATGGTGGGTGGATGAGAAAAAGCGACTTTGGAATTATCATGATGGATGATACCAGTAAATATTTAGTTCATGTACAGTATACGAGTTGAATTTACATAATGGAAGTTATGATATAGTATAAAAGAGGATTCTGATTTTATCATAAGAAGTGATGCCTGAGGCCGTAGCCCCACCCGGCAAGGACGATTCTTTGTTTGGCGGAGTGGTCCATCAGAACAATCGGATGCAAGACTTGGATGATGAAAGAGAACAATACTTAGGATTCTCCTCTATTTGATGGTAGTTGTTCAGATTCGTTGTTTAAATACTTGACATTTCCCTTGTCGAGCCTTTCTTACCCCGCTCACCATTGCACGTCAAAATCAGACACCACTCACCGAACCTGTAAACCAAACATAGGTATCTATCTACCTAGGCATACAACACAACATGGAAGAAGGAAAATACAGCACATCCCCCGAATGGGCCGACGTCCAACCCATCCCTCTCGACGATGGGTCTCAAGACGGCGAGGGTGCCATTCCGCTAGCAGCCATTGCCTACAAACCGGAGTACTTGGAGGCGACATCCTACCTTCGGGCAGTCATGGCTGTTAATGAGATGTCGGAGAGAGTGCTGCAATTGACTGAAGACGTGATTATGATGAATCCTGCGCATTATACTGTTTGGTATGTCAATCGTATACTCGGAGAAACGGATGTGTATGCTGACTATAGGAGATAAGGCTGTATCGAGCAAAGATATTATTTGCGCTGAATAAGGATTTGACACAAGAATTGGTCTGGTTGAATAACGTGTCTCTCAAATATCTCAAGAATTACCAGATATGGTATCTCCTCTCTCCCTTTTACTCTTATACATGTCATGACAACAACTGACGTGGTAAAGGCACCATCGTCAACAACTCCTCTCATCAAAAGAGCACTTCCCAACCCTGCCAACAGGCGAACAGGACTTTTTAATGCAAATGTTCGACTCAGACTCCAAAAACTACCACGTCTGGTCATACCGACAATGGCTCGTACGACAATTCAATCTGTGGGATGAGCCGCGCGAAATCGCCGACGTTGATTTCTTGTTGAATCAAGACGTGCGAAATAATTCGGCGTGGAATCATCGTTATTTACTACGGTTTGCGCCGAGACAAGGGGCTGAAGCTGCCATGGCAGATGCTATTACTTCTTCTACTGCATCTTCGTCTTCTAAGTCCGGGTCCGGATCCGGAAAAGGTCGTTTGGATGTTGTTGATGAAGATGTTGTCGATGCCGAATTGGAGTATGCGCAGAAGAAGATTCTGCTTGCGCCCGAGAATCGGAGTCCATGGCTGTATGCCCGTGGGGTGTTGAGGGCTGCAGGACGGCCGTTGTCTGAATGGAAGGGGTTTGCGAGTCGATTCATTACTGAGGAGATCAGCAGTGGAGTTGTTGTGCATGTCAAGAGTAGCCTTGCTTTGGAATGGCTGGCTGATGTCTTTTGTGAAGAGGCCCAGGAATTCGCGGCAGACGGGGATGGGAATCAGAAAGAGAAATTGGATGAGGCAGTGAAGATGTTGACGTTGTTGAAGGAGAGATATGATCCTATACGGAGGAATTATTGGGATTATAAGATTGGTCAACTTTCTGTGTCAGTTTAGTCGAATGTAATATTTTGCAATTGCAAGAAGATAGTACAGTAAAACCTGTTTATAACGAAATAAAAAAAAACACTATGGGAGCCCACTCGGGATCTCGTTATAGAGTAGAAATTCGTTATATCCGTCGACTTTACTATGTAACCATTAATTCCCAGGATTTTCGAAATTCGTTTTAGAGCAGATATTTGTTAGACTTCGTTATATCCAAATTCGTAATAAACAGGTTTTACTGTATATCCATCGCTGGAATGAACATGTCAAAAGACAAATCAAACCCAACCATTGGCAAGTCTCTCTCTCCATTCGTTTGCCATCCCCGTCGTGACGTTACTCCCACCGCAGACGATAATGACCACACGACTCTGGGGCGTGAGGTTAGGGACCATCTTTTGCAGGTACGATGTCGTCAACTGGTCGGATAGGAGTATATCGCTCTCTGTATCGGATGACGACGACGACGACGACGAAGCAGAGGACGTAACTCCACTATCCGAAGCACACAACGACGGTGATCTAGTCCCCTCTTGATCATAATACCCTTCATCTTTGCCCACATCTTCTCTAAGCCTCTTCCGACTCTTCGATTTCAGACATGTAGCAGAAGCATCCCCAACAGCAGCCTCAATACAAACGCCACAGGCCAATTCAACAAGTATCCTCTCCTCATCGGCCAACCTCAAACAGCCCCTCGCAGCATCCGCATCCGACAACACGGCACTATGGATTTTGATCCCCGCCGGCGGAGAAACGCAACAATACTCGAATGTTCTCTGCGAGACACGGACGCAAGCCAGCGAGACGGCCATGGAGGTGATTTTGGGTAGTGTGACGAGTGACCCGGATGAGATGGCCAGGTTCATGGATTGAGTTCCGTCTGTTTCGACGGCGAGGATGTGTATGTCGCTACTATTGTTTTGGCTGCGACGGCGGCGCTGGATACCTTGTATCAACCCGTTGATTAACCCGCCGCCACCGACGCTGCAAATCAATGCGTCCAGTGGAAGCTCTTCTTCTTCTTTTTCTTCTGGTAATTGCTCCGCCAATTCATCAATAATAGAACTATTCCCCTCCCAAATCGCCTCATGATCAAACGGATGTAACGCAATTTTCTTTGTCTCTTCTTCTTCTCCTCCTTCTGCCAACAAAATATCTCTCATATACTCCCCCGCTGCCGCAATCGTATCCCCAAACTGAATCACCTCCGTCGCCCCCGCAGCACGCAACTTGTCAACCATGAGTCGAGACGTGCTCAGCGGCAGCACCACTGTACACGGATACTCCAACGAGCGAGCGGCACAGACAGCCGCGAGCCCAGCGTTGCCGCCGGAGTTGATGAAGAAGTGTAAATTCTTGTTTGTGTTGAGGGGGTCGTTGATGTGGTGTAGGATTAGGGAGCCTATTGCTCTGGTTCATGTCAGATCATTATCATCATATTATCATCACATTTGTCAAGTATGGGTGAGACATACCGAGATTTAAACGATCCGCTGGGTTGCAGGTTTTCGAGTTTGAGGAATATCCTACTATATTCGTAGTCAGTTATCTCTCTCTCTCCGGAAATAGTCAGGAAGAATAGGGGACATACCAGCCAGCCTTCTTCGACAAGATAGTAGACTCTATAAGCGGAGTCTCGATCCATGGCCTGGAGGTTTTCGGCTTATACGCTGTTTTAGTTGTTGTTGTTTTTATATCTGTATTGTTTGAAGATAGGGGCTGGCTGAAGTTCTGGGAGGTGATTTCTCCAGTCATTGTGTAGGAACGATCTTTGGAACAAAACAGATTCAAGAAAGTTATTTTGAGAAGGGCAATATATCAATTATTTATGTCGTAAAGAATAGTTGTAAATGTATGATAGGGCTGGGGTATACAGAGACGAGTCTCATCATAGATCTACCATACTGCCAGTACCTCGGTACGTTGTCCCTATCTATATGTATCAACAAATCTAGATCCCTTATTACGATAACACACACACCCATAAATCAAGTAAAACAGCCCTGAGATACACACAACTCCAACGGAAAACCCGGCAGCCCATAAACCCAAACTGATCCGTTATCATTCTTCTCCAACGGCTGCTTACGGAGATACACGGCTCCAGGGCTCCCCCCTCACGAAACTGGATATGTACGTCGTACCAAGTATGTATAAATCTCTATGAAATGATACAGTAGAGAGAGATAGGGCTTTTTGTGTAATAGGCTGATCCCCTATCATCGGAAAACTTTCGTTCTCCGCGGAAAGGATACTTTCCGTTTTTCTTTAACCCTAGTCTTCTTGTAGGGATGGGGTTTTCCGGGGGGAAATTCGGTTCTGTTTCTTTGAAGCAGGGTGATATATGTATGGTATCATTTGGGTGGATTCTATGGGGTAATGGATTCTTTCTTTGGATGATTGATTGATGTGGTAGGTCCCTAAGGGATGTGCCGGGTGTAGCCGTTTTGTTTGCCTCAAGATTCGTTGATGGATAAATTGTTAGTAGTTGTACAGAAGGGTGATAATTACATTGTATTGTACATGACTGTATGAATAGTCCAGGACCTAATCCTCAACCATAAGCGGCGGAAACAGAAGATCACGCTTATCAACCTTCGCAACCTGTCCATACTCATAATCCGCCCCGTAACTTGCAGCCGCAAACCCGCGTGCAGCAGCCTCCTGTCTCACGCCTATCCGGTCCAGGATCTCAGAGGCGCTTTGCGGCACAAAGGGCTGGAGCAGAATACCTGCCATGCGGAGGTATTCGCTTACATTGTAGAATACGCGATGGCATCGGCTGAGATCGTCTTTGTGTTGCCAGGGGGCTGAGTGGTGGAAATAGTTTTGTGCCTGTATATTCACGCGATAGGTAATTAGTGATGGCCAGTTAGAGGGGGTGACAGGAAAGTTACCTTCATGGTCGCATCTACAATCTCGCGAAGAGCGGCCTTGGAGTGGAATGCTTCCATATTTCGTTCGACGATTTTCGGGAACGTGTGCAGATATTTCTCGAATTCAATATCGTATTCGTTCGGTTCCGTCGCGAATCCGGATCTGGCTGCCTCTATACTGGGCCGCAATTGCATTTTCGTGAGACCCATGAGGCGTTGGTATACATTGCCCACGCCGTATTGTAAATACTTCTTATAGTCGTTAACAATGTTGCCGTTGTCATAGTTCGAGTCATCGTCCAGTGGACCGCGAAGAGTGAGGAAAAACCGCATGATATCGACCGAAAACCGATCAATGGCGAAAAACGGGTTGACAACGTTGCCGGTGGATTTGGACATCTTCGCTTTGTTCATGGTCCAGTGGCCATGGACGAGCACGTGTCGAGGAAGAGGCAAGTCGAGTGCCATGAGGAACGCCGGCCAGTATATGCAGTGGAAGCTGGGCCTGTAAGTCTTGTTCGTGGTCAAGCAAAAGGTGAGCACCTACCGAACAATATCCTTGCCAACAACGTGAAGATCAGCTGGCCAGCCCAACTCGGATTCCTTTCCTGGTGGGAATGGATAACCGGCTTTTGTCAGGTAGTTGATAAGCGCATCCAGCCAGACATATATCGTCTGAGAATCGTCTCCAGGCACTCTGACACCCCAAGACAGACGCTCAACCGGTCTCGAAATCGACAGATCCTGCAACCCAGCCTCAACGGATTGTTTAAGGTTGATCATATGATTCTTTGATAATATAAACTTGGGGTTCTGCTCGTAGAACTCGAGAAGCCGGTCTCGAAAGGCGGATAGACGGAAGTGATAATTGGTCTCTGATGACCATTCGACTTCCTTGCCGGTTTCAGTTGAAACCTGCCAACGTTAGCATGGCTTACAGTTTCAAAAAAGAAAGACATAATACCATGCGTTTTCTGCCCGTTGCCGGATCCAAAGATGGCTCCACCTGTGATTGAGGATAGAACGCTTCATCGCTCACGCTGTACCAGCCTTCATGCTTCTTTGTATATATATAGCCCCGATGTTGTAACGATTCCCAGAAATATCGTACAGCGTCCTTGTGCGCTTCGTCCGTAGTCCGTATGAAGTGATCATTGCTGATGTTTGCTGCTCTCGCCAGATCCTTGAACGTCTTACAATTCATGTCGCAGAAGGATTGTGTTTCCATCCCGGCCTGCTGGGCGGCCTGTTGTATTTTGATTCCGTGCTCGTCTGTGCCGGTTAGGAAAATGGCGTCTGTGTTGCCTTTGAGTTGCTGCCATCGTTTGATCACGTCGCCGAGGACCATGGAATATAGGTGACCGACATGGGGGGCTAGAATTATAAGTTGGCAATTAGCCGGCAACAAAAAAAATATAATCGAGGTATTCACCAGCATTCACATAGAAGATTGGTGTCGTAATATAGAACGGCTTCTGTGAATTGGCTTGCGTCGAATGTCCTGCCGCATGTCGACGTTGACGCGGAATCGAATGTCTCCTCAACGAGGATGACAGAGAAGATGTGAAGGCATGTTGTGGAACAATCGGACGCGAAGTCGCCAGACACCGAAATGACCTCGGTAATGTCGCCATTGGCAGAGTGACTGGCTATGAACGCATCGTAGTCAGCTGTGTATTTGGATGAACAATGAAAGTTGCGGCGAGCAGTCGACCTCCGAGGTGGTCCAAGCTCGGGCTTCTTTTAGTCGCTTTTTCTGTCCCGCTTAAGATCGCTCTCTTCAACAAATTATTACTCCCAGCCTTTCTTCATTCTTTCACGACTCTTAAACATCTACTGGAGGTTATCACAAGGATCTTGATATAGACGCGCAAAATGGCAACTCCAAAAGATGACATGCTCACCAAAGTGTCTACAGAAGGTGAGTCGCATCACCGCGTTACCCGGATACAATCTAATAATTTCTAGGAGCAACTGATTTCGTTCAACTCTACCATTCGGCCCTCTCGTCAAACAAACGCTCGATAGCCTCATTCTACAGCTCCACGCCAACCAACATCCTCTTCAACGGAAACGTTATTGCCGACGGTGCCGCGGTCGAAGACATCTTTACTAACCAGCTACCAACAACACGCCATGATATACAGTCTGTCGATTGCCAAATTATAAACAAAGCCTATCCTACAACCACCCCCGGTAAAACCGCTAGAGAGAACGCCAAGAACATTTCCATGCTGGTGATAGTGAGCGGCTCGGTGCAGTACGGAGGCAAGGACTCTCCGCAACACGGATTCAGCGAGACGTTTGTCTTGATACCCAACGTGGAAAGCAAGGAAAAGAATCGAAAGGATTGGCTTATTCAGAGTCAGAATTTCCGATTAGTCGTTTGATCGGGCGATCTGAGGAGTGCACCGACGAATAAAATGAAGACGCAACTCTCACTGTCAGGGCGAAATACAACAGCAAACGTATATATACAATAATACTTGTGATTTACGTCTCAACTCCTCGTTGGTCGCAAGTTCGCTTTGACGCGTTCTATGAGTACTTCTCGGGATGCGTTGTCTGAGGGCATAAGATTTCTCTACAGAGAGTCAGCGTCATCCATGGACAATGTTACGCAATCTGGCTTACTGCTCGAAGCCATCTTTTCAGCTCTTCTGTCGTCCATTCATCGGGTTCTACGAAGTCAAGTCAGAACAGGCTATCAACAAGTGAAGTGATTCGACCAAAACGTACCTCCTTTAGGATCTGGTTCGGCGGGAAACATGTCGCTGCCCCATATCGACCAAGCAGATACGGCTGTAACGATTCCGGCGAAGCCTGTTATGGTTAATACGATCTTGTTCATGTATGCGAGTTTTGACGAGAACATACCGAGAAGAAAGTTCTACAAAGTGTTAGTTAGATGTGACAAAAAGGCTGGGATATGGTTCGCACCTTGGAAGTTAGAGCTTTGTCTAACTGAGTTGGCATTTTGATGTTTATTCTCTTTAATCGACCAATACTCCTTAAGAATAGTGTATGTACTATAAGACTTAAGAAGAGTGTATGTAGCTATAAGAAGTGAAACTTGTCAAGATGAAGAAGCAGGCAGCTCCATTTATCTTATCAGTCCCCGCATATCAAATTCAGGCCTCAGGCAATCATATACACCGCCACAATTCAGACCAGCACCAGCCACCAGCCACCAGCCACACGAGGGCTCGGAGCGCAGAAACCCTAATTTCCGGATCGGATCCCACATTCGATCTCCATCTCCATCGCAGCTGTTGGCCCAGTCCGACGACGTCAGGTTGACTTCCTTTTGTTTCAAAGATAACACATCCCCTCGATCTTTCGAACACCCACACATCCCATCAAGATGCCTTCCGAAGTCTCCGATATCAAGCAGTTCATTGAGATCTGCCGCCGGAAGGACGCTTCCTGTACGTTTTCTACGGTCTCTACGGTCTGGAGGGAATGGGTTGAATTGTTCGACTAGTATTCGTCTTACAGTTCCGACTTCAATTCTCCCATCCCATCTCTCTCCGACCTCTCAATCTGAAAATCTTATACTAATCACATTCATCGAAAACAGCCGCCCGGATCAAGCGCAACCGCAAGACCAGCCAGACCAAGTTCAAGGTCCGCTGCGAACGATTCTTGTACACCCTTGTCCTCAAGGACTCCGACAAGGCCGACAAGCTCAAGCAGAGCCTTCCTCCTGGTACGATCCGACCCCGTTGAATAATCTACCTGAGTTCCTGGATATTAATGAATGAAACAGCTTTGAAGATTGTCGATGTCTCCAAGGGTTCCAAGAAGAAGTCCACTTAAACAACGCGACGATGGAGTTGATTTAAGGAGGATGGGAAGTCGAAGGATGTGAAAGGATGTGCGGCAACGATACCAGAAATCATTCGAATGGGACACGGCATGCCCGTCATGACAAGACAACAGACATATTGCAAGAATAAATGTCAATAACATCGATGTGCAAGAGATTATCTGTCTTCTTCGATCTTACATGTGGATATATGTGAGGATCCATCGATTTGGTCTCTAGCATTCTAGGGCCAGGAACTTATTTAACTATCAAGTTTCCAATCACAAGACAAGAATAAAAAAAAGTTCAAAGAAACAGTGCAGTCCTATTGTACCAGTATATACAATCATTCACCCCCGTAATACACCTCGGTATACCCCTTCAACTCATATTTATCCGCCAACCTCCCAACAGCATCCACATCCAAACCATACCGTCTCAACTCAAACTCAGCAAAATAATTCGGTTCCTGAGATCTCTTCACAAACCCCAAGGACTCGAAAAGCGCCAAACTGCGCGTATTATCTTTCCCAATCTTGACACTCAGACACTTTAGTATTCCTTTTTTCGTACCATCATCTGCTGCTCGAAAAAATTCATCCATGATATCCCCCTCATGACTAACAACATACCACAAAAACGTCAACAAAGCCGCTCGTCCAAGGCCTTGCCCTTGATTCTGTTTTTCGGCTATCATTAATTCGATTTCGCCTATTACTTTCTTTTCTTCATTTTCGTCATCACCACCACCACCATCATCATCGTCGTCATCATCAAGGCGTAGAAATAGATTAGTATCACCAATCATCCGATCTGGCGCATCATCTTCATCTGATAATGACAACAACGGCCCTTCGGAAGACGAGCCAGAAAAAGAAGATGGGACGGATAATGGCAGACAAGCAATAAACGTCAATTTATCCGCATCTTGTCTCCATCTTTGTTGCATGGAGTACTCCTCTTCTAGGGTTAGGGGTTCGGAGGCTGTTGCTTGTTGGATTTCCTAATACATTTAGTTAGAACATGTATAAATTTCGAGTGGGGGAAACTGACCTCATCTTTCATCCATTCATGGTATTTGAGTACGTGTCGTTTGGAGTATGGGACTAGTAGAATGGTTGATGTTGAGATTGCTGTGATGGTGAACTACGGATGAGCGAGCGTTCTGATGGGGAGGGGAAGTCAAAAGAAAAAAATTAATTTTTACCTGTGGTTGCGTTTAGAAGCATCTTCACGATTGACAGTTGGAGTATGATATAAATCGATTTATCAGGTTGGATTAATTGACAGTTGCATATAGGAATAGATTGAAGGTGGTAGACGATGTTCAAATTGAACATCTGAAGAGTGGAGTCATGTCGACCAGGATTTATTGGATGGTACATTCAGTGTTATTATACTCAGGAGTCAGGATAAACCCAAAGCATTCATGATTCGTGTCGTTATCCTATACCTATAGCTAATTGACACATTTTCTATTTGGATTCCTCTTCCCCGGAAAATATCTGGAACTTTACTACCTCCACTTCCAACGTTTCCGAATCCACCAGAATCAGCTCTCCCGTCTCATGGAACTTGGGTATTGAGACCAAGCGCACACGCGTGGCTAGAGGTTCATCCGGAGAATTGCTCATCTCTGTATCTGGTCCATCTAATCGAAATGGTGGCTCGCTTTCCACAACGACGGTCTTGAAGTGAGGCTGGTTTCCTATAAAGAACAGATGCGGACAGGCCTGAATGATGAATGGGTCATGTGTCTGGAAAGGATAGCACCCTGATAGCTATGTTAGAAAGGGCAGGGCTTTTGTGTATGCGAAGGAAAACTCACACAATGTGTCAGGAGCTGTGGGTACTGCACATCTCCATCGAAGCATGGCTTCCATAATCCGAACGCTAGTCTCCCCATCGCCATCACCGTTTGTATTCCCATCTTCATCCGCAAAGTCTAGATATCGAAGAACATCATCCACATTCTGACCACTGCATCCCCAGAATCGCCAACCGTCGACGTAGCCTTCCCAGGGATTCGTGACATTGTCAAACCAGCCGGGTTCGACGCTTGTATCTCCTGGTAGGCCATCAGAGCAGTATGTTTTGGCTCGAGGCAACATTGCTCGATGTATTCCTTGCTGAGGTAACGAGAAATTTGCAGGATCGTTTTCTCCCGGCATCAATGTCACGGGCAAACTCGGAAGTAGTTCCGAAAGGAAATTGTCAAGATGTGTTATAGGAGAGGCATTATAGGATGAAGCATCGTAGCCATATTTCTTTGGCGCTTTTTTCTTCGCGGTTGCGTCTCCGTTCATACCTGCTGTTGCAGTTATTGTTTCCACGTTGCCCAACGAGTTGCCCGCAATGATCAATCGAGATATCCTCGCAGGAGACTTGTCTTCTTCACCACCAGGCCCCGTATAGCCTAGTAGATAGTCTGTCAATAGCTCCAATGTTAGAGTATCACTCGACGATCCGGTTATGCCTAGCCCGCTAACGAATGCTATTTTTGATGATTTGCCGCTTGTATTCTCGATTCGTTTTATCGTGCTCTCTGTCTTGTCTGTAGGTGCCTTTTCCCATCTTGGCGGTTGCGCTGGGAAATCAGGGACACTGATATCAATGACTTCGAAATCGCCATTCGAGTTCTCTGTGCCCAAAACTGAGATAATAACACCAGTCACTAAATGCGTCGTTCGAAGCATACTGCCCGTCATTCTGAGACGACCGGATTCATCTTCCAGCATGACTTGTGTTTTGTCTGGATTCGAGGGATCGATATAGGTTTGTCGGGGAGGGGGTGCAGCGGCGTAATTCTAATCAAAAATCCAATCAGTCCAATGTTTTCATAGCTCCAACCACTCCGTCAACTTACGTCTTTTGCCACATCGTCAAGAATGTTAGGTTTTAATGGCATGTCCATATAGACCGTACCAGTAACCCAACACAAAGCTCCTTGTCGTACATCCAGCACTCGGTCCACTTTCCGTGCCTTCTCTCCGGCAATCTACTGATTGTGAATAGCCCGACCAAAAAAAATTCCGGCACATTGAGATTGCCTACTGTGAATCCATCCCACGCCTCTCGTGCAACTTTATCAGCGGCCGGCTTCAGCTTGGCCAAACGTAAGAAATACAAATCGCCATATTGTTGTTGATACTGCCGCGAATCGGCTTTGGGCAATTCAAAGGTATGAAGCGGTGTATAAGCTGAGGGAGCGCGATATTCAGGTTGATGTTCTTCGCCGCTACAGATAACTTGATTAGTTTCGGATTCGAATAAACGGCGGGGGTGATTACCTCGGCGGCTGAAGAAACTTGTCGCTCTGAGGTTCAAGATTCATGCTGACAGGATCATCATCTAGAAATGGTAATCTTCATCTGGAGAGACAGGTGTTGAAGTCGTTAGTCATTTGTTGATGAGATGGTTAAAGCTTTGTGAAGTAGGTATGCGGAGGAGGTGGAGTCCGTACTTAACGCGGCAGGAACGCGTTTTTTGGCGTTTCTCCCATTCCGCCAGTCTAATATTTCTACATCACTTTCTCAAATATATCTTCTTCTCTCTCCCTAAAGTCCTAATAGTTGGGCATAATTTGTTTGTAACATTGCCTGGATCAGAGAACACAGTTGTCGGTATACAATTCAGAGCTGTCAACAAGCCGCCGAGAGACCCTGATGAGACGGACATCTTAATAATGACAGACAAAGAGCTGGAGTCAATCACCAATATCCGTTTTCGTTAAGTTATGCTACGCTACGCATTTTGTCAGTGATCGACGTGATAAATGAACTCTTTGAATAGCTGCAATGCGTGCCTCGGAGTGCTGACCTCGGCTCTTTGTCTTCGTGAGGGGAACCTCTAACTACTCCACATGTTATATATCAATCATTCTTTGTTTCAAGCTTCAAAGATACCCTTGCATATTCAAGTTTTCCTTTAAAACATTGGTCATCGCTCTAACCACCGCATCCCTCTCTCTCTCTGTGCAGCAGTGTAGACTGGCGCCTGAGAACTACATAGCAATCACACCGCCGCTTTACTCTAACGCATATTCAATATGTCTGTACATACACCACTATGCGACTTGCTAAATATCGAACACCCCATCCTTCTGGCCGGTATGGCCAAAGCATCCGGCGCCGCACTTGCAGCCGCAGTATCTAATGCCGGCGGCCTCGGAAACATAGGTGGCCTGGGCTACACCCCAGAGCAGCTCGACGAAATGCTCATCGAGCTCAAATCATTACTCCGTGACCCAAACCTACCGTTTGGCGTCGACCTAGCGCTTCCACAAGTCGGAGGAGGAGCGCGCGCTACGAACCATGACTACACTCACGGGCAACTCGATGAATTGATCGAATTGATCATTAAGCACGGAGCGAAGCTGTTCATTTCTGCTGTTGGTGTACCACCCGAACGAACTATCAAGCGTCTCCACGAGGCTGGTATTCTGGTTATGAATATGGTTGGTGCTCCCAAACATGCTGAAAAGGCCCTGGAGCGCGGCGTGGATATCATCTGCGCCCAAGGCGGAGAAGGAGGTGGTCATACCGGCGACGTCCCATTCTCCGTCCTGATCCCAGCCGTGGTCGACGTCGTGCAAAAGTACAAGAGTCCCCTGACGGGCAAGACACCCCTTGTCGTTGCTGCAGGTGGTGTAAACGACGGCCGAAGTCTGGCAGCTTCCCTTATGCTCGGCGCCGCCGGTGTCTGGGTCGGTACTCGATTCGTGGCTACTGTTGAAAGCGGCGCCAGTAAGCTCCACAAGGAGGCCGTCGTCTCGGCCGGGTTTGGAGAGACGGTTCGTACATTGGTTGTTTCCGGTAGGCCACTTCGCGTCTTGCCGAATGACTATATCCGAGAATGGGAAAGTAGACCGCAGGATATTCAGAGACTGACGGGACAAGGGGTCATTCCCATGATGCATGATATTGAGAATGAGAAGGAGAATGTCGATTTCCCGTATTTGATGGGCAGTGTTTCTGCGGTTGTCAAGGAGATCAAGCCGGCTGGTGAGGTTGTCGAGGAGATTGCCAGGGAGGCTGCTGACGTGCTTCGACGGGGTCAGACGTTCATCAGGGGCGGCAATAGCAAACTATAACCTCTAACTATAGTATAACTGCGACAGTCTTATATCTTCTTTCAAGAAATAGTCATGCACTGAATTCAGCCACAAGTATGGGATAGAAGCCCATGTGACTAAGTTTCAGCGATATCATAAACGTATATACATAAAATGATGCAGTCGATGAAAATCTGGGACGAATGCGGCCCCGGGGGTATTGCTTTTTAATTCCCTTGTTACATAAATACATGAAAGTGCATCATCACCGAGGAATTTCGCTTGAACTCAGAACTAGTCGTGAGCAAATAAAACTAAGCACCAATCTCTGCGCGCCGGTAAGGATAGCCCAAAACAGAGAAAGTACAATGAACCTGAAATAGACGAACGAGAATCATCCTAGATTTACACCAGGAAGATCGTCCTCTTCATTCGAATGGGCCAATGGCGCACTCAACGAGTTCCACGGCCATTGATCAGACAACACCACCTGGCCGGACAAGGAAGTGTTCGGCACTTCCAAGCCCAGTCCTCTTAGCAATTCGGCTCCGTGGAGGCTCTCGTTACCATAGTCACCTGTTGACCGCAGGAGAGGAGCTTCCGCATTAAGCCCGGGAAACGTAGGCGGAGGTTGACCCATAGCAACCATTGAATCTATGAATCCTGGCTGATTCATTAGGTCAACCCAGGAGTTCGTAGCTCTTCTTTGATTAAACACGAGGCTTGACTTGATGGACGTAATAACCTCCAGCGCTCGAAGCGCATTTTTGTAGGCCTGACCAATCTCCCCCAGGCCCTGAGAGCATATTTCCAAGTGTCTTTGGGCAGTGCGGCAGGTCTCATAATCTTCCGACAGGCAGGCATTGTGGACGTGGACGAGCATTGCTGTGAAAATGAGATGAACCGCTTGTATGTTGACACGACGAAGTGAATAGTGACGCCGGAAGATTTGGATGAGCTTCGTGATCCTCTGAGCTGCGCTGTTGCAGGACTCACGGCTCTTGCTGATTTCATGAGCTGCTAGAAAACTGGTGCCGGAGTCCGAGAGAACGAATGGCCGGTCCACAATAATCCGTAAAGCATTCAGTTGCATGCTAATCTTGGCTTAGCTTCATATGCAAGATGCACTGGAGGACGGGAGAAGTACATACTGAAGTTGCAGAACATGAGGCGGGTAGAGGCATTCATCTTGGGTAATATCCACGCATAGACACTCTGGCAATTGGGCTTGCCACGCATCGAGCTCGTGCCGAGTCTTGGAGGCAAATTCGTGGAGCCTTTTTAGGTCCAGGGCACCGTCTTTGGGCGCATTGTATCTAAAGATAGGTCAGACCTCTGCGTCACGGCCAAATAACGTACAAGTACGTACAGCATCTTGCGAATAGAAGACATCTTAGAGCACAAATCGATCGTCGCTTGTGCAACTTCGTCGAGGCACGAAGGACACTCCCAGGCAGGGTTGCTGCGGTTTTCATCCACGTATGGAGACCACGTCTTACGAGTATCCGAAAGATGTGCCGGCCGCACTTGCGGTATCGTGATGTCGATATTGTCTATAGACTCAGGTCTGCCTACATATAGGCTCCACATTCTGTTCTCTATTTATTAGACTGGTAAACCTTAATCAGGCAATGTGCGAAGTTACCTCTCGTGGCTGTAAGCCCCCCAGAACACATAACTCCGCAATCTTGCTTCGTTGACGTCCATGGCGCCTCGATCAACAAAAGGTGCAGGATCTACGTGCAGGCCCAGGTCAATTGCGAGCCGCATGGCCATTCCTGATACCAATTCTCAGATCAGTAGACATCCTTCCTGTGAAAAAGAGAGCCAACCGTACCGCTGTAAAGCCAACCCCGGGCATCTCTTGTGAGAAGGGCTTCTACCCCACTCAAGATTCCAAGGGACTGGACAGTGCTTAAATCCGGAGAGTCCATTTCTACTTCTAAAAGAGCCTTTGCTCTTGTTGCAAAGAATTCCACCAAGGACTCTGGAAGGTCGGGCCGGTAACGAGGAGTCAAGGCGGCGCCTACCGCACATCTTGTTCGTAATGATTAGCCCTTGCTGAAAGTCCCGATCCAGAGCAAAAACTTACATTGCATTCGTCAAGACTTCGGAATATCGATGCGTGTCTTGATTGAGCTTCCGATAGCGCATCTTCTCTTCGTAGTATGTTCCTTCATCCACAATAGGAATGTTGGGGTTTTCCCAGGCGAAGTATAATTTGATGAGGTGATCTTCCAGCTCTTCGTCAACGTGGTGATCCACACCCGCCGCTTTCAAAATGAATTGCTCGGTTCGATGAACAGATCGGATGTTAAAATTAAACAACGGAAACGGTCCAACATGTGAGATATGCAGATTTGAAGTCGGTCCAAAAAAGCGCAACTGGCCGTCTTCTGCAATTTGCAGCGATCCGAAACGGTCGGAGAGGGTATTTAAAGCGGATGATGATTCGGTAGAGACTGAAAGTCCGCACTGTGCAGTTGGTGAGTTCTCGGTTGAGGGCACGGAGGACCACTCTCCGAGCATTTGCGCTTGATCATCGCTGGTCGGCCACGTTGGAAAAGACTTGGGGCTCCCACGCGGTTGGGTTTCTGGGTGTGCGGTGGGAGCAGCTGGTGGCAGGAGAATGTCCGGTCGAGTACTTGGGAGGTCAAGACCATTGGCAATGGCCAAGGCTTCGAGGTCCTGAATATATGCTACCATCATCGACATTCTTTCTTTTGAAGCCATTTTGCGCTTGTCGATCGCGGGGGAGAATGTGCAAGTCTGCTGGTAGAGCGCGCAGTTTGCACATCGGGGCTTAGCCCCATCGCATTTGGTCTTCCTCTTTCTGCACCCGATACAAGCCTGAGTAATGTGTTTTGTTTTCCGTGGCTTTATATCTGGTTTGAGCCCGTGGCCAGTTGTTACTCCATCCATGCTGTTTGAAATTGATGTTAAGGGGAGATAAGACTCGGCAATACAACGGTAAGTGGATAGGACTAACGGGGCTGGCTTCTGTGCCCCTCTCCTTTCTGGCGTGTATCAATTCACTTAATCACATCGACCAAGTCTCTGAATCGTATCGACTACAGTAGGACTTGCATCGAGTTGGAAGTTGAGGGAATAGAAGTCCGGGGAAAGCGAAACGCGGGGAAACTGGGGTAACTTGTCACGGGACCTTACAGTACAGTACAGTACGATACATTACGGTATAGTACAATACAGCACACTAGATGATGATCAAGGCTCATCCAGATACCCTTTTCGGATATCATTAAATACTGTCAGAGGTTTTCTAGTTTCACCTCTTCAACCAACTTCGGATCTTGGGATTTCAGCATCATTCAAGACAGGACGCAAAGAATCGAACATTTGGTGTGTCGTGTGACTGTCTCTCTACCCTCGACTCGACGAACGATAACCCAACATGAATAGCTCAGTGCATCAACTGGTCAAAGCCTCTATCCCGGCCTATGCGTGTCCGGAGGGAACGAAGATGCATATCTTGAACCTGGGAAGCCTCAATGTGGACGAGGGTTGGTCAGTACCACTCGTATCTTTTTCGCCCCTTGGAAGATGAAGGTGCTGACAGACAAAATCTTCATTCTGAAAGGCTTCTACTAGGTGTCAACAGTAGTTCCGTGAGCAATCCGTCCCCCGAAAGCAAGCGGCGTGACCTCATGATAATTGCGGGTTTAATCGAGCATCCCGAAGTGGGCTTAATTCTGTTCGAGACAGGTTGTGCCGATGACATTACGAAGGTCTGTCACTCGTCCGTTGTGTCTTCAACATTTTTGCATTTCTAAATCAAATCGTGCAGTGGGGTCATGAAGCGCTTGATCTATTCCCACGAATTCAGTACGATGCCGCGCACCGGCTTCCTGCGGCGATCGAGGCAACCGGCAACTCAATTGATGATGTAAAGGCAGTGATCATGGGCCATCTTCATTTGGACCACGCTGGAGGACTCGAGAATTTCCGTAATACTGGAGTCCCAATATATGTTCATGAAGAGGAGTTCAAGCACGCCTGCTGGGCTGCCGGTACAGGTTCCGATGGTGGCCTCTATCTGTAAGCAATTATGTTGTTGAGAAACTGAGCCTCCCGTGCTAACAAGTGTTAGTGGCGAATATCTCGACATCAATGGAGGTCTGAATTGGCAGACATTCAACGACTCTCAGCTCGATTTCGCCACTGGGCTGACACTTTATCACTGCCCCGGACATACCCCAGGCCTTTGCATCCTACAGATAAATCTGATCAAAAACGGCACCTTCATTTGGACTACCGATCAGTATCATATCAGGGAAAATTTCGAGCATAACCATGCTCATGGATGGCTACTCCGTGATTATCGAAGCTGGGTAGACAGTGGGAAATTCATTCGGAGACTTCAAAAAGCTTTCTCTGCGACATTAATCTTTGGGCATGATTTCTCTGTGGCAGATGGTTTAATCAAGGCACAGAAATACTATGAATAGATTTTGAATCTATTGGCAACAATTGAACAATAACAGGAGGCTATAGAGGCAGTGTTTTGTAACGCGGTGTAGTTGATTCCCAAAGTACTCTTCTAAATTCATCTTATTGCAAAGGCTTTGGAAGCCTTGGGTCCCTAATCCTTGTGTTTTCCTGCCTTTGCAAGTTCGCCTCTGTTCTTTTCATATCCCGTACCAATCTCCCGTACCCAATCTTGTACAGTAGTAACAGTACACCCTATTTTCCATCTATTCATGACTCCAGAGTACGCCTATCTAGAGTTTTAATCATTACATCGGCTCTCTTACTCGCCTGGCAACCCCACGAACCCCATGTCACCGTTGACGAAAAAAAAAAAGGTGATTAGGGCATCGCAATTCCACGGGAGTTGAAACCCGCGGGAATCCATCAGCAATATTGTCCTGAGCAAGCGCAAAAATTAGAGCTACCCCGGAATATTGATTCAGGGCCATAGTTTTTCTCCACAGGCAAAAGGTGAATATGACAAAGATTCATCAGGAATATTTACTTTTAAAGTCCTCGCGACGATGACTGACCTCAAATTAAGCCCATCTTCAGTCCATACCAATCTGTCTGGCTGCTTGAACGAACTGCCATGTCTGATCCAGAGATTATCATCATTGGCGCAGGCCCGTCAGGAATTGCGTTGGCTCACACTTTGAGATGGAAACTAGGATTTCGGGATTTTACAGTATGTACACAAGCCCAACACGTTCGCCAGCGCTGCGCGCGTCTGACAGCTTCAGATCTATGATAAGGCCTCAGGGCCGGGAGGAACATGGCGTTCCAATACCTACCCAGGCGTGTATGTTACTTCAAGTTCGGCAATGGTCCCAGCAGGTACTAATACATGTCTAGTGGATGCGACATTCCGACGGTTTTGTACTCGTTCTCTTTCAACCTGAACCCCAACTGGTCCAAGGAGTTATGCGAGGGCCCAGAGATTCTCGAATGTAAGTATTTCACGGGACCGGTAAACGAGACGCAAGAGTCGCTCATTCTCACCCCCCAGACATCGAATCCACGGTCGACAAGTTCGACCTGAGAAAGCATATGCAATTTGATATCGAGTGCGTCTCGGCATCCTGGAACGAGAAGGGCTTTTGGACTGTCCAGTTGAGAGACACGCTCACGGGCATCGTCTACACGAGAAATGCCACGGTTTTTGTCTCAGCAGTGGGCGGCATCTCCCAACCGCGCGACATCAAATTTCCGGGCATGGAAAAATTCCAAGGAGAGATCTTCCACACCGCTAGCTGGAACCACAACTATGACTATCGGGGGAAGCGAATGGCTGTGATCGGCAATGGATGCAGTGCGGCTCAAGTGGTTCCCTCCGTTGTGAAAGATGTGGCATACATCAAGCAATATGCCCGAAGCGCCCAGTGGTATCACGAGCGGCCGAATCGCTCGTTCACCGCGTTCGAAAAATGGTGTCTGCGTTACATTCCTCTTTGGGAAAGATACTTACGACTCCAGCTTTTCCTCGCCAATGACAACCTGGTTGCTACTTATATGCCCGGAGCCCATGCCGAAAGGCTACGTTCCAATGCGGAGCATAGAGCTCGACAATACATCAAGCAACAAGCACCGAAAGAGTATCAAGACTTTCTGATCCCGGACTTTCCTTTAGGTAAATTTACTCCTAATGTGTCGACTGCAGTCAGCTGATCGATGGTTTCAACAGGCTGTAAGCGCCGGATTTTCGACCCAGACTACCTTAAGAGTTTGCACAGCCCGAACCTCGACCTGGTTCCGCTTGGTATCAAGGCATTGGACGAGACTGGTATCATAAGCTCGGATGGGGCGAAAACAGATTTCGATGTTATTGTGCTAGCGACGGGTTTCGAGGTGCAGCAATTCCTGGTGCCTATGGAAGTATTTGGTAAAGAAGGAAGAAGCCTCGCGCAGCAGTGGAAGGAGAACCGCGGTGCCCAAGCTTATATGGGGACATTCGTGCACAACTTCCCCAATTTCGCTATGCTGTTCGTTCGATCCCCGTCAAATTCTCGTATTTCTGTTTCTTTCATCGCTGACCCCAGAATTGAACCAGGTTTGGTCCAAACACTTTCCCAGCACACAATTCCGTCCTATATGCGTCTGAAGTACAGGTTGAGTACATTACCAGGACGATGATTGCACCACTCATCGACAAGAAACTATCCACCCTGGAAGTCAAAGCTCCAGCTGAAAATCAGTGGGCCAACGATATTCAACATCAGTTGAAAGGAACTGTCTTCGAGGCCGGTTGCTCCAACTGGTATATCAACAAGATGGGACGGAATTCCGCATCCTGGCCTGGATACGCTTCGACTTACTGGAAAGAATCCTTGATTCCCCGACCAGGCGACTTTATCAAGACGTACTCGTCGGAATTCTGGTGGATGAATACGATCAAACGCTGGATCCTGACGTCGCGCAAGACGAATCTTGGTATTGTGGCAGCGTTGGTGGCGATAGCGATGTCTAAAAGAGAGACTGCTATCTCTGGCACGCTCAGTTTACTTTGGAGATCTGGCTTGGGCTATTTCAGGCAGGGAGTAGGCAGAATCTATCTTTGAGGAAGATGTTTGGCGACGTGCATATTGTGTGATGGAATCTGCAGCATAAGTATATCATGCATATAGCTAGAGTTTTGGTCGAAATCCAGTATTTGTAGCAATAGAGTCAATCATGATACGCGCAGCTTTCCACTAGTTATGCTTGATTATGATAAAGATACTTCAAAGGAACTCGCCAGGTTCGCGGTAATAACGAGGGTCGCAACGCATCAGCTCATATTTATTCTCAATGCCTTGTCGCTGTCATGTGTGACTTGAAAGGCCTTCAGTCCTATTATTCTATAGGAGTGCGTATATCTCTTAAACGGCCATTGTACTCAACTCGGGTAGAATTAGGGTTTAGACGAAATAACCCTAAAACCTGTTGCATCCCTTCTAGGTTAAAAAGACTGTGTCCTGTTTAACAACCCAGTAAGATTGGTTTTATATTTTAACAAAACCCCTGAGTAAATATTAGATTTATTTAAGTGAATGAATTCCATATTTCATCTAGTTATAGTTATATTGAAGCTGAAGATGCTCTTGAAGTACCCAGAATAACACCCCATCAACAAATTTTTAAGACGGTAATAGACTCGTAGGTAACAGAGAACAGCTTTGTAGTAGATGTTACATGCAGCTATCAACTAAATAGTCAAGGCAGTTATACTGCTTGGCCATATGGAAAGGACCTATTGGCCTTCACATTATTAAACACGTTTGTCGAACCTTGGTTGGTAGAGTCCTTCCTTCGTATTGTTTTCAATTCCTCCTCGTTGACATACAGCTCGCTCGTTTGATACTAGCCACGAGAAAAAAAAACCGACCGATAGACCTGGCAATATCGCCGAGGTCATCATTCCAGTTAGACTGATTCCGTATAGGTAGCCTGCTGCTTCTTCTCGGAAATGTCATTATCATCGCTGGCACTAGCAATTGCACCAGGTGATTCAACAGAGTCACGCTTGAAAATCAAGTCGATCTCTTCCAGGCTCTTTCCCGTAGTCTCCGGGCACATGAAATAGACGAAGACTGCTGCCACAGCGCACGAGAGGACACACCAAATCCACATTTTCCAGCCGACGGTTTGGAGGCCAATACCCCCAGCAAATACCGTGATGAAAGAGAATAGCCATTCGCCAAAAGCTCCTGCCGCGCCTGCGACGTGCCGGAGCTTCAATGGGGCAATCTTATTTTCCTTGTATCAGCACTTGTCCCAGAACTTCGCTTGAAAAGGGGGTACTTACCTCAGGTCCATATAACCAGGCCACGCCAATCCAGCCGTAGCCGAAGATAAAGTTATATATGAAGATGAAGGCAACAGCAGTCCACTGTTTCGCCAACGTTTGGGTCGGTGACCCGATCATTCCAATGAAAACTGCAAGGCAGATCGTCATTGCCGCAGCCGACCATATAAGAATTGCGCGGCGACCAACGCGTTCGATCGTAGAAGGAAGTAGGAATGTACCGAGAGCAAAGACCGTGGCCATTACCGCGGCCAATAGTTGCGCAAGGAACGGGGAGACGCCAGTTTGGGTGATGATAACGGTCGCATAATACACAGAAATGTTGATCCCTACAAGCCAGACCCATATGAGAATACAAAAACAGAAATTGAGATGTTTGTAGCTGATCGAGGGAACGAGGGTTTGTGTTAGGTAGAGCAATGATACATACCCATCATTTGCTGCAGGGCCAGGATCAAGAACGCAATACGAATTCGTCTGCCCGACCTGAGATTACTCCGATCCCAGATGAGATCCCAAATTCGGAACTTGTTGCCTTTTTCTTCTTCCAATCTGATAGAATCGAGAATCTCAGTTCGCATCTGCTGAACGGCAGGATCTGAGAGCGGACGGTCGTGAAGTCGAGAGAGAATGTCGTCGCCTTCTTCGAGTCGACCGCGTGCGTAGTACCATCTTGGAGTATCGGGGAGGAGAACCATAAACGACCCCGAGACCAAGGCAAAAAGTGACTGAAAAGCAATAGGTAATCGCTAAACCCCGGGATTTTATTGTCAGCAAAGGCTTGTATAATAACCCGAACAACTCAAGCTTAACACGAAATAAAGGTGATTTATTCTTCTTACCCATGAGATTTGGTTGTCCATTCGAGTGAATCCGAAGTCAACCCAGTAGGCCAGGGCGCAGCCTGCAATAAGGAAAGAGCATTGTACAGCTACCTCCGGGCCGCGTTTTTTGACTTCAATTGTCATCTCGGCCTGTTTATCTATTTAGTTTTCGTCCTGTTGCCCTCTCTGAAGCGGGTTTACTCACCATGTATGTCGGAACCGCACAGGAAATAAACTAAAGAGCGCAATTATTAGAAATGGAGTCCAAACTTTCCATATTGGATAATCGACCATACCCCAATTCCAAAACCCTAGACATTTTCCATTTATTAGCATGATTTTTGAGTCTTCGGACAGGGAATAAGACACATACGCATACCACCCGGCCGACGATGATCTGCGCGACCGACCAAGACGTAGCCTGCAAAATACCTCCAATGACTACAAGGATGTCACCAGCCAGAATACAACCACGGCGACCGACTGGCATGCCAATGACGGAAACCAAGAGAGAGCAGACTGTCGCAGCTAACGTATAGCTGGAGGCAATCAATGGGATGATATAGGCCCCCTTGGGATTCTAGAGCTCAAATGTCATCATTGGCCCTTCGACAACCTAGGAAGAGTCTGTTAAGATTACTCACACCGAGAGCATCGAGGAAAGGTTTTGTTTCTTGTACGCCTCCTAGAACCCCGGCATCGTACCTGGTTTAGCTTAGCGGATTGTTGCCGATGCGTAATGAGGTTTTTTTTTTGTTTCCCCCTTGAGAGGTATTCACCTACCCGTAAAGTGCGAAGGCCTATATTCAGAAGTTAATCCGTGTCTTTTGTGAGGAGATAACAGGGGGGATTGCCCTACTATACAGCAGCACCAGCTCATCAGACTATACAGGGTCTTGCCCTTGACGAACTTCAGCGTTATCATATTGGCAGGCAGCGGCAAATTTGATTCAAAGGACGAGTTGAGTGACTTCTTGAAAAGCAGATCTCCTTTTCTCTGGAATTGTATGAACGACGGGCTACATAGACTTCCTTATATAAATGACTTAACGAAGCTCCCGAGGCCCTACAGTAGCATCTTTTGTACCGCCGAATAAGAGTTGAGGATGTCTTCATCTCAGTGTGAGCGCCATAGTTGAGCGGTAGAAGGCAAAAGCATAAGTCAATCATCATAGTAACTCAGTTAATGATAGAAAGTAATGATTCAGAAAGAGTCTGGGGTTTGGCCGGGATTGTAATCCCGTGGGAATTCATACAGATGTGTCGAATTGCCAAAGCTGATTGGTCCGAGAAGCGGGAAGAACGCATGGCGGGCCCGGTGGAGAGCTCTTTTGCAGAATCTCCAACACCCGGGCCTATCAGCATCGGTACCGGCTATCTGGTATGCGGGGAAGTGGAGTCACACCAAGAGTACAGTATTACACCTTACAGTATCACCTGTTACAGTAATACACTTTACAGTAATACAGTGACAAGATCAAAAACTGGCAGCTCTATGGCACATAGTGGTTGATAGCATTGTTGGGTCCGGGTCAGCTATCATACCAACAAGTACAATCGTACCCGAGCTCTGAAAACAGCTGTATCATTTAACTATTGCCCTTTCCAGGTTCGGCTTCCCGGCGGTTGATTTGATACACGTCCTCCGCCTTCTTTTCATTCTCTCTTGAATTTGAGACAAAATTTTTAAAGCTATCTCATACCTATGCAGTGTGTCGTTTTTAAAAGCCCCCTGCACGTCACGCTGGAAGAGCGTCCGCGGCCGAAGATAGAGGACCCCGGGGATGCCGTGCTAAAGGTGCGCTACACAGCTCTATGTGGCAGGCAAGTTACCAAAATCACTTCAAGCTTTGCAAGACTGTTGTGCTATGTATTAACCATGTTTTACCAGTGAGCTGCATGTCTTTCGCGGGCACCAGCCGTCCGA
Source organism: Talaromyces sp. PYS2103 (assembly GCA_023625975.1). Taxonomy (NCBI): domain Eukaryota; kingdom Fungi; phylum Ascomycota; class Eurotiomycetes; order Eurotiales; family Trichocomaceae; genus Talaromyces; species Talaromyces sp. PYS2103. The sequence goes on from JAMAGB010000024.1 coordinate 431,588, forward strand.
GACGGGATTTATCATGGGCCACGAGTTCACTGGGGAGGTAGTCGAGGTCGGATCCGGTGTACGACTCTTCCAGATTGGTGACCAGGTTGTCTCGCCTTTTACAGTCAGTTGTGGAGTCTGCTTCTACTGCGCTCGTGGATTTTCATCACGTTGCTCTAGCAGCAAGCTTTTTGGCACTACGGCACTAGACGGCGGACAAGCCGAGTATGTGCGTGTCCCTCTAGCGGACTCGACGCTTTTCCTCGCTCCGTCAACCATTGATCAGAAAAAGCTGGTATTGATGGCCGATATCTTCCCGACCGGTTACTTTGCTGCAACAAACGCATTTCGCGGTCTAAATGAAGATACGATCCGCCAGAGTATAGTGCTTCTGTTCGGGTGTGGCCCTGTAGGCATCTGCGCGCTTATTAGTGCACTTGAGTATCAGCCGAAGCGCCTAATAGCTATTGATAGTGTCCCAGATCGACTTGCGCTTGCGAGCCAACTTGGGGCTGAAGCATGGGACTTCCAGAGGGATGAGCAGGGACTCCGAGAGCGCGTCAAAGAACTCACTGAGGGGCGTGGAGCAGATGTGGCTATTGAAGTAGTCGGCCACAGTAGTGCGTTACGGATGGCCTTCGACATGCTACGGCCCTGGGGTCAAATATCCAGCGTTGGAGTTCACAATGGCTCAATTCCATGGACAGGAAACGAGGCTTACGGGAAGAATCTTTCCCTGCAAATGGGACGGTGTCCGGTCCGAAGTGAGTGTGGCCTTTCCTAAACGCTGTCTTCTATTGAAACATAATTTGTCGACTAAACGTGTATATCCAGGTGTATTTGGTCCGGCAATGGAGCTGCTAGAAAAGAAACAGGATGTACTAGAGTAAGATCAATCACTGCTGGCAAAGGATTCGCAAAGACAAGCTAACGTCTGTAGATTCATGACGCATGATATACGCCCACTATCTGAAGCCGTCCAAGCGTAAGTCGAATGTTTCTTTCCTAGGAGCCAGATCAATTGATATACTGAAATTTTTCTAGTTACGATGATTTCAATCAGACGCGAAGCCAGAAGGTCATCTTCGAGGCAGGGAAGTAAGGGTGCAATTACTGCAACTTGGGCTCGAAAATTGCATCTCTTGGGAGGTTGCCTATGTGGCTTATGGCCGATAAGTGAAAAGAAGTGTGCGGCATGCAATAGACCGAGAATGGAGGTTCTGCCAGACAAATTTGTTGCATCTAAGCATGTCCGTGATTAGTTACCTACAGATTAGTCCATTTGATCAGCTCCCAGTACTCTTAAAGTACAGTATAGAGCTGCCTTCTCAAACTTTGAGCTACCATTTATTCCACGTCTTAATCTGTAGACATCAAAGAGCCGCCACACAAAAGTTCGTACGGGATAAACTCGGGACCTCAGGAGCTCATATCGGATACCTACGGTATACTTCGTGTCTCTCCATGGTCCGCGACCGGATTTGCAAGCCCGAGGGACATAGCTTATTACCTGTAAGGCATTCTTTTGTTCACATTTTGTTCATCAGGAAAGAAATACTAAAGAATGTAGGGAATTGCAAGTGTTGATTATCCCCCCGGGTTTTGAAATCCGGGGCCCCGTACGGGGTACATCATGCGGGACAGGTGCAATGACAGTATGACTTCTTATTTCTTGAGTTCCGAGCAATAACTCGCCAGTCACATGCATGTTTCGAGCAGCTTATAGACTACTGGAATATTTTAATAGTTGGGAGCTCAAGGAAACAGTCTCGACACCCGAATTCTACCACCGCACGAAATCGTATCCGAAGTACAACCTAGAATGACAATGACAGTCCGAATAATGGAGCTCACAAGGGCACCCTTCAAGTTGCCGAGAAAACTGCCCTGGCAAAATCATTTTCTGAAAGCCTGCCTCACGCCACTGAGAGTTCAATCGTCCCATTTTAGGGCTTCTTCCTTTGCGACAAGCGCCGCTGCTATGACACGCCAGAGCTCAATGGCTTCAAAGCTTTCCCTCAAGAACAAAGTTACGGTAATAACTGGTAAGGTTATCTCTGCAGGAGTTATCTGAGGATGCTTCCTGTCATGCTAATAAATAATCTCTCGAATGCAACAGGAGGTGCTCGTGGGATCGGCCTCGATCTTGCAGAAAGTACCGCAGACCTTGGAAGTGACGTTGTTTTGATGGACATACGAGAACCCCAGAGAGATTTGAGGGAACTTGAGAAGAAATACAACACGAGATTCCAGTTCTACCAGTATGGCTTTCATTAACCGAGATTTTCACACCTCACCCTTTTTGTTTTTGCGGTCAAGTTGGTAATTTTTTCTTTGTGACTCTTTAGAACGGATGTGGCCGAAATGAAGAGCTTAGAAGCCTCGTTTGACCAATGCGTGAAAGATTTCGGGAAAATAGACAACTGGTAAGTCTTTTTCTCTCTCGGATTCCGACACAGTTCAATATACTAAGTGCCGGATGCAGTATCACAGCGGCTGGAGTGGCTATGGATAAGCCCTTTTTGGACCACACATGGGATGAATGCCGCAGATTGTTAGACATCAATGTGAGTAGTAGTCTTCAAACGCCAATGGGGAAAGCTGCGCAAAAATCTCTGATTAAGCTTCAAGGTTCTTGGTTCTTTCTTCAGCGCCCAGTTAGCTGCACGACAAATGACAGAGCAAGAGACTGGAGGGTCCATTGTGATGATCGCATCAATCGCAGCTCATTGTGCTATTCCGGCACAGAAAGTCTCAATTTATGGTGGCTCTAAAGCTGCCATCAAGCTCCTGGGTCAGACACTGGGTGTCGAGTTAGCTCCCCTGAATATACGCGTAAACACGCTTTCGCCGGGGTTCATTGCCACCGATATGATCAAGCAATTTACTGAGCTACAGGACGTGTTTGGGAAGGTCCCTCCCATGGGCCGAATGGGAGAAACGAGTGATTTGACAATGGCAGTCGCCTATTTTTTATGCAGTGGCTCTTCTTATACCACCGGAGCTGATCTGGCTGTCACTGGGGGTTTGCACAATGGTCGGATTGATTTATAGATGGATCAGACATTATATTACGACTATCCTAGATGTGTTACTGGGAGATGCCAGCTCACGATTTACGTGCCCGGCTGACTTGCTAGCTGGCTATGACAAGATGATGGCCAGCAGCAAACAGCCAGGATGTCCGAAGCGAGCGGTAGAATGAGCCCGTGATGTTGTCCGGGTATTCATGAGATCGGATTGATGCAATTGGGGACATAAAGTTGCCAGACTCTGGCGGACTCTGTACAGCATTATAGCTAGCTGGTTCCCTGGGTACCTGAATTTTAATTAGACTTTCAATTCTTTATACTGTATATCCATGATGAGAACCTTCACTCTTCGGATTTTGAGAAGTTCCCAGGAATCCCCGTAACAATCCACCTCTTTATTCTTCCATATGCTTTCCCTTCACACTCTTTCCAAGGTTGGCTTTACAAGAGCAGCTAATCCAATGAATTGAAGCCGTACATGTTCCCCTGCACTACCTAGATACCTTCGCCTGCTCCGTTGCCCTGGTATTGATATACAAATGCTGCCCACCAATCAAGCCACCTTTGTAGTCTTGCGGAACTATTCAGCCAGCCCCGGAATTGACGATACTGCTGTCGGCAAGGTTTGGCGCTTCAATCATGCCTGCCAGCCTTCTGTCAAGGCTACAACTGGCCAAAGTGCAAGCATGGGGGCTTAATTCTTGCTGGGGGTCACACCAATCATTCATTCATATAACTCTAAGAGCAAGTCGTCACTCGACGCACGCACCCCCGCGTCTTTCACCGAGTTTGAAAATAGTCGATAGTATCAAGGCGTGCCGCAATGTTCTGATGTGGAAATGTATATTGATGAACTGATAATATGTCTACAGTTAAGTAGAAAACCAGCCACCACCGGTCCGAATCCGCCTACTTTCACTAAAGGTTGTTCTTCAATTCGTTGAGGTAGGTGATATCCATAGATTATCATTTGCATTGCATCAATTTGCTAGCATTAAAGTACCTGACTAGGTAGTGTGTGATGATAATAAAAGTTTCCGTTGAAGCCAACCCTACTTTCCCCTATTTTGAACGGAGATGCACGGGCATAAAAAAGTGCTATTCGAAATTTTGCGATAGCAGGCTGAAGAAATCCCATTCCATCTCTCCTATCTGATCCCAAGCTTGAACGAAATCGAGATCGATCGACTGATCTGACTCCGGAGTGGGCAGAAGATCACAATTTCCTCCCAACTGGCCGCCATCCTGAACAGATTGTGCATCCGAATGCCCAGAAAATGTATCTTTCTCACTCGGAGAGGACTGCGGTGACTTCAGCCCAGGAAATTGCTCAAACATTGAATCCCAATCGAGTCCATCGGCATGAATGCATTCTTCCTCCTCAAGCGGCAGCGGCGGCGGCGGCGCTAATTCGGCCAGTAGGTTTCGTTCCCATGGATTCATCATGAAATGGGAGAATATCATTTTGCCCGCCTGCGTTGGTTCGATCCTGTCGACATGTTCCCACAGGGAGGGTTGTGCAGGGTTATCGAATGCACCTGCTTTCAAGCGAAGATGCTCACCTCCAAAAGCCGCCACACGGTCGGTCATCCTGAGAGGGTTCCCGGACGAGGGAACGGATTTCTCCAAGAGACTTTTAGCAGATGATGCCTTTTCGCGTCTCCTGTCAAGAGGAACTGAGCACTGAATGTTATGGAACTGGCATCTTGTACAGGGAGCTCCCTTCGAGGTCACGTCACACCGCACCTTGCGGCAGCGACACGAAACGCATGCTCGTGATGATCTTTGGGCTTTCAGTTGCGATTTGGCGCTGTGCGTCATGACGATGGTCGATGGACGTAAGTGAGTGTATGAGTAAGAAGACTAGCGATAAGCCTCATGTCCCCTTGATGGTAGATGATGGTGAGGTGAAAAAGGGCGCTCATTCATTTCATTCAGAATCGATGTAATTCAACGGTGGAGGCCCTGGTACAGTCTTTCATCAGAAATTTTGTGCCAAAATACCTGCAATTTGCGAATACCAGTTGACCTGACAGGTCTTTGGCGAGAACTTATGGGGGTGGCGTGTAAGTAGCCGGAATTTTAAATCCACGGAATCCCGGTTTAGAGTTACTCTTTGCTACCGTCTGCTGACCGGATTTTCCATCACATCCTAGATCAGGCTTCGATTTCTGGAACAAAGAATGGAGCTCCTCTGGCATCGCAATATGATTTCCACCTCCGCAGACTGGAGTTGTCAGTCAGAGCCGGGGAGGAAGAAAGAGGGAGGAATGGCACGCTTTTGCGGGTCTCATCATTAACTCCAAATTATTAAGTTCAATATGTCCTGCAACGTCGATCCTTGCTAGAGCAGATGGTAGTTGTTCGTATCAAGCATCGGCATATCACCGTGGACTTCTACTAACCATTCATGGATATAGATACATCCATAGGTATTTTATTTGGCCGGAAACACTCAATAAAGTTCTAAGCAGTTGAATTCCAGAAAAGACATAATACAGTACACTAAGACGCCACTGGTGCGTCTAGAAGTCCTGATTGAGAGCTCTAGCCCTTTTCTAGTATACTTACAATACGGCGCGTTTAACGCCCAGTTGACAATCCAAAAATAGGTGTACAGCGAGTCTACACACCCAGCGAAAGTGTGTCGAAACAGATACGACCTACCACGGAGAGCAAGTAATGGCCAGAGAGGGCCGCCAGCTGTCGGTAGTATGGACTCAAGCGCAATCCTCCCGCCTAATAGCTTATTCTACTGCCGTTGGTGCGTGCTTCTGCCAATGCTGGGGGAGGCGGCGGTCCAAAGACAGGCTTTTCCATGGTGGCTTGCTCGGGAAAACGCTGACGTATCGCTTCGTATTCTTCCTCATCGCTCATCGCACCATCTTCATCCTCATCCTCATCTTCATAGTCGTCGTCCTCATCGTCGTAGTCACTTTGTGTGCCTTCTTCGTCACCTTCAAGATCGCCGGAAAGAGCATGATCACCGACATGATTCGCATCACCGCTCGTGAACCCGTGCCCTCGACCTTGCTCTTGCATACGGCGACACAGCGCCTCAAGATGATGACACTTTTTCTGATATTTCTCTAGCTCCTGCTGGTTTCGATTGCGCTCCTCCGCCATTTCTAGAATATTGCGATTTGTCTGGTCGTGCTTGCGAGTCAGCGTGAGGTTTTCCTTTTCCAGCCGCTTTGTCTTTTTTGACATTTCCTCCATTTCCTTTCGGAAAGTCAGAAACAGCTCATTGCTGTTGTTCAGCGTATCCTCAACCTATAATAAGATTAGCCGTTGTACTTTATGATTGTCAATAACACGTACCTGTTTGAACTTTTCAACGTATATATTGAGCTGACTGCGAAGTTCGACCTCCGTATGAGAGAAAGTTGAGACTTGCGCAGTGAGAGCACGGCATCTCGATGCTTCGCTTTCTGCAGCACGTTTTTGCTCTTCATATTTCGCAATAAGACTCTGGATCTCCGCATCCTTGCTGCGCAAAAGAGCTTTGAAATGGAATTCGCGCAGCTCGAACTTTTCTCCGATTGTCTTGATCTTTGTACGAATCCTATGTTGAATCAGCACTGGCACCGGAAAGGGTGAAAGAAATGTAGTGCTCACGCATCATCCATATCAATGTCCATCTTCTCATACTTGCGAGTCTCTTTGGGAGCCATCACATCTTGAATGTCGACAAGGAGAGAGTTCAGACGTTCATTGACAATCAAACGAGCTCGCTTTTCTGTTTCCTCGAGCTTCTTGTTTTCGTCCTACACATGGTTACATTCAGCCTGACACATCCATCTTACAAGACGCTGCTCTGTTTACCTTCACTTTTTTGTTCTCCTTCGTGAGTTCCCGACAAAGCTTCTCCAACTTGTCCTTCATAGTGGCCGTCTTGTTTAGCTCCGACTTGCCCTTGTCTTGTTCTTTCTGTAACTGATCCGCTCTTTTCTTGCTCTTTGTATAGTCGCGGTCCAGCTTTTTCATCTCCGCCAGCAACTCGGTGTACTTCTTATGGACGGTCTCAAGGCGAGTCATTGGCGATTCGATGTTGCTGAGCAGTTGGTTCAGGTCTCTTGTAGCTTTTTTCACCTCGCGTTCTAGAAAAATGTTAGAAAGGTCGGAGTTGTCTGGAAGCATGAAAAACTTTTCCACCACGAGTGAAATGACAACATGGCTTGAAATCAAGGACATGTGGGAGAGACTATATGATACACACCTATTTCAGCTTCTTGATCTTTCTCCCCGGCCGCATCTTGCTCCAATTGCGAAATCTTGGCTGCGAGCAACTTGGAGGTCTCATTGGGATCGGCCATTTTCTTCCCCTTGGCCTTCTTGGACATGGTAGTCGATGCCATTGCTAATTTTGACTTTCACAAGACTGAAATAGCTGCGCAATATTCGAAGAAAATTTGTGTGGCCTGTTCGCGTGACCGATCACTGCAAAAACGATGTACTCGGTAGGTCCTTTTTCAATATCGCAACTGCCATGCCTTGACCGCAACGATCCGAGTACAGTCAAGGCAAGTCTAATATTGACCTTTCCAAATGTCGTCTAATTACCGAAGCGTCGGTTCGCGCCACCGGAAAACTCGTTGATGTCGCTTGATTCGGATGGTTTGGATCTGGCCTGTCCGCAAGGTAATCCATGCGAGGGTAAAAGGTGAAGAGGAAACTCCGTAAGCTGCTGCTATAACCGCAGCTAGCAGCTAGTATTCGCAGTTGATGGGCGTAGTCGTGATCAGAGTAGAGGACAGCGCAGGCACATCGAGGACTCTGCCGGGATTTCCTTCTCTTGGGTGCGTTCAGTGTGGTTTGAGGACGAGTTATTGCGAGAGGGGAGAGAGACCGCCGGCCAATCCGGTTAGCGCAAAATTTCTCACGGCTTTCCTTGGCGCCTCCGATCCGTTCACTTACTAATAAATTCCATTCATTCCATCGTCTGCTTTCACTAATTTGCATATTGTTGTATATAATTCCTCTACCGACTAACTGTATCGCAAGGCAGTTAGATACGTTTGGGCTGTGACCTCGCTTTCCGTCAATTAGCGAGAGTCCACGGACGAAGCATTAGATGAAGCTCCCGCAATAGCTGCTCGATCGATTCACCTTACCAGCTCCACTTGGAGCTATCGCATTCGCCATGCTTCGTCTAGCCACCGGCATACGTCGAACTGGCCTCTCGGCCCCAGGAAGGATATGGCCGCAGAGGTCGGGGTCCGTAGGGCCCTTGGAACTGCGACGGCTGGCATCAACTGTGACAGATCTCAGCAGCTATCCCTCAGTGGGCGAACGGCTTCACGGCTTTACAGTCAAGGAGACGAAGCATGTGCCAGAGCTGCACCTTTCGGCTATCCTTCTCAAACATGACAAGACGGATGCAGATTATCTTCATATTGCTAGGGATGACAAAAACAATGTCTTCGGTATTGGGTTCAAGACCAATCCTCCAGATGCCACGGGAGTCCCTCATATTCTTGAACACACGACACTATGCGGAAGTGACAAGTGCGTTTTTCCTTCCACTAATTCAAATCGACATCTAGCTAATCCTCAAAAGATATCCAGTGCGCGATCCCTTCTTTAAGATGCTCCCGCGGTCACTGTCCAATTTCATGAATGCGTTCACCTCTTCCGATCACACCACCTACCCCTTTGCCACGACAAATAAGCAAGACTTTCAAAATCTGCTATCCGTCTATCTTGATGCCACGCTACATCCGTTGTTAAAAAAAGATGATTTCAAGCAAGAGGGATGGAGACTTGGACCGGAGAATCCACGAGCTGCAGAGCAATCGGATGCAAAGCCCAAAGAGTTGGATGACATTGTCTTCAAGGGTGTTGTCTATAACGAAATGAAGGGGCAGATGTCTGATGCCAACTATCTCTATTACATCCGATTCAAAGAGAGCATTTTCCCGGCAATCCACAATTCTGGTGGCGATCCTCAGTATATCACAGATCTGACACACGAGCAGCTGGTCCAATTCTCAAAGAAGAATTATCACCCGAGCAACTCCAAAATAGTGACCTACGGCGACATGCCGTTAGCCGATCACTTAAAACAGATTGGAGACGTCTTGGATGGGTTCGATAGGAAAGAGGCGGACAAGGATGTGAAACTGCCACTCGATCTCAGCCACGGGTCTACAGAGGTCACTCTTCCCGGTCCCATCGATCCGTTTACTAGTGAAGATCGACAGTTTAAAACTTCAAGTTCATGGCTTATGGGTGACACAACAGACATCGTGGAAACTTTTTCGACTGGTATATTGTCTTCACTCCTACTCGATGGCTACGGATCACCCATGTATAGAGCTCTAATTGAAAGCGAGCTTGGTTCATCCTTCACCCCCAACACCGGGCTTGATACAGCAGCGAAGAAGCCAATCTTCTCTATTGGCGTGAATGGTGTCCGCGAAGAAGACGTAGGCAAAGTTCATGAAGTCATTCGCGGTGTCTACGAAGAAGTCATCGCTACCGGATTCAACGATGAAAAAGTCCAAGGCTTCCTTCATCAACTTGAACTTGCGTTGAGACACAAGACCGCAAATTTCGGTATTGGAGTTATGGAGAAGACATTGTCATCCTGGTTTAACGGTAGCGACCCTCTCAAAGAGCTTGCGTGGAACGACGTCATCAATGAGTTCAAGAGAAGATATGCTGAGGGCGGATATCTCGAGTCTCTTGTGCAAAAGTACCTCCTCAACGACAACTACATGAAATTCACAATGGTCGGGTCACCGACCTATAACTCGGATCTGGACGAACAAGAAAATGCTCGTAAAGATGCGAAGCTGTCTGATCTGATCTCAGAACACGGTTCTGTAGACAAAGTCATTACAGAGTTGGAGAAATCCGAAGTCGATCTCCTCAAGGTGCAAGAAGATGCACAGCTAGCGGACGTAAGCTGCTTGCCAACACTTCGCGTCTCCGACATCTCAAGACAGAAAGAACGCAAACCCATCCGGGAGTCTAATGTTGATAACGTTGAAGTCGTGTGGCGTGAAGCTCCTACCAACGGTCTGACTTATTTTCAAGCATTGAATCCATTTGATGGTCTACCAAATGAGCTCCGTTTGTTGATGCCTCTGTTTCACGACTGCATTATGCGTCTTGGCACACCTGGAAGGAGTATGGAGCAGTGGGAAGATTTGATCAAACTCAAGACTGGAGGAGTCTCTACCTCGTCCTATTTGGTTTCATCGCCGACTGAATTGGGTAAATACAAAGAGGGTCTACAAATTAGCGGATTTGCCATCGATAAAAATATCCCTACTATGCTGGATATCATCCGCACTCTTATCACAGAGACTGACTTTACAAGCCCCGAGGCTCCACGGATGATACTGGAGTTACTCCGATCCACGACCAACGGTGCCCTGGACGCAGTTGCGGGTACTGGTCATCGATTCGCAGTGAATGCCGCCGCGGCTACATTGAACGAAAGTTTCTGGGTTCAAGAACAGCAATCCGGTTTGGCTCAGTTGCAGGCGACAGCCAATCTGTTGAACGATGCAACTACATCACCGGAGAAACTCAATGCCATTATTGAAAAGCTTCGTTTGATACAGAGCTTTGCCATTTCTCAGTCCTCTAATCTCCGTGTACGCATGGTTTGCGAATCAGATAGCGCCGCAGAGAACGAGGCATCACTACAAAACTGGCTAGCAGCTCTTCCCAAGTCGGGAACGATGCCCGCTGTATCTAAGCATCAGTCAGAGATGCCCATCGCTCCTGTAGGAAATGTCCTCTACGACATGCCGTACAAGGTGTACTACTCAGGACTTGCCATGGAGACCGTTCCCTTCGTTGATCCCAGCAGCGCATCATTGAGCGTCCTGTCCCAGCTCTTAACTCACAAATACCTTCACCCCGAAATCCGTGAAAAGGGTGGAGCCTACGGCGCCGGAGCCAGCAACGGCCCGATCAAGGGAATTTTTACCCTTTCCAGCTACCGGGACCCCAATCCAACCAACACCCTGAGCGTGTTCAAGAAGACAGGCATCTTCGCGCGTGACCGTTCATGGACCGACCAGGAACTCGAAGAAGCGAAATTGAGTATCTTCCAAGGTCTCGATGCTCCCACGAGTGTCGACGAGGAAGGATCGCGGTATTTCATGAGCGGCGTTACGCATGAAATGGATCAACGCTGGAGAGAACAGGTCCTAGACGTCACGGCCAAGGATGTCAATGAAGTCGCCGCCCGGTTCCTGGTTGGTGATGGTGCGCCGCCACTCCGTCAGGCACTCTGTGTTCTGGGTGAGAAAAAGGGAGATCTTACCAGCGCCACTGGTGGTGAGTGGACTGTCAAGAAGCTGTCTTTACAATCTCAAGAAGCCGAGTTGCCGGATGGATTTGAGGATGTCAGTGCTGCTTCTGCATAGATCTGGAACCCGGAACTTGTTCGACCGAAAGGATCAAATGAGCGCTTAGCATAGCATCTTCACTCTGGAGTTTGTCGGTTTCCTTTTTTTATCCTTGTCTTGATACATGAAAAATCGTCTTTCGATATATACCCTTTGTACGATATGATAGATGGGGGTTCGATATTTTGCATACCATGTCTTATTACAATGTACAAATTACTCTTGTCTTCTTTCTCTCACGAAAACCAATCATATCTATACTCATCTCGCCATCCCCGGTGAGAGTGGGATATCACGCGCTGCTTCCGAACAGAGCAGACTCATCTCCAGCCCCCTTCCCCTTCCGTTACCTACCATCTTTCACCACAAAGGATTGGGAACTGAAACGGGAATGCCAATCAATGGCTGTCGAGATCACAGAGTCGCCTTGACATGTTCTATGTCAAGGTACAAAAAGGCGCAACATCAAACCAATGGCGAAGAAGAAAAAAACCGCGAAATATCTCAAGCCCAGTTAGTTACTCACCCTGCAGAGAGAGGATTGTTTTGGTTCTCACCCCTTATTTATCGTAAACCGTTTCTTTTTCTCTCTTTCTACGGAATGGAGACGTGTTTGTGAAAATATAGGGTGTTGATGATCCTAACTTATTCTCTTTTCTACCGGGGAAAGGGATTGGCTGACTAGTGAGATTTTCGAGGCTCTTTCTTTTTTTTACCACTCCGTTTATCAGACCTGCCCTTATTCTCGTGAGATTGTGGGGGGCGGACTAAGAACGCGAGGACATATGTATTACGATGTAGTAGTAGTACTGTAGGCTAAGAAGTAGATTTGATGACTACCAGAGCCGTAAGCTCCTCCCTTTTTAGACGTTACCTAGGGCTTCAGATTAGGGCTTCTCGGTCATCAGTCAACAGCCGTTATTGTAAGCTAGATTACAAGCCAGCTTGCCAGCCAGATTGATGCCCACCAGCCAGCTTGATGGGAGCTCGAGAGCCAGCTTACAAGCTCACGTACAAGCCAGCTTGCCAGCCAGCCCGCCAGCGAGCTTGATACCCAGCTTGATACTCAGCTTGTCAGCCAGCTTGATATCCAGCTCCGGAGCCAGCTCGAGAGCTAGTTAATATATAAGTATGTACAGGCTTGACTTTAATTCCATATATATCAAAAATATGTATATCTATAGAGTATAGCAAAAAATAGATTTCTAAATCCTAATTGATTCAAAAACTTTGCATATAATCCTTTCTGAATTAGGCTAGCACTAAAAAGACTTACGCTCTGATATGCCTTCGGTGGATAAAATGCACCGTAGAGACCAGACCTTCCTTGTATTGCTAATGGATGGTGAAATCTACCATGGTAACTCCAACGGAGTTGGTAGGTCTTTACCGAGTACATATTTAGCTGTTCCGATGCCCCTACATGAAACAGTATTAGTATGGAGGTTATATAGAAAATGAATATCAGGGTTGGAACTCACCATGGCCCCCTAGGAGCCCAATACGTCCCGGTCTTGTCCATACCAAAGTCCTTTTCAATGAAATCCACCAACGCCTTTGCTGCTTCATCTGGAGTGGCTTTCCCTAAATCCCAGTACTTCTCAACACTCTTGGTCATCTCCGTCCTCATAAACCCCGGATGCACCACGCCGACGGAAATCCCTCTCTCTTTAAGATCCAGGGACAATAACTTCCCCACCATATTCAGAGCCGCTTTACTCGCACGATGCCCATAATTCCCGCCTCCTTCCGACTCATGTCGTAACGTGATACTGCCAGCTTCACAAGATACGAATATAATCTTCGCGTCCTTTCCTTCTTTGACTAGACCAGCATCGACGAGCGCCTGAATAGCGAAGATAGGTCCAATCGCGGACGTTTTATACATGCGCACCTGTCTGTCCCAGCCCGGGTCATCGAACGACTCCGGTCCGAAATACCCTGCGTTCACGATCACGGTGTCGAGCTTCTTGTTGTCCGGGATCATCTGGCCGACTAGTGTCTCGCCAATGTCGGGCTCGGAGATGTCGACGTTTAGGAGCCAGCGGATTTTGTCGTGGTGCGGCGAGGGGGAGGTGGATGGAATGGTACCGATGCGGGTGGTTGCGTAGACGGTGGAGGTGTATGAAAGGGAGGCATAGTGGGCTGCGAGAGAGGCGCCGAGGCCGCGGGTTGCGCCGATGACGAGGATGTGTGACATTGTTCGTTTTAATAGTGATTTGATTCTTTTGATGTGTTGATCTGTGTTAGTGCCGAGGAAGTTGAGGAAGTTGAGAAGTAGGATGTTGATGGATGACGTATGGAGAGGGATGAGTCCTCCGGCCAATGACGATTTACCCTCGTAACTGTAGACAATCAATGGTCGTTCATGAATCATAAATATTATACATACATATATAAGCGTCGTCAGAACAAGCAGCTCTAGGAATAGAAGAGTAATAATGTAGACGTGCGATATGCTCTCATCAATCACCCGCATCGCCTTGATTCTCGTCACGATCCGTGATTCCAGTCTCCTGACCTTTCATCGACAGCGACGTAGTAGACCTTTGCGACGTTGGTGTTACTGGATAGGAAGGAAACGGCTCTGTTGGTTTATCATCCTCTTGTATGGAAGCCGGATTGCTTCGTCTGGTCGTTGGAGCATTGGAACTCGAAAAGCCCGACATGGGGGCCGCTTGAGACAACTATCATCTATTTAGAAAATATCCGTTAAATTATTCTTTTGGGCTTTCCTACCGTATCCCGAGCTAATCCCTGAGAGGCAGCCAGCTGTTGAGCTGCGCTGCGTTTGCGCAGGATTTCCAGCTCTTCTTCCGCTTCCGCCTCTTGTTCCTCCTTTGACAGTTCCGCCATGGATGCAATCTCAGAACTACGAGCAGCGTCAAGCTCCAGCCGGGACTCTTTCCGATCTCTGGTCCTTCCACTCCGTGACGACTGTCCCGACGTGGTTCGTCTGGATCGACCTCCGCTTCCAGCCAGATGCTCATCTGAAGTCAGTCCTGTGTTTCGACGCGCTAGCACAACAGCGAATTCATCGTCTAAAGGTACTGCATCTTCGTCCTCATCATCGAATATAAGATCGCCTCTTGAACTTAATGAATTGCTCGTTTCCTGCGAAGACTGAGTCGTACTGCGGTCTCGTCTTTGTCTTTTCCCTTTCCTCATAGCCCCGTTAAGATCTTCAACATCTTCCTCGTCCTCTTCTTCGATTAACGGCTGTGCCTCCGAACCTCCAGGCTGAATATAATCATCGTCATGCGGCAACCGACCAGGTCTTTCCTGCAAATCAGCCGCTGAAGGACGATATTTCACCCCGCGAGGACCAATCTTCCATGGAAGCCGTTCCAAAAACCCAATAAACGACGACTTGGGAATCACCGTCGGATCGTCCCGCTGATCCGGCAAGATAGAACTTCTTCGCCTCGTCCGAGCAGCGCCGTAACTCATCTTGCGCTGTCGCCGAGGTTGCTGAGCTCCGCCACCCCGTGTAACGCTCCCGCTACCAGCCAGTAAACGGTCTAATTCGTCATTGCCCCATCCCAATATGCCTTCATTAGCACTCTCATTATCCCAGTCATCGTAAAAATCAAAACTAAGTTCGGCGCGATTTCGCCGGCGACGTCGCAATTGATTTTCGCGGTTTGGTAGACATGAAGCGGTACATTCTGCCAGACAGTTCCCGATGGAAGCGAAGCAGGGTGCTAGGTATTGTTGGCTGAATCGGTAGAAGCCCTCTTGAGCGCTTTCGTTTGCTGATTCGATATTATGTGAGATTTGGTTGAGGGTTTGGCGGATGCGAGGATCGGTTGTGCGCATCATCTTGTCGTTGCTGGTTCAGTTTCAATTGAAGATGGACGAATTGGTTGAGTTCGGAGATAGTGCCGGTGATGGCGTCAATGCCCTGTACGGGCGCAGTCTAGGTGGTAACTTTGGCGATGGTCATGGAAGTAAATGTGTACCTGCACGTGCATGAGTGAAATTATCTTTGAAGGCGCGAGTCATGGCATGAAGACAGTTGTTATTGAATTGGTCGTGAGTCTCCATTGAACGAACATGCCAGGCTTCAGCAATAAATGATGTTACTAACCCTCGACGCACGTGAGATAAGGCCATATCCGCCAATCATCTTATCAATCACAAATTGGCAATTCTTTCTTGCAGAATTCGACTCAGTTTGAAAAATCGAAATATCATAGTATATGTTCTGCGAAGAGCATAGTTTATAATGGTGTACTATATACGCTTCCTGAAAACGCCTCGGACACAAATTGTCAAGCCTGGACTCGTTGCAATCTCGGCATTAATCTCCATCACCACTGATCTGGGAGACGCATTTCTTGCTGAAGATGTCGCATTGCAAGCACAGTTAATCGATGGTACCGACACCAAGGCAGTCCTACAAGAAGATGTGTACAATTGGGAGGCGGGAAAACGAGAGCTATCAATCTCGATCGGCCCAATTCGATTCGGCTCGAAGATCTCAAAGGTTGTACTAGCGATTGGACCAAAGGTTTCATCTACAGTGGCTTTGGACACTGATCTGAGCGACCCAAAACGAGTGCCGTTGGTGATTTCCGGATGGAGCGCGCCTTTCAGCGTCACACAGAACATCCCGGCGGAGAAATTGATTGAGAGGCGCTTTGTGCTGCGGAGTGATACTCGGCTGAAAATATGGGAGGAGACAGGAAACAATATTGCGCGGCATATATGGTTAGTTCTTGAGGCCCATTTAATAGACAGTAATTGACTGAACGGAATGGTAGGGATGCTGCTCTTGCAGCTATTATGTGCCTACAGAATATTATCAATAGCTCCGGCGAGTGCAGCATGCCGCGCCTCCAATTACGGTTTCAGGCTAAAAGCAAGAAACCTCTACAGGTAATCGAACTAGGATCAGGTTGTGGTGTCGTTGGCATTGCTCTTGCACAGATGCTCTTCGGCTGCTCTGTTACGCTCACGGACCTCGCAGAAGTAGACGATATCATGACCCGTAATCTTCAGCTCGCGCAGTCCGCACCCGGATCAGACACTCGGTTCAAGGTCCTTGACTGGGAGGAAGAGCTTGACGCGGATATGCTACAGGAGCCAATCGACCTTGTCCTGGTGTCGGATTGTACTTATAATGCCGACAGCCTGCCAGCGTTAGTTAAAGTGCTGGACCGGCTGGTTCGGTCGTCTCCCGATGCCGTTGTTCTCGTGTCTTTGAAGAGAAGGCATGATAGTGAGGCTGTGTTTTTTGACCTGATGCGGCAATCGGCGCTTGTGGTGATGGAGGAATCAGTCCATGCACTGCCGGCAGCGTACTCGGAAGAGGAGCGGATTGAGGTGTATGTCTTTGGGCGGGAGAGAGAGCCATAAGGAAGAGAAGATGAATCTGCCCAATCAGAACTCTCCGAGTGGCGGAAGCATTTCTCGGGCAGAAACACGTCTGACTGATGTTTATGATTCAGATGAATCAGATCCCTCGGAGATTTGGACAGTCGCACGACCGAATCCTGGGGCGGAGGTGTACACCATATGTAGTGCGACTACATCGATTCGACTGCATGTGATAAAAATCTCGCAGTCCATAATGATATCCCCGATCATCCGGGGTCAGGTGTGGTCATTGGACTACTATGCCGATTATTGAGATGGAAACATATAGGATGATGTAGCAGGAAATTGGAATCAACCAAGACTAATCAAATCAGGTCTTCCCAGCGGTCAAGCCTCGTCAGACATGGCTTAAATCGCGCACTTGACTGCAACGATAGAAAACACTCATACAAAGCTATGTACGGAGTACTCCGCGGTGGACTAGTTAGTTATCTGACAAAGCGTTTATGTGGCTGTAGGGTGTGCATAGTACATACAGCATGCATATCAGCCAAGCTCAGGGAGGACGTTGTTTAAATGCTCATATCAACTGGTGGTTGGATGAGATTATTTTGCGCATGAGTCAAAAATGACCAATGAGTCGGTTGAAAGGAAACTGGAGAAAAAAAAGAATAATCGCTCATATGAAATCGACACGAAACAAGGAGAAGAACAGCCAGTGGGTGCGTCATTATCAAGATCCAACTGGAGAAAATTGGCCGGCAGTCGTCGTTGTTGGCTAGACCCTGCAAAAATTGTGCGTGTCCCCGCAGTCTAAGCCGTTCTGCTGCTCCCACCTTCCACCTTCTCTTCCTTTCTTATTTCATCACCCTTCTCCCTGTCGCTTTGTATCTCTTCTGATCCTTTCAGCTGTTGCCTCAAACAATATATAGTTTGTGGCCGTGTCAAGTAAGTTTGCAATCTGTTCTCCTTGTCCTCCAGTCAAAGCATGCGCCAGCTCTCGTCAATGGAAACACCCGTGCCCTAAGGAACACACAACGTCGCCATCTTCAAAAATCCTTCATCCACCTCATATCCCTGACAAGTCCAACAAAACCATTGTTTTCCTTCTTTTACCCCTTATATCTAACAATTCGGCCTCTTCTAGACGATCAAACTCTTTTGTGTCCATCGCCTTTGGCATCACCAAAGGCGCCCATCCAACACGGCTTCCGCCGCAAACTCGCGATTCTTCCACATTGTCGCATTGTACCGTCTTCGACAGACTCTCAACAACATTCCGCCTCCTGCTGACTGCTAATCTCATCGTATCTACCTCTTCCGGCGCGCCTTTGTCCCTCCAATCTCCGTCCGCTGGTGCTCCCATTTTCTTTGAGCTGCCGCATAGGGTTACTCTGACGGTTCTTCCTCTTCTGGGGGAAGAGTCGAGGAGGCTTAGCCTCCTTTATAACAGCTGCGAACCATTTCGCCCACCCTAACACCATCGGACATTACTCGACTTTTATACTCTATTTGCACTAGGCAGCCATCGGTTGACTACCCTGCATAGTTATGACACCTTCGGTTCTGACTCTTGATGATGCATACGTTTTTAACAACTATCATCCTCATACGAAAGACCCAACTGTCTTGACCCATTTGGATCTTGACCATGGAGTGAATGATGCTCTCGTCTTGCCGGGTCACTCCTCCCCGAAGGAGATGATTCTCGGCGAACTGAAGAAACGCGTGTCTCGTATTGACATTGCAGGCTGCGAACCTGGTGAGGAAGATGCTTTCTATGTCGCAGACATGGGTGAGGTCTATCGCCAGCATATGCGGTGGAAGATGAACCTGGGGCGGGTCAAACCTTTCTACGGTATGTTCCTTTTGCGCTGTTAGCAGTCTTCAAACGGTAGCTGATTTATACAGCCGTTAAGTGCAACCCCGATCCAGAGGTTCTGCGCCTCATGGCCAAGCTAGGCAACGGCTTCGACTGTGCTTCCAAGGGCGAGATCGACTTGGCTCTCAAGACAGGTGTTGACCCAAGTCGTATTATCTATGCTCAGCCGTGCAAGACTAGGTCGTACCTTCGTTACGCCCGTCAGAAAGGGGTGAAGCAAATGACCTTTGACAATGCCGACGAGCTTTACAAGATCAAGAACGACTTTCCGGACGCCGAACTCTATCTGCGTATCTTGACTGATGATTCCACCAGTCTGTGTCGACTCAGTATGAAATTTGGTGCCTCTTTGGATACTGCTCGCCCGCTGTTGGATTTGGCCAAGAAACTGGAGCTTAATGTCGTTGGTGTTAGCTTCCACGTGGGTTCTGGAGCTGAAGATCCAGGTGCTTTCCTGAAGGCCGCACAGGATGCACGTTGGGTGTTTGATCAAGCTGCTGAAGTTGGATATGAGCTTCACACTCTTGATGTTGGGGGTGGATTCTGCGACGATACCTTTGAGAAGTTTGCTGCTATTCTGAGCAAGGCAGTGGATGATTTGTTCCCACCAAGCATCCGTGTCATTGCTGAGCCAGGCCGATACTACGTTGCAGCAGCCTTCACACTTGCAGCCAACATCATTGCTCGCCGTGATGTGTTTGATCCGCAGACTTCGTCTGGCAGCTACATGATTTATCTGAATGATGGTGTTTACGGCAACTTTTCCAACATCATCTTCGATCACCAGCACCCGATTGCTCGGATTCTGACGTGTGCCAATGACAGTATCCCTCCTACTCCTGCTTTGACTGCTTCCGGCTCATCTACCCCCGATTCATCTGCTGGTGGTTCTCCTTGTGCATCATCTGCGGGTGTTGAATACAGCATCTGGGGACCTACCTGCGACGGTATTGATGTCATTAGCCAGCGGATTGTCCTGCCGGGCTTGGTCGATGTCGGCGATTGGTTGTATTTCGAGGACATGGGCGCGTACACCCGTTGCAGCGCCACCCGTTTCAACGGGTTCCCTGACAACCACGATGTCATCTATATCTCCAGCGAGAGCGGCGCATCCGCTTTGTTGGAGTATTAGTTGTGTCTTTTTTATTGATTTATTCGATTGTTAGATTTGTTTCTTTTTTGATTTTGAATTGTTCTCTCTTTTGCTCATGCAAATAGGGTAGAATAGTGGGATATTATCCGACACTCGAAAAGTTTCATGTTCATAGTTCTGACACTCTTTTGTTTATACTCGTTAGTTGGAAGTTGTCTATAAAGGAATCAATATATAAATAGACTTGTTTCATATACATATGGTCTCATGACATTCTATAAGATCTATCTATCTATTCTTTATGTATATGCGTAGTATCTAATCTATAGCAACTTCTCAACCCTAATTTCACTCTTCCCAGAACCCTCAACAGCAACATAATCCCCCGTCTCAAGTTTCCTCTTCCACTTCGCAGACTCATGCCGCGCAAGTATGAACGTCAACCTCGCCACATCGGTCATCGCACTACTAGACGCAGAAGTAGGCGTAAACGTCCACCGTCCAAACGCCCAGTTTAGGATATATTTTGATTCCGAGGAGGGAGAAGAAGAAGTGGTTGTAGAAGTAGTGAGGAAGGTTGGATCAGAGTTTTGTGGAATCTGGGATGAGGAGCAGAGGATTGTACCCTTGATACGGTATACTTCGTCCTTGGAGGAGGATTTGAGGAGGGTGGTGAATTTGGAGAGGTCTATGGCGATGTTGTCGGAGGAGGAGAGTGTCAAGGAGAGGACTTCGACTTCAGACTGATGATCATGCTCATGATCATGTTTATGATCGTGGTTGTGATGATGGTCAGGTATACCGCCCTGCTTCGCCAACAAGGCCCCATCAATACCCAACAAGACATCCCTCTCAACCCTACCCCTATCCGACCTAACCCACGGCGTGGGCGGATCAAGCTCCAAATCTCCCAAGCGATCCAGACAGACATCAAAGCGCCTCTCATCCACCAACTCCCATTTATTAAACACAATCAAATCCGTATACCTGGCCTGCATCTTCGCCGTATAACTCGTATCCTCATACCCTTCCCAATTCTCCACGTCAATCACACTGATAACTCCATCTAACACAAAATGACCCCTTGTAGATTCATTCTCGGTCGCGAGCCGGTTTACTTCCATCGCTAGTGTGGCGGGGAATGCGCTGCCGCTCGTCTCGATTATGATTCTGTCTGGACGCACTTCGGTGCGTAGTTGCGTGAGCGCATCGCCCAGTTGGCCCACGAGATTGCAGCAGATGCATCCGTTCAGTAGTTCGCGGACGCCGGAGATGGATTGCTCGGAGGCGAGTTGGGAGTCGATTGCGACGTCGCCGAATTCGTTTTTGAGGAGGGCTAGGCGGTAGTTTGAGGGCAGTTGGGGGATGAGGTTTAGGAGGAGAGTGGTTTTGCCAGAGCCTAGGAAGCCGGTTACGATTGTTATGGGGATTGGGGGGGATATTGCCATTTTTTTTTTCTCTTCTCGCCGTAAGATGATCGGAGGGTTGGCGGGGTAGAGGTAATGCGATGGAAGTGAGGGAAGGTTTGGGGCTTTATTTGAATGAGAGAACGATGGACTGATAGATGCTCTATAGTCTATAGAAAGCGAAGAAAGCGAAGGTCTATGACTTGAAGGTGGAATGGTGTGTATCGGAGGTGGAAGTTGACCGAGAAAGATCGGGTGATCATGATAGATACATTTTTATCTCCGCCCCGCTTTGCATTGCTGCAGTCTACTCTCTCGTACAGATTGTCTTCACGAACAGCGCTGTCATAGAATTAGTCTGAAGTGTCTATTGATTAACTAACTAGATGCAACTACATGAATTGACACCTTGTAGGAATATACAGACAGAGACATAGTATATGACAAGTGGGACTGCCCAGAGGACCGACGTCATACGAGCTGAAACCCTCGTTCAGTCTGTTATAACTTCACTTCATTCTTCACTTAATATTAAATATTGAATCTGCACCATTAACAAGAAAATGGCTGAACAAGAACAAGCCGCAACCGCCAATAGCCTGTCCACCAACGCCGCCGGCTCAACTACAGCCTCCAGTATCCTCGAAACGGCAGACAGTGTATTGAACACTATTGGCGACATGACCGGACAGAACGAAACAATCCAAAAGAGCGAGTCATCCATTCTATTGCAAACTGCCTAGGAAGCGTGCTAATCATCCAGTAGCTACAGCATTTGTTGGAGAGAATGTTTTGAAGAGCAAAAAGCTGCAGAACATACCTGGAAGGGAAGGTTATGATGATGGAGCTGCAAAAGAGCAGGTGGATAATGTGCCAGACGAAAAGATTGAAGAGTTTATGAGGCATCAGAATCGGAGTTATCAGGGGTAGAGTATTTATTATTTATTCTAGATGATTGTATACAGCAGTTGCTCCTTCCGTCTGTACCTACATCACCATCCCTGAAAGAGTCTCGGACATTCCAACTGTACAGTCTTCAGGTCCTGTATAAAGCATCATCAATCACCCTACATCAATTGATCCTTCAATGTTATTTGACTGTATGATACGCTGCAGTATCTGCCATGTTTCAACAGAATCTCTCCCGGCGATATAGCTTTGGCTCCTCGATCCCATCCAGCAAGTATACCGAAAACGATGTAAGAAGACCCCTTCTACTCACAACTTACACTTCATAACGATGCCAGTTCATCTGCAACCGTCTAAACTGCCACTGCGAAGCCGCAAATCTCGAGGAAGACGTCGTCCCGAACGACTCCATCTCTTCCAGAAACCTGTCCTCCTCACAGCGCAGACATGCCGAATACTTCTACCGTCCTCCTATCCTGAGTACACATCGCGAGCAACTCATATCCGACGGATCGCCGTACTCCTATTTCGAGTATAGCCACAACCCCAGTGCTGAAGCCGAATATTGCGAGCAATGCCAATTCTGTTCTTCTTCGTCCAAATGGTGTGGAAGATTACCAAGCAACCAGGCAGTCAAGGTGCCCAGGTTGTTTCTTGACAGTACTCCCTCAGAGTTTGATGGGTTGTATGGTCTTCCAGATCTGAAGGTGCAGCTGCCAAACGCTACCTGGGTGCAAGACCCTTTGATCGTCAATGCAAAACGCATTGTGGATGTGGATGAGAATGAAACGCCGAGAGACCAACACTTTCAGCCTGCTGTTTTTGTAAGTTATTTCTTTGTCCAGCTGCACTTCTTTTTCTCATCACTCACTCATCAATATCATCACTTACACACTGGCCACAGTCTCACACAATCACCGACCAGCCTTCATTGGCAAAGATGGACCGCCATCCCTCGATCGACGAGGTTCTGTACGCGAGCCAGCAAAATCTCTCGATGGACAGTCTACAGCAGATTCGGACGGTCAACCAGGAGCCAGCCCAAGGATCCGACTGCCTAAAGTCCTTTCGAGACGTCAGAACTACCCAAGAAGAGCGCTGCGCCATCGAAGAAGGCTCACTCGTTGTCTGCATTCCACCAAGTTTCGTGAACCTGTCGCAGCAGCTGATTGCCCCAGACGAGTTTGAGCTACGTCTTGGAGAAATCTTTGTCGTCTGTCGTATGTTTGCGGACATGTGGGCTCTCTGTGCACGCGTGAGAAACTCAGAGTGCGTTGCCGAACTCGATCAAGACGAGTTGCAGAAATCTCCTAATCTCAAGTTTCTGCCTCTCTGCGCTGTTACGCTGGCTTCCAACTTTTCCGCTTTTACTAGACGTTGTGCCCTCTATAGACAGCAGCATCCTTATTCGGTGCTGTTCCCTACTGGAGGACATCTCATTACGCCCCCTGACCGTCTTGAATCGTTGGAAGCGAGTCGCGAGTACTTTTCGAGAATTGATGGCAGCCCGATTCCTTTGCCTGCAATGGTGTACAGTATTTGCAAGGCACCTACCAGACTTTCACCTGGTATTGACTACGTGCCCCTGGAAGAGTATTCGGAAGCGGAAGAGACCACCCAGCATGAAGCAGATACTACCAACAACCAAGGTACACTGCGACGATTCTGGAAGAAATTGGCAGCCAAAAACGCAGACTCATCCGCAGAACAACAGCCGACTGCAGTCCAACAGCACAATATCGGTCTTTCTCCAGATGGAAAATCGTCTTATCCTCGCCACGCAAGACAAGAAGTGTCTGACGGAGAAGATGGAAAGAACGGGCAGGATGTTGCAGGACAAGGAAATGGAACTGGAAATAGGGTTAGCAAACGCAAGAGTGTCCGCAACTTCTTCTCTCGATCCGTGCGGGTCAAGAACGGGGTTAGTACTGTTCAGGTCTGACTGTGACATTCTTGTGCTACGATATTCATGTGTCTCGACTTTCGAATTTGTGGTTTGCATGAGACTAGGGTGAATATTGTTTTTGAATCCTTAACATTTTTGGTTGAGTGCGTTTGTATTCAGGATGTTTTGGTGTGTTGCCACTTCAAGCTTGGAACATTTGCTTGGAAGCTCCTGAGGTTTATCTGGAAGGTCAGGTCGTCTCATTGGAAGTTTACATCCTATCAATTAGGTGAATGAATATTGATTCCATGTTATCCTCGTTTTGCTCAAGTCAATCCAAATTGATGGGTATAGAACATGCTGTAGAGAGAACACATAGAAGCTTAGCCGAAAGAAAAAGAAAAACGTATTACTATCATACACACTAGAAATACAAATCATTAAAAATAAATATCACCAGTAACCCAACCAAAAAAAAGAAGAAAAAGAAGAAGTAGAAGTAGAAGAGAGAGAGACTACAACCACAAAACCCACCTCACCCCCTCAATAAATCCCCGAACAACCCCTTTCAGTAGTTTGAACACCATCACAATCAACCACAACCACCACATAACACCCACAAGCAACCACTCCAGCAACGAAAACCCCCATCTCCGCATCGACCTAAGCCTTCGATTCCGTCTCCGTAACCCCTTGTCGAGTGTATTACTCAACTGCTTGATTTCAAACGTACTAGTCGTATTGAGCAGCGTACTCAGGGACTCTGCCTCCATCGCAGCGGTGCGCACGCGCGGCGTTAGATGATTATTAATAAAGTCTTCGAGGGTATCAATTTCGCTTTGTAGTGGGAGCAAAGTCGTCTTTGAGAAGAGGTAGATTGACTTGTTGAGTCCCGTCTTTGTGGCTTCGAGCCGTTCGAGTAAGTTGCGCGCGGCGTAGTTGAATTCGTCGATTCGAGGGAGGGAGTGTGGGAGTGGTGCTTTTGGGTCTATGAGGCTTTTGATTAGGAAGTTTGGTGGTGGTTGTGAAGAAGAAGAAGGCTCGCGGGGTTTTTCGTATCGTTGGACGATTTCACTTGCTTTGACGCCTGAAGAAAGAAGTAGAGCTTGGCAGCGCAGGATTTCGCGTTTTTGGAGTAAGTTTGTATCGTCTAGTGTTGGGACGCTGCGGTCTGAGAGACTCCAGCCACGACTGCTTGTGCTTAGCGGAGGTCGGTGGTGGTGGTGTTGGTGACTGTTGGGTTTGGATGTTTCTGCCCTTGCTAATCCGGTAACTGGGGGTCTGACGGGTCGTTCGACGCCTGGAAGTGCGGCGCTAGGCGTGATCTCATCGTCTCGTTCTTCTTGCATGTTTGTGGTGTGAGGGACAGATCCGAAGCCGTAACTGCTTCGTCGGTCGATGTAAGGTGTTGTATCTACGGATGAAGATGGCGGTCCAAGGTCTGGATGCGCCCTGACAAAGTGTACGTCACGGACACGGCTGCTCTCTGGGTGAAGACGATCGAAATAGGATGGTTCCTCTTGGTCGGTGCCGCGGACTGAGGGTCCGATTGAAGGCAGGTTGGAAAAGAACGGCTTTGTTGTGGATGTCCGTCCATTCGCCTTGCGCAAAGACAGTCCAGAGTCATTGTCGGAAAATGTACTTCCCCTACGCAATTGGTTCCGCTTGCTAGGCGTTGATTCCACCTCACTCCGCTCCTCTTCTGAATCACGATGATCAGATTCTATGCTTGAAGCGTAAGACGATTGTCGTGAATGTCCACCCCCGTCTTTACGGCGTATCATAACCCCAACTTTGGATACCTCACTTCCCACTAATTCGGCAATTCGGCTGTTTTTCAAGAAACCCCTGAGCCTCGACTCGTGGCTTCCATACGGCTTGAAGGAACCAGAGGTCTCGCTTCGTCGGTAGTCATCTAGTAATATATCATCTTGGCCGAGTGGGGTTTCTGGCAACGGACTCGGTTCAAGAGTCCGAGGGCTGATACCACCTCTAGGACTGGTATCCGTCGTCAGTCTCTTACGGAGTTGAGAATCACTCGATGGACTTTCTTCCGGCCTTTCTCCATGTTCTGAATGAACTTGTCGTCGAGTTTTTGCCTTTTCATGCAATGACTCCATGATACGTGGGAGTCGTTTCTGAGGCGATGGCGATCGACTAGGAGGCGGTGATAAATTGGCCGTAATGCTTGGAAATATAGGACCTTGAGCCGGTGAGTTTGGCGCAGTACTGTCCATCTCATCAATAGACATTCGACGCTCTTCCTTCCCTGTAACACTGCCCGCTGGAGAAATCAGCATTTGGGGTTTGTCCACAACGTCACCGGTCTTGACTGAAGATGTTTGCGATTTAGGTTTGGATCGCCTTGAGCCCGCATTCGATGAGTCGGAATGTCCATATAGTACTCTATGCAGTTTCTCGGCTTGCATAGCTGCTTCGGCTTTCATTTTCGCCTTTTTGCTTATACGCCGCGCTCTGCCTCGCAAAATCATATCGTCACTGCTCGAGTCGTCTGACACGCTACTTGAGCGTGTCCATTTGGGAGCATAATCGCCTTGGCCACGGACGTTGAGTCCATTGGATGGTTTCGACAGATGATGTACATGGCTGGCGCGCGCTTCACGTTTAGTATTAGTAAAGCTGGGCAGAGTGGCAGGCTGTTCTGTCGGTATAATTCTGTTCTCTTGAGTAGACTCTAGGTTTTCAACCGCCAGACGAGAACCGGCAAACTTGAGCTTTGAAGAATCCGGGTACAATTTCTCGCAGTCCCTATCATATATCTTAGACTTGTTAGAACCGCTTTCGACCCAAACCGCGTCCGCGAATAGCTCTGCTGGAGAAATAGCCCATTCTAGCCGTGGTCTTTGCAGCTTTGTGGTATTAGAGCGGTTTACCCCTCTGACGCTTGACGACGGCGATGTTGCTGTTTGCAGTAGTTCTTGCTGTTCCACTAATCCTCCATCACGATCTTCTTGAAAAGGTGGAAGGGCTATACACTGATATGGATCATTGTTATTCTGAGGATTGGCTGCCTTGATTGACGCCAGCCAATCTTCAACTTTGGACACCTCTTGCCATCCTTCCGCATCGATATTCAAATTCTTCTCCCGTATGCGTATTTTCCTGTTCCGGATAGATTGAAGAGGGTTATACGCTCTGCCACCGGTAGATCGAACGCCATCAGATGAATGCTGGAGTGGAGGCAGATAAGACAATAAATCCAAATACTTCGAGAACAGTTCAAAATGCTGTTTCGCCTTTTCTATCCTGACCAGGGTCGCTTGTGAGCATGCAATATCCACGTCCTGCAGATCGGGAATCGGTAACATTCCAGCAACTCCATGATCGTTCGATATCGATCCGTGTGGTAATGGTGACGGTTGAGGGCCGATACTGCGAGAAAGTCTATTGTCCTGCGCGTACAAGCTTGAGTATCGTAGCCCCTGGTTGTTCGGCAAATTTCGAGGAATGCCTGGCAAAGGACTTGACGGTGCGCGACCCGCATTGGCGGCTCTCCTCCTCGACTCACTCAGGTTCAGTGCAAGATTGACGATTTGTACCTGGTCCGTATCCAAACCAACATTCGACGCATACGAGCTGCGAGAGGAGGCATGTCTCAAAGTCGCAGACTCATTCTGACTGGATTCATGGCCTTCGGAAGCAGATACGTTCGTCACCGCTGCCAAAGGAGATGTTCTCAACGATCTTCTTCTCTGCTGTTGACTCCCACGGTCAGATGTTGCCCTCTTCTTTGGAACTATGATCTCATCGTCGACGTGTCGCCACTTTTCGCTCTCCGTCGCCTGCGTTCGGTGCGTATGTTGTTGGCTAGAGCTGCCATGTCGTCGTGTATTCGTAGGATATACGGAGTCAAGCAAGAAGCCGCCGCCAGTTGTTCGATTTCTGTTTGTCCTAGGATTCGGTTGGCTCGCATCCCTGGAATTGCGGCCAAGTGTTGTACCCTCCGAGTCTGGCGCTGTTCCGGGACTGCTTTCCATTTGAATAACCCTTTTTATCCATTCAACTCAAAAAGACCTCAAACTGACTGTATCGATCTGGGTAAAGCGTCTTCAATCCATCTCGCTGTTGTAGTTGACATAAACAAGTCGCCGCGGGTTGGTTGCGATGAAGCAGGGATATTAGTAGTTTTGCCACGTAGGTATGGGATACGCAGGAGTGGTTTAGTTGTAATACATGCTCGAGAAAGAGATATTTTCTCAAAGATAATCGACAGTTGTAGATGACAGTAGGTATCATGACCCTCGGACTTTTATGCGCATCGGAGAATGACCGCACTGCGGAGCGGAGGCAAACAATGCAAACTAAACAATGTCGCATCACTTCGGCATCAAATACACTCCTATGTTGGACTTTTATATACTTGACAACTAAAAGATGGACATGCACCGTTCTATTACCTATGTAGTGGAAACGCCTCAAACAAAGGAAATAGATCATATTGAGTCTACACGTGGCGAAGTATGTTCTACACTTTTAATCACAAAACAAAATAAATCAAGACTCAACTCTAAGACATTGTAAGCGAGCCTCGGTCTCCATCACCTAATCATCTGTTAGACTTCCCATCAAGAAACAATGACCGGGTTATTAGACTTACCTCTAGAGCTTGCTTCACTTCAAGCACGCGACGCACATCTGCAAGCCAATCCTTGCTTAAAATCTTGGCCCAGCCCTGAAGTGTGTTCATTTCCCGAGCAGCTGCATCAAGGTTACCTTCCTCCAACAAGTTCTCTGTTCGTACAAGTACACTCTCAACGTCGTCACCGTCTGTTGCAGCATCGCGCTTGAACATGACCTTGCTCAAGACGAAGCTGGCAGCATGGCTGGCAATACCCGCATCCTCAGGCAGAAGACTGGCCTTTCGGACTTCGCCAGCAACGCGACGGAATCGTTCGATGATTTGGGAAGTTGAGGGGATACCACGCTGGTAGGCAGTGGGGTTGATGGATGCAATGGCTGCGGCCACAACTGGGTCGTCAGCAGCAAGCTCTTTCACAGCAACAAGTTCGCGGATGAAAGGCTTAGCAGATGTAGCACTTTCAAGTACTGAACGAACAGCGTCAACGGCGACCTGTAGTTGCTGCGTCTTGAGGTTGCTCTCAATGACATCACTCCAGTCTGTTGTGAGCTTCTCAAGCTGGTTCACATTGGCAGTCAGCTCGCTGATCTTGCTAAGACGGCCGTCACGTTCCCTCTCAACCAACTCTTTCACATCATTCAAGTATTTACGGTTCAACTCGATTGCTTGCTCCACAAGTTCGTTCTTCAGGCGTTGCTCAGCCAGTTCCTGTGCCCTTGCAAGTTCGGTCCGAATCTTATCCTGGTATGCATGTGCAAGCTTTTCCCTCTCAGCTTCAAATTCTTCTCGGAATTGGGCGGCTTCCACAGCACGAGCTGCTTCAATCTGCTGCATGAGCTTTGTGGCCGATTCATCGAAAAGCGCGTGTGCCTTCTCAACTTCTTCCTTAGCCGCCTTCTCAGCTTCGGCACGGAGAGAGATGATCTTTTCGCCAATGCTTTCCAACTCAGTGCGGACTCGGGAGACGGGAGCTGCGTATTTGGAAACAGCACCCTCATCAGCACTGATAACTGTAATTATGTCGTTGAATATCCTAACAAGTTCCTGGACCACTGGTTCGTCGGCATTTTCGACCTTGATCAGCTCAAGGGTGGTTGGGGGAGTGATAGCTGGGGTCCTGGTCTCTTCTTTAGACGCTGGAGCCGGTGCCTCTTTCTTGACTGGAGCCTTCTTTTCGGCACTGTCTTTCTTTACCTTGGTTACGGCCTTGGCGTCAGTAGCATCCTTAGACGCGTCAACAGCACTGTTATGGCGCCCCTTTTCAGTCAAACTGGTGCTGTCGCTTTCTTCTTCCGAAACCTTCCAAGATAGTCCGCTCTTGCTGGGAATAGTGACCCTTTGCGATTCCTCCTTGTGGATGGGAGGAAGACGGTTGCTGTGTCTCGTAGCATTCGGGAAACGACGGTAGAAGTCGCGTTCCTCGAAGTAAAGAACAGCTTCTTCACCATATGGTACGTATTCCGTGAAAAAGTCGTGGAAATTGTCCGACTTCAACGCAGCGAAAACACCGCCACCGTAAGCTATACCGGATGTAAGGATGAGATACAGGAGAAATCGCCTAAAACGCCCTTTTCTCTTAGGAGGTGGCGGAACTGAACCGGAGCTCGGATTTTCCACTGGAGGCTGAGGTGGTTGTATAGATGATGGAGGAGAAGTTTGAACCTGCGCAGTTGGTGACGTTGTAACCGGGTTAACTGTCTCAGGAGGGACTACCGACTGCGATTCGGGCGAGGCCGGCGTTGGACTTGTTGGCTGAACATTCTTGGGGTCTGCATAATACCTCTGTAATGACGGACGAAGTGTTAGTAGATCCATTGGGTACGTCAATGGGTCGGAGGGTCTGGTACCTGGCCGGTTATGATGCGGTTGCTTGCAAGAGGATTTGCAAGCAATTGTGTTGCTGTTCGCTGTCTGCTCACAGACAGCAGCCGAGTCTGACTTGACAATACCGAGTAGCGCAGCATGGCGGGCTGCCCTCCCTGTTGTCGGCTGAGTGGGTGGTAGATGGAAGTAGTTGTTGTAGAGATAATTGATTGCGAAGTGACGGAAGAAGATGTTGCATTTTACGATCTGCTCCGAAAGGGCTACGATTGGTGCCGTCTGGTTGGCGGCGGGTACCTGGGGCCTCAGTCTTCAGACCGGTTGTCCCGAGCTGAGGGAAAATAATGACCTCAACGACCTCTGTCTGGCTATACAGAAACGGAGAAAAATCAGAATATGCGACACAAAAAGATGAGTTATTGAATCAGAATTGCTTCCAGAATTATAGAGATGTTATTTATTTTGCAATAAGTACAGCAGCCCGGCAAACAACTGCATGAGCAGTCCAAGAACGACCGACAGATCTAGTCAATGAAGAGGATGTTGTCAAGAGCATTGTAGAAAATAAGGAAACAAGAGAAATAAGAAATAGCTGGAGCAGCTTGACAAACGAAGAAATCTGACCAACAACAGGTATAACGACGCCCTCGGAAAAATTAAC
This sequence comes from Talaromyces sp. PYS2103, assembly GCA_023625975.1. NCBI lineage: Eukaryota > Fungi > Ascomycota > Eurotiomycetes > Eurotiales > Trichocomaceae > Talaromyces > Talaromyces sp. PYS2103. The sequence continues at coordinate 462,547 of JAMAGB010000024.1, forward strand.
AGTAGACACGTAAAAATAAAATGAAATACAGCAAGAAAAAAGGATCAGTCCTTCAAACATCAATCCTTTCGCAGGAGATTTCGGGAGAAGAAACTGAATCGTTCAAAGAGCATCAGTAGATAAACTAACAACTGCAACCATTAGCTCCCTGGGTGCCGGCAGCCTCCGGTCGGAGATCGACACCAGGTCTTGTGTTTGTTCGCAGGTTCCGTGGTCCGGCTTGATCAAGCGGCAACTTCTTTGCGATGGCAGTGAACAGCTCCTTAACATTGGTGGTGGTCTTAGCTGATGTCTCGAAGAAGAGTAATCCAGCCTCCTTCGCATATGCCTCCGCATCGGCAGTCGCAATAGCACGCTTATCCGGGTTTTCGGTAACCAAATCCAACTTATTTCCAGCTAGGGCGATGATGATATTCTCGTTCGCTTGACGCTGCAGTTCCTTGACCCACGATTTCGCCTTATCAAGTGATGCCTAGAACGAGAGATAAGATTAGTTCGCGATCGTAACAAGTTGTTGAGTCGGATCATAACAAACCGATTGTGTGATATCATAAACGACGACGGCACAGTTCGCATTTCTATAGTACATGGGCGCCAACGACTTGTATCGTTCTTGGCCTGCTGTGTCCCAGATTTCGAACTTGACTGTCGTGTTCTCGTCTAAGGAGATTGTCTGTGTTAAGAAGGCTGCACCGATCGTGGACTCTCTGTAATCATCAAATTGATCCTGCAGACTATTAGCTCCGCTATCACACCATCAACCATCGCAATATGCACTGACCTTGACAAATCGCAGAACCAATGAACTCTGTAAGGTGGCACCAAACCATGATTAGTATGAGATCACCCTATCGAACGAGGACAGAGTGTTTTACCTTTCCGACAGCGGATTCTCCTAGAAAGAAAAACAAGTTAGCTGGGAGGGCCCAGATATGGATGTACAGGAAAACCAACCAAGCAAGACAAGCTTGAACTGGGCGAACCTCGCACCGGGGCGACCTCCAACTGGAGCTCTCGCGGCCATATCTCCGGTAATTTATGATCAAGAATAGAACGGCGGTGAGTCCCTCGGGTGGTGAAAAGAGAAAGCTTCTTTTATCTCGGTAGTGTCGATGGACGGGTGTGTGGCATAGGAGTGTGAGGTTGGTTGCACTGGGGCCTTGTTCTGTCTGTATGCTGAGGGCCCGCGGGATGACGGAGGCAAGTGTCTGGCTGGCTGGTCAAAAGACTCAGAAGAGATCATGCTGAGGCACTAGCCACATGCGGGCTTACGCTATCTGCCACTGTGGCGCTGGCCACACTAGCCGTTATCGTAACGTAACTAGCTCATAGGACAAACCTAACTAGGTAACTGCGTTCATTTGTTTGGATCTCTCTCTTTGATCTTCCATTACAGCCGATAAGCTGTCCACACTCGCTTGCATTTCTCTCATTTCACGCTTCAGTCAAAAGACTGATCCCTGCCAAGTCCGCATTCTCTGCCGTATTGATTCGGATTTCTACCGCCCGTTTCGTTTCCGCGGCTTACCTACCGACCCGATCAGGTGGTTGTTACTATGGCTCACCCAGTGCTTCCATTCAAGGATATCAACCTCCATTCCTCTCCCTCCCACTACGCATTTACTTCACCCTCTACGCCAAATGCTCCGACTTTGGTGGTGGAGCGCCCGAACGGAGATCTGCGCCTGAACGATGGCACTCTCCTCGGCACTAAACGAGTGTCTAGTATTGCTGGAATACTCGGTATCATCAAGTTGAAACTAGGTACAGATGACTTTCTGCATTTCGCACGACCTGGACGCTGATTTCTTTTCTCTATTCATAGATAAGTATATTATCATCATCACCAAGGCACAGCCTATGGGCCGTCTTCAAGGTCATATGGTATATAAAGTCGTCGCGACCGAGTTCCTGCCTCTCCGAGAGCGCCCACTGCACGACAAGGATGAAGATACATATCTTGCTCTCCTGAAAGATTTGATCCGAACAGGTCCCATGTACTTTTCTTATTCTCTCGACCTTACAAACAGCTTCCAACGACAGTCGCAGAGTGACCCGAACACCCCGCTATGGAAACGAGCCGACGACCGCTTCTTCTGGAATCGTTTCATCCAGTCGGATCTCATTGACTTCCGTGTTGGTGCGAGTGATACGACTGGAACACGATATAGTCAGCAACCTGGAGTCGATCCCTATATACTACCTGTTATATTCGGAATGCTGCGCATCACGCCTGCTAGGGTCAAGAATACCTCCTTTACCTTTGCCTTGATTACGAGGAGGTCAAGACATAGAGGCGGCACTCGTTATTTCTCCCGTGGCATTGACGAGAATGGAAACGTGTCCAACTACAATGAAACGGAACAAATCGCAATCCTGAACGATACCACTGGTGGTCTGACCGGCTTTGCGGGTGGTCAAGGCCTGTTAAGCGGAAAATCCGAACATCCTGGTCGTGACTTGCAGGTATTTGCATTTGTCCAAACTAGAGGAAGTGTCCCCGTTTTCTGGTCCGAGGTCAACAATCTTCGTTACACTCCGAAGCTTCAAGTCCGGAGTGTGGAAACATCCATTGAGGCTGCACGAAAACACTTTTCTCAGCAGGTCAAATATTATGGTGAGAATTACCTGGTAAATTTGGTGAACCACAAGGGTAGAGAAGAGCGGGTCAAGAAGGCCTATGAGCAGTTGGTTCGTGTGCTAGTATCCTCACCAGGCGAGACGTCGGAGGCAGATCAGCCACACACCGATGAGAAAATCCACATTGTGGAATCTGACCAGAGAAATGAGCTTCTGGATCGAATTCATTATATTTACTTTGATTTTCATAGTGAGACCAAAGGTCTACAATGGCACCGGGCACAACTCCTTTTAGACCGGCTTACAGATGGGCTCATGCGCGGACAATACTTCCGAGGTCTTGAGAGTCCTGGTGATGCCAATGGGCCGTTAGAAGTTCGTACTCAGCAGAGCAGTGTTGTACGAACCAACTGCATGGATTGCCTCGATCGCACGAACGTCGTACAGAGTATGCTAGGTCGCTGGACGATAACCCGTCAATTGATAGACGCCGGCGTTCTGCAACCAGGGGAGTCAGCAAGTGACGATCCCGAGTTTGAGAACATCTTCCGCAATATCTGGGCTGACAATGCCGATGTCGTTTCAAAGGCATACTCTGGCACTGGAGCTTTGAAGACCGATTTTACACGAACAGGCGAAAGGACGCGGGCTGGAATGTTGCAAGATCTCTCGAATTCAGTCACCCGTTACATTCGCAATAATTTCATGGACGGTCCTCGGCAAGACGGGTTTGACCTGTTCCTTGGAGCTTATCTGCCGCAAGACTCCGCACTGGGCAGTCTATTACTCTTTATTGATCGCCGACCCGTCATTATTCAGTCTATCCCTTACCTGCTGGCAGCAAGTGTGTTTATGGTGCTGGTTGCCATGTTCACCCGCCGTCTGCCTGACGCTGCGGTTTGGCCATTAAGAATATTCACATTTATCTGGATTGTCATTGGTGCATGGGCATCCCATTTCATTTATAGCCATGGAATGCTCTATGTAAGTCCATTGAACTAGCAGTTTCGGTCCAGTTTCCAGCTAACAATATCGCAGGTCAACTGGCCCAAGCTTAATACACCAAGTGCAGCTTCAGAAGGCTACCAAGATGCTCTTAATCATGCCCGTTCTGATCAGCTCATTGGCCGTTTCCTGGTCACTAAGCAGCGACACCAACGTGGGTTCAGCAATGCCCGCTTGGGGTACCTGGAAGAGGGCAAAAAGAGGCTTGAATAAAGCGATCCCCTTGCATGCCACCATCGATTTGACTTCACCGCCGACGCAGTTCTTTCTTCTTCCTCGAGTGTCCTTATTCTAAGCTACAACTTTTATTTACATAATCACTTCTACCTGTCACGAACATTTAGACTTTTCTAGCATTTTCTTCGCAGACGACTATCGTAATATCACACTGGTGATTAATTGTCAAACAGCTTCATTATGAATTGTCGAATGTGATTGTACTGAAGTAGTATCTCGGTATTGAGCCTTCTTATCGTTATCGGGATGGCAGCCCTTCATCGGCGAGCGAGCCGCTGGCCGAACTCCGGAGCTCCCAGGGAAAAATTACATCTCAATAATTGACCGATACAAAAACCATTCTGTACACTCCCCTCTCTAAGCCTATATATCCCCGAATGCTTGCGTTGCAGCGACTCTGGAGATCTCAAAACTCTTCAATAATCTTCCGCCAAGTGCGCTCAATTTCTTCTTTTAAGCCATTCACAATGGCGGGGCGAACGTATGAGGTGAACCGCATTCTTCCCCCGGCTTTACTGATGAGCACCTTGACTGACGCGGTTTGGGCTTGTAGGAAGCTATCACAGCGCTGAATACGTTACAGTCGAATTTCGCGATTGTCAATGCGATTAGACAGTCTGGAGGAGCTAAGAATCAATATGCCATTCCGGAAATGATTGAGTGGTGTCGAAAGATTGGATATGAGGTATGTCTGTCGCATTTTGAAGACAATGAGCCTGCACCTGCTGACTATTCTGTGTGATTCAATATAGCCCTCCGAATTCAACCGTTTGAATCTTATTCATGTTGCAGGCACCAAAGGCAAAGGCTCGACCTCTGCTTTTATCTCTTCCATTCTAACACAGTACATCCCATCGACGACGAGTAGCAGCAGCGACCAATCAACCGTCCACAAAGTCGGTCTTTATACATCGCCCCATTTACGATTTGCGCGTGAACGAATAAAAATAAATGATGAGCCATTATCGGAGGAGCAATTCGCTAGATACTTTTTCGAGGTCTGGGATCGCCTAGAGCAATCGGCAAAAGCTGCTGGACAGGATGCTTCTGGACCAGAGGTGAAGCCTGTTTATTTCCGTTATCTTACCCTCATGGCATTCCATGCCTATTTGAGTGAAGGTGTTGATGCTGCTGTTATTGAGTGCGGTATTGGTGGAGAATATGACTCTACGAATATTATCGACCAACCGATAGTCTCTGGTATAACGAGTCTGGGTATCGATCACGTTGCTTTACTGGGAACTACAATCGAAGAGATAGCATGGCATAAGGGCGGTATAATCAAAGCTGGCGCAAAGGCTTTCACGTGCCCACAACCAGAGACCGCTTTGGAGGTTCTGCGCAAAAGAGCTGAGGAGAAGAAGACGGAGCTCATTGTTGCTCAGGGTCAACCAGAATTGAAGAAGGGCAGCTCATTGAAACTGGGGTTAGATGGGGATTTTCAATACACAAACGCGAATATAGCCGTCGGCGTTGCTGCTGAGTTTTTGAGGCGTCGTGGTGAACAGGAGATACCTGCCGACATATTCAACTCACCACTACCTGAAAAGTTCCGAGCTGGTCTGGAGAAAGCCAGGTTGGGCGGTAGGTGTGAAACCCGCCGAGAGAAGACAGTCTCTTGGTATATTGACGGCGGACACACGCTTGAAAGTATACGCGTCGCGGGAGAATGGTTTGCTTCAAAACTGATGAGTGATGCTGAAAGTCAAAGGCCGCGAGTCCTCATCTTCAATCAACAGACGCGAGACAGTGTAGCATTAGCACGAGCACTACATCAGACTTTGGCCGAAGTTCTTGGATCCGCGCAACCTTTCACACACGCCATTTTCTGTACCAACGTTACATACAAAAGTGCGGGTTACCGGCCTGATCTCGTCAGCGTCAATGCCAATGCGTCTGAGGTCGAGAAACTAAGCGTCCAGCACACACTCGCCGAGTCCTGGAAGGAGATTGACCCAAAGGCGCACACTTTAGTCTTTTCTACGATTGAGGAGGCGGTTGACTTTGTGCGCGATCTGTCAAAGCAGATACCCGACGAAACTCCTGTCAAGACTTTGGTGACTGGCAGCTTACATCTTGTGGGTGGTTTCCTTGATGTCATTGAGACTAAGCCTGGAGAGACTGTAGTATGAATAGTTAGTAGATACCCATGTGATTATTGTGCTAGATAGTGACAATTCACAACACCATTGGAGGGGTTTTCCAGTGCATAGTCAAGGGTAGTCAAGAATGGAATTTTCTGGTAGTCGCAAATCCTCAACTGTCTGTAGTCTTAGACCTTGGTAACCCTGGAGAAATTCAACCAGCATGAGCCAGTGAGACGTTGGGGTAATTCAAGCAGTCAAATCTTGCAGTGATTGATCATTGTTGTTGTTTCAAAACTTGGTAGCGCTCACCGCCTTCCGTTCTGGAGCGTAATGCGGGGTTGCCAAATGATTGGTTTCATCAGGAACAATCTTGGTGCCTCCTACGTTTTCTTTTCTGCAAAGCACACTTGTCAGATCTGTCATACTTGCTCTCCGCGAAAATGGCAGAATCACAGGATTCCAAGGGCAAAGGTCGCGCCCAAGAACCCACTGACGAAAATGTGCAAGACAGCCCAGCTACTAACAGTGCGGAGAAGCCTTCGGAAACGGCGACGTCAGAGCTGTCAAAGGAAACGAAACCCGTGATGAAAAACATCACAGAGAAAATCGGGGAAAAGCTCTCTCGCTCTTCTGGCGAAGAGAAAAATGTCACACCACAGATGCTTGAAGCACTACTTTCGATGAACCCTGCCCTGGCGAATGAACTTGCGCACATGCCTCACGACAAGGCCGTCGAGACACTAGGCAAACTTGACGTTGCCGACATACTTACAGGATTGTCCTTAGGAAAGAAGAACCAGAAGGATATGGCTTCTTATAAGTTCTGGCAGACCCAGCCTGTACCGCGTTTCGATGACCAGGAAGATCTCGCCGAAGGTCCCATCAAGATGATTAATCCGGAACAAGTTTCGAAGGAGCCGCCACCACTTATTGAGGGATTTGAGTGGGTGACTTTGGATGTTACGGATGACAAGGAGGTTGCTGAGTTGTATGATTTGTTGTCGAATCATTATGTCGAGGATGACAATGCTATGTTTCGCTTCAACTACTCGAGGGCATTCCTTAACTGGTGCGTTCCGATCTCATTTCTTTGGCACGGCCCTGAGTATTTCTAACACAATGTCCCTGTAGGGCTCTAACTTCCCCGGGCTGGAAAATAGATTGGCATGTGGGAGTACGTGCATCCAAAAGCGGCAAGCTTGTTGCCTCCATCTGCGGTGTACCGACGTACATTCGAGTTCGCGATCAGCGACTCAAAGTCATCGAGATTAACTTTCTTTGCGTGCACAAAAAACTACGTTCAAAACGTCTTGCTCCGGTTTTGATCAAGGAAGTGACCCGCCGCTGCTACCTGCAAGGTATCTACCAAGCCATTTACACCGTCGGCATCGTCCTTCCCAAACCCGTGACATCATGTCGGTATTACCATCGACCTCTGGACTGGTTGAAACTGTATGAGGTGGGATTCTCTCCATTGCCTGCAGGCTCCACGAAAGCGCGTCAGATTACGAAAAATCACCTTCCAAGCAGCACGGCAACGCCAGGTCTACGGAAGATGCAAAAGAAAGACATTGATTCAACTTATGATTTGCTCGAGCGGTTCCTGAGTCGTTTCCAAATCAACCCTGCTTTTACTAAAGAAGAGATAGAGCACTGGCTACTTCATACCGAGACTCGTGGCGAGCAAGTTGTCTGGTCCTATGTGGTGGAAGATCCCCAGACAAAGAAGATAACAGACTTTGTCTCTTTCTACAGCTTGGAGTCATCCGTCATTGGGAACCCGAAGCACAAGGGAGTTCGGGCTGCATACTTGTATTACTACGCCACGGAAACTGCATTCAATGAGAAAGAGAAGGGCTTGAAGGAGAGATTGCTCTTATTGATGAACGATGCTCTCATCGAAGCCAAAAAGGTATGTTTTCCATTGCACATAAAATTTGATGGTTCAGATCTGACAGCTTACCGCAGGCTCGTTTCGACGTCTTCAACGCTCTCACCCTCCAGGATAACCCACTCTTCCTGGAGCAGCTCAAATTCGGCGCCGGTGACGGCCAATTGCATTACTACCTGTACAATTATCGTACCGCTCCTGTTCTGGGTGGCGTCAATGACAAGAATCTTCCCGACGAGAAGAAGCGTGGTGGAATGGGTGTGGTTCTTCTGTAATTGGGCCCGTTCTCTGTCTGTATCCTGAACATATATAGCAAATACGATTGAGGGAGGCTGCTTTGTTAATAAAGCATTTTTGTCTGGTCTAGTCTTGGAAGGAAAAAGCTATGGCATCTTATTTATTCAAAAAATGACTGAATGAGAAATGTATTTTCCAGGATCAATGAACAGTTTAAGAAACTTATTCGGGTGAAGACAAGCAAGCAACGGCTCTAGGATAAGTGATTTGCTAATTTTAATGGCCTGAGATTACTCCGATACCTACCTAAATAAGAATACCGTTAGTTAAATGTCATCTAAGCAGCTCAGTATGTCGCTTTACATACAACGTTTATCGAAAATATTAGGATGAGAAGAGAAAGTCCAGATCTTTATCAGCCTTATTTCAGAGCCCCACCCCGTTATAGATGAAGTCATTGGCCGGAGATCATCAACCTTAATTCAACCTCTACTTTTGTCTCTTCTTTCCTATTATCATATTGAAAAACAACTTTAATCTGTGCAAGATCGAATCTATCAAAAATGATATCTCTGCAACAAACTGGCATGGAAACCTGAGAGTTCTGGCAAAACAGAAGACGGTCATATGTTCAATTCGGGACCAGACATCTAACTTGTTCAAAACAATACCTGCAAATATGGGCGCGTCACAATCGACCAGTGGGCTTGAAGGTGCTTCATCGCCTGGTACGTCGTATTTGAAAAGCCCAGTTAAGTAAATGAAAAGGCTTATGTATCTTCCAACCACAGAACAGCTTAGCGTCTTACTCGCTGAACGCTTTGCCACCAAATGCTTCACTCCCCTAGAACTTACCCATTTCAAGGACAATTTCTACTCCCGTGCCCTCGATGAAGCACGGTTCCGGTATTGGAATGAGAAAATACTCTCGGATTTTCTGTCTATACCTGATGGGATTTATACCAATGAAAAGGACGGTGGACACGATGGACGCCTTGATGCGGGACCGGTTGTTTTTCGAATGGTTTCGTATCTCGGCGCATTCCCATTTCAGAAAACGCTTGCCCCTAGTGTTTTGACTTTTGATGCTATGGTTAAAGTCGTTGTGTTACTGACGGAGAGATACGGTAAGGTCTTGAGGAGGGGTAGTAAGGATCGTGTCAAGCTGTTGTTTGGAAGTCTTGCGGATGTCGGTAGACCATTGGCGCAGGGTACGAAGGAAGACAAGGAGGGAGATGGGCCTCCACTCAGCCAGGAAGACTCTAAAGGGTCTTCTTCTCATGCTCATGGGTTTTCAGTTGATGCACCTGCAAATGACGAATATGATGAATACGAAGACGACGATGATCTGGCACTTGCTGCATTGGAGTCCCTCGATGCTATTGAAGTTTTCAAACACGATCAACGGATTGATCGGGCTGTCTACGAAACACGTATATCTATCGACACATTCCGACGTCTGCTTATGTTGTTACTTGTAATTGCGCCGCTGAAACCTCTTGAATCTGTCACCAAGTATACTTTCAATCTCAGCTCAGAAGAGCAAGCCGCCGTCAAACGTGAAGCCGACACTATCATAGCTAGCTTTTCGGAGGAAGAGATCCGCGATGGCCTTAGGTATAAGACTTTTGCAAAGACGGTTACACTCAGTCTACCTCATCTCTTTGATCCGTTGACGCCACTATTTGAGCATTTGTTGTTCAGTAAGAATCTGGACTTGTCTCGAAAACAGACTGGCCCGTCTGAACCTTTACCTGAATATCCGCCTGCAGAGCTTCTGACTGACGCGAGTATTGCCGAGAAGCCGACGAGCATCATGCTTCCAGGGAGCTTTGAATCTGCAATATTGACTCCAAGCATGGTCTCACACCTCTCATTCTTTTTACCTGCTTCATCAGGTCAGAATCTCTACAGGAGTGACATACATTTACACCCGGTCTTTTCGACCGTTGCTCACGGGGAATCTCTAACTTCATTTCAACACAATGTCTTCACTTGGCAAGCTCCATCACTTCTCATTGTTCAAGGTGCAATACCCGGAAGTTCCGGTTCCCCCGATGAACTGATAACGCTGGGAGCATACATTCCTCAGCCATGGAAACCAACTTCCTCATCATCTTACGAGGATTCTCAAAACCCAAACGATCGAACCAGACTACCTTACCTGTTTCAAATCCACCCCAGACACTCCGTCCTAGCGGGCAATCCGTCCCTTTTACAGAAAAAGGAGCAATCATTTACGACAACACCTATAGTCTACTTCTCCACAACAACAGGAATCGCAATCGGCTGCGAAATACCAGTGTCCGCTCAGCAACAGAAAACCAGTTATGGCCCCGGCGTCCCATCGCCGCACCAGCACTCGCATCGTCGTCAAAATAGCAACACTAGTACTAATCACAAGCAACAAGGGCCCCTCCCACACGGAGCAGGCAGTCTAATCATAGACCCAGGTCTAGAAACAGCCCAACTACACATATCCTATCTGGCCGGTCATACAGGCGTCTTCACGCCAGCGGTGCCACCCGTCCTACCCACAATAACCCACATCGACATCTACAACCTCGAAATATGGGGCATCATTGAACCGGCTCCAGTATCATTATCGGCAGACGGTGCAGCTGGGATCGCAAAGGATGCAATTTCCCAACAACGCGCGGCATGGCAGTTTGATGCTCGTGAAGCGGAGCGGAGAAAGGGTGTTAATGTTAAATTGGGTAGTGGGTCGGATAGTGAATATCAGAATGCAAGGGCGCTGTTGGAGATGGCGGGGATTATAGGTGCTCAGGCCCAACAGCGGAGTGGGGGGAGTGTTTGATATTGCCATTGTCTTTGTCTCTCTTTAAGGGAGGGGTTATAATGAGGGACGGCAGTTATCTTAGAATGTAATACATGCTCTATAATGATCAATGAAGAATTGAAATTCTCTCTTCTCGGATTCTGAGTATACATGGACCTCTATCTTACACAAATCTTTGTAAGGCCGGACTCATCAGACTCGTATAGGTACAAGTCCACTAGGCGGATCATAATGATCCTTCAACAAAAACTCCAAATCATCCGGTTCCAAATCGTCGGCATTACCATCACCGACATCACTTTCTCTTGGAGTGGCCACGGCAATACTCTCATCTCTCGTTCTGGATTTGACATCCTCAGCAGCAGCTGGCGTAGCCTCCCCTTTATCAACCTCATCACCATTCTCAAGAGCATTTTCGCGAGGTAAACGAAACGGTAAAAACCCGGCAGGAGCACGTTCCGCACGTTCCATGACTTCTTCCATGTATTTGCGGACTTCTGCGGCTGGTTTGACGATTCGAGATAGTGGTTCTAGAGTTGCAGGCTTGCTGCTGTAGAACCGCATTGTTATGGGTTGGTAGTATTCTTTGAGGTTTGATGGTTCTTCCTTTTGACGCTGTTCATTGGTTATCGCTGCTTCTTTGTCGGCGCTGTCTGCTGCACCATCGGTGGTAGTACCTGCTGTATTCGCTTCGTTATTTTCCTTGTTATCAGGAGCAGGCGTTGATAGTCCACTTTGTTCCGCAGCTGCTTTTCCTGCATCTTTCTTCTTGGATTTGGATGCTTTGCTCTTAGTCTTGGGCGCTATATCAGGTGTCAATTCAAGTGGAAATTTCGAACTAGGGTCCACTTTTCGTATAAGCAAGAAGGACGCAAGTAGTACTGTTCCTCCAGCTTGGTACTCCAAGATTGTATATTCTGGGAACAAATAGCGGTCACCTGACCCAGCATGACCGGATGCACTGCTTCCGTAAGGAGTCAACGGAGAAGTGAATTCGAACACAACAGCTCTGATAGGCGGCCTGGGAGCTGGAGGAGTGGGTAGCGATTGGTAATAAGTGTTCGATGGGCCGTAGTTTGGGGGAGCACCGCGAGCTTTGATAAGAGGTGGCCCAGGAGCATAAGGAGAAGCTTGGTATTGCGGGTATTGAGGTGGACCTGGGGGATACGGGGAAAGTGGCTGTGGTGATGGATTCGTCGAAACATAACTAGGTGCCGGTGGGACTTTGGGTGCGTTATACGGAGCTGGCGAAGGAGCGGTTGAAGTGGATACAGGCGCCGCACTCGGTGCTGGTGGCACGGGAGCTGGAGCATTTGAGACTGTGTTTGTTGGCGCGGTAGCAGGTGGTGTAGAAGTTGGAGGTATTGAAGCTGAAGCTGCAGGAGCTGGAGCTGGGACTGTAGAGGTTCCGGGTTCAGTCTTTATCTTGGGAGTAGCCTTAGGTGTGGAGGCGACGGCGTTAGAGTCGCTAGAACGAGCAGCACTAGGAGAAGATTGTGGTTGTGGTTTGGTGGAGTCACTAGCTTGAAGCGGTGTTTGTGTATCCGATGGTGATGATGGTGACTGTGGCTTCACAGTACTGGTTGTCGGTGCAGGCGTGGAAGATGACGTAGGAGTAGAGGATGGTGCAGGTGCAGGTGTCGATGAGGAAGTAGGCAGAGTCTGCGATTGTTGCGGATCCTGTTGCGGAGGCTTCTGAGCAACTTGCTGAGGAGCGGGTGCTGGCGAATTTTGGGAGTTCGGGGTGGATTGAGGGCGCGGCGATTGTTGATTTTGCTGATAATATTGCTGTTGCTGTTGCCTTTCTCTCTGTCGAATAATGGCATTCAGCTCATCAATATGACCCTGGAAGATCCGCAATTGCTCCTGGGTCGCTTTGCTTGACGCCACAATCCTCATCAATGCTTTCAACTCAGGATCCGAAGCTGCTCTTGTTGCCAGCATCTGAATAACAGGATCTGGACTTGGTTTTGCAGGCTGTGGTGGGGTTCCCTGTACTTGGGCCGGTTGGCGTGGAACTGGCTGTGGCGGCTGTGGAGGACGGGGAGGAGCATGCTGCGCATTTGGTGGTTGATTATAAGGATATGGAGGAGGTCGCATCTGCTGGGGAGGGGCATAATGCTGATATTGGTATCCGGTTTGCGGCGGCGGAGGTCCGTAGTGAATAATGTGCCGTTGTGGCGCAGTTATTTGCACGGTTGGCTTCGCATTGGGATCTTTAACTGTGTAAATCATTCCATCGAAATGATGGGGCTCAATGATAATTTTGCAAGGTCCAATTTTGGTCATCGAATCCTTAGGGGGATTCTTCCCTTCGATCTGCTCCCTCTTCGTCTTCTTTGGTTTTGTCCAATACCTTTCGAAAATGCCATCGCTGAGCCACTTTTTCTTGGAACGTTCGAGGGACATGCTTAGAATAGCGCTATGAGAGAGAAGATGTCAGATAGAATCACAAGAAAAGCTTGAGGTAAGAGATGGTTACCTCTCTGCGAAAGACTTATACTCTTTGTCGGACAAAGTAAGTGATGGCTGAGCTTTAGTCCTCGTTGGCAGGGGGTCTCCATCTTTGACTTTAGTAGGCAGTGGCTCTTCGATCGGTTCTGGAGTAGCTTGACGTTCAGGCTCAGGTTCAGCAACCGGTGTAGAAGCCTGAGCTACCGAAGAAGGCGTTGATTTCTTCCTCCTGCTCGAACTTTCAGAAATGGCCTCCGAGACTCGTCGCTTAGCTGCTGGTTCTCGACGTTCTCGCGCCGGCAGTTTGCGCTTCTCCGCCATGGTCGCCTTCGGTCGCGCTTGTGTTCACTTGTCGGGGCTACCTGGATATGATTTCTGTAAGATGAGCATCCTCAAATCGACTATCGTGATGAACAGGGGCGTGTTCAGTTGAAGCGTTCGCGTGCAAAATGGTAGGAGCTTGCGGAATATTTGCGCGTTAATTATTCGCGGAACAGCATGACATCGGATCAATGCCAATCACCGGAACATGTGATCACCCGTGCCCGCTGTTGTGGCCTGAGATTACAGGCAGCCACAAGCAGCCCTCCCTTATGGAAGCTGGAGGGTTGTCTGATTCACCTTCTTTCATGATCTGCTGACAGGACGAAATCATTGTTGACTGCAATGCGTTGGATCTAATCTACGGTAATTGAATTTCGCCTGAATCCTCTCGGCGGGCATTCGAGGATCTATCTCATTACTGATTCTCAAACTACTTCCTATATTTGCTCTTAAAGCATGGTCGAGCTTCAACCGATCTTCAAAAAGGCGTACTGGGCCTTGGTAGCCGGGGGTTTTGCATATTTATCATGGCTGTATGCAATGACATACCCAGCTTTTCAACGAGCGTATGTCCTTGGTGCCTCTATGTAAACGTTACGCGAAGCTAACTTGTCGCAAGGGCACTCTATATGAACCTTGCCAATCCGACCATATGGCAAGATGTAAACGACGTGGAAAGCTTTGGGTTCCTCAGTATGGCGCAGTCATTGCTATTTATTATCTTGATCCGCCAGGCTAACGGCTCAGTCAAGAGACTCAAGTACAGCCATTCTATCTAAGAACCGCAGATAACGAGACCATCTACGGATGGCATATTCTTCCATTACACCTCTGCAGAGAGCATGAGGAGCTTCTGAACGAGAATTGGTCATATGGGCCAGCAGAAGACTACACCAACACAGTGGCGTATAAGCTACTCGCTGAGAATCCTAATTCTCGGGCTGTTGTGAGTTGTAAGTTCATGAGCATTTGCCTGTTCTTGCGAGCTCCTCCCTTCAACAGGTCCTAACAGCCTTCCACAGTCCACGGCAACGCCGGTCATCTCGGCTCTATCATTCGTCCAGACATGTACCGGATGGCATTGGGGGTCTCTAGTCCGGAGAACCCTTTACATGTCTTTGCCATTGATTACCGTGGATATGGCATTTCTACGGGCACTCCTACAGAAGAAGGAATCATCACCGATGCCGTAACCCTACTGGACTTTCTCACATCTGAACCCTTGAATATATCGCCTTCCCGTATCGTCATCACCGGACTGAGTCTGGGCACTGCAGTGACCGCTGGAGTCGCTGAACGTTTCGCTTTCGGTGCACCCGAGTCAGGAACCATTCAGCCAGCATTGAAAGACCCCGAACCATTTGCTGGTATCATACTCGTGGCATCTTTCAGCACTCTCCCCGATCTTATTGAATCATATAGCTTCAAAGGGCTAACACCACCAATGCTCTCGCCATTAAATAGCTTTCCTCAAGCTAAGCAATGGATCAAGTCTCATGTTATCGATACTTGGCAATCTAATGCGCGTCTAGCACGACTTACCGGCATGAAACCTAGAGAAGATGACGAGGCTGATATAAGACATGCACAAAAAGCGGTGGACATCACTATCATCCACGCACGCAATGACGCCGAAATTCCTTGGACAGAAGGTTTCACGAACTGGAAGTGGGCTACTACAGGTAGTAGCGATGATACCAGTCACATTCTAGGTTCTGATCAGCCTCGAAAAGGTACAATTGTCTATGAGCGGATCGAAGATCAAGGCAGAACTGAGACCAGAGTCTGGGAAAAAGAAGTTTCAATGTCGACGATTAAGAGTTCTGCGAACGACAGTACCAAGAAACAAGTGAAGCGCGTGAGATGGGAAAAGGTTGGCTATGGAGGACATAATCAAGTCGGTGCTTACTCGGTTGCGGCTTTGGCTATTTTGCGCTCGTTTGAGGAATAATCCATGATGGGCTGGCTGTCTGGGTAACGTACAGGTTTTCGTCAAATCACTGATCCTACACCCCGGAAGAGGAAATGGGATTTCTCTATTCTGCTAATGACCTGTTCAATCATTTTTAAAGTTCCACAGGGAGTTTATGAATAGATGCGCCATGAAATTTATGACTATAACAGTAAATAGTATTGATGTATGTACCCCGATTCCAATTTCTGATATTCCGTCCATAATTGCACCACCCTCTTTTTCCACGTCAAGTCCATTTTTCATGACAAGCACCTTGGGCTATGCCAGTTGATGCTTGGAACAGCACCTCCAGTGATATCGTACAAAGAAGAGAGGAGATTATATGAAAATCATACAAACACGCCAACCGCAAATGGAATAAAGAATCAATCCCAACAAAGGTGTTTTATTCAGACATATACATGTTCCGAGAATAGAAAGACGATAATAGACAGACCAAATGCAAGTCGAGTTCCATCCACCAGCAGTCGTTCAAAGGATGTATATAAAAATTCTAGTAATTGTAGTTATAAGACAAGTGGTGTGAAAGTAGATATTGCTGCTGGGGGTTCTGGTTGTTCGAATGGTCGTCCAATTTTAAAACAGGCGGGTCGTTAGGGTTCAAGTCAAAAATTACTTCTTGTGCCGATCTGCTTGAGCCTTGAGATATTTCTGCACAAGCTCCTTTTGCAGCTGACCAGGCGCCTTCTCGTAGTGGCTGAATTCCATTGTATATTCACCTTTACCCTGCGTTGCGGCGCGAAGATGGCTACTGAAACCGAACATACCGTTCAAACTGCAGTCCGCATAAACCGTAAACTCGTCGACGCCGATTTCACTGTCGTTGATGGTGGCGTTGCGCTTGTTCAGTAGGCCGATCACGTCACCTTGGAACTCGATGGGTGCCGTAACGACGGTCTTCATTAATGGTTCTAGGACATGGGGTTGGCTTTCCATGAATGCTTTACGGAAGGCTTGTTGGGTAGCATTCTTGAAGGACATTTCGGATGAATCGGTCATGTGGGTTGCACCGTCGTTGATGATCATTTGTGTTCCGAGGACTTTGTGTCCGATAAGGGGACCCTTTTCGCAGGCAAGGTTGAAACCCTTTTCACAAGCGAACAGGAACTTCTCGGAGATGGCACCACCAACGATCTGTTGTTCGAATTTGTTCGCTTCTAGAGATTCAGAAGGTTCCATCCATCCGACGACGCGGGCGTAGTCACCAGGACCTCCGCTCTGTTTCTTCAACAGATGGTCGAATTCAACTCGGCGGCCAATGGTCTCTCGGTAGGCGACCTGGGGCTGTCCGGTTTCACAGTCGACTTTGTATTCACGACGCATACGTTCGACGTAGATGTCAAGGTGCAATTCTCCCATTCCAGAGATAATAGTCTGTTCACTTTCGGCGTCGTACGAAACACGGAACGTCGGGTCCTCACGCTGGAATCGAGCCATGGCTTTCGAGAAGTTGGCAGAATCCTTGTTGTTCTTGGGCTTGATAGAAAGAGAGATAACCGGTTCGGGGACGAACATAGACGACATCGTAAATGCAAGCTGTCCATCCGTGAAAGTATCACCTGAAGCGCAATCGACACCAAACACAGCACAGATCTCACCGGCACCAATCTCTTGCACTTCTTCCATCTCGTTGGAGTGCATACGGACAATACGCGGGACCTTGACTTTCTTGTCGTTTCGGGCGTTGAAGACGTTGGCACCCTTGCGAAGAGTACCCTGATAGACACGGATATAGGTGAGCTGACCAAAGTTGCTTTCTTCCAATTTGAAGGCAAGACCAACGAATGGCTCTGAGCCATACGGCAGCAGTTTGACCTGGGCTTCTTTGCGCTTCTGATCTAGAGCAAGGTTGGTCACTTCAGATGGGTTGGGAAGATAGTCGCAAACGCCGTCTAGCATAGGTTGGATCGACTTGTCGGCCAACGCAGAGCCCATGAACACTGGTGTAAACTTCAAGGAAATAGTGGCGCGGCGAATAGCGGCTTTGATTTGTTCATTGGTAGGTTCCCTTTCATCCAGGTAAATCTCTGCAATCTCGTCATCGACATCGGCCAAAGTCTCAACGAGCATCCTCCTTCTCTCTTCAGCAACGGGCTTGATGTGCTCTGGAATTTCGTCCTTCTCGACAATAGTTTCTCCTCGTGGACCCTCGTTATAGATGGCTTTCATGCGAATCAAATCGACCACACCCTGGAACTCATCTTCGGCTCCAATGGGTACTTGCACCGCAGCAGCGGGTATTTTGAGTTTGTTATTGATCTGATCAATAGCCTTGAAAGGATTGGCGCCCATACGGTCCATCTTATTCACAAATGAAATTCGGGGCACATTGTAACGCTTCATTTGTCGGTCAACGGTAATAGTTTGCGATTGCACACCAGAGACAGCACAGAGAATCATAACCGCACCATCAAGAACACGCAGAGCTCTCTCGACCTCAATGGTGAAGTCAATGTGACCCGGTGTATCAATCAAGTTGAAGTGATATTTCTCTTCCTTGCCGTTCTCCTTCTTCACCCAGTCGCAGAAGGTAGCCGCAGATTGGATGGTAATACCCTTTTCACGCTCCAAGTCCATAGAATCCATTTTTGCGCCGACGCTGTCTCGACCACGGACTTCGTGGATGGCGTTGATACGGCCGGTATAGAAGAGGACTCGCTCGGTTGCAGTGGTTTTTCCGCTGTCGATATGTGCCTATTGAATCATATGTATCAGAAGCATGCGCTGACAAGGAAATGAACGCGTCAGGTTCTATCCACATACAGCTATACCAATATTTCGGACCTTCGAGATTCGTTTCCATTCCTCGGCGTCTATATTTGAGATAATATCTTCTTGTGAAAGTCCTTCAGGATCGGCGGCGGCTTGTTCGGCTCTAGAAAAGAAAATCCCAAATCAGCATTTCGCAAACCCTTTCAAATTAAAGGAGAGAACACATACAAACTCGCCGTTGCTGCCGCCGACGCATTCCTAATCTGATGCCATTGCCTCAATGGGGACGATGTAATCTGTGTAGTAGCCCTCAAAGGCAAGGCACCGAGCCTAGAAACGGGCAAAGAAGCGCATCTCAACGCATTCTGGCTCTGCGACGGCAGTAATCGTACAGAGGTCGCTGATCTTGCGAGGCCAGAAAGGGCCCGCACCTGTGCCGGTCGCACCATGTCTATCCCTTAAATGGACAGATACCTCCAGACAGTGCCCAGAAAATTTGAAGTGAATTCAATTGACTGCTGATGAAACACGCACGTTGTTTTGCTGTGCATCTTGTGGAAAAGAAAAAAGTTCGGAGATAGGGAACCTTTCACGTGATGTGGAGACAGGGGTCGGCCAGTAATATCGCTCATATTCGGAAGCCAAAAAGTCGTCGAAATCTAGGACAGCTTGTAGTGGTGTAGCGCGGGAAATATGGATTGTTTAGAAAATAATGATTGAAAAGGGGTATTTGAGATTCTGGAATGTCTTTTCCCGGCCTTTAATATAATACATGAATTGTTGTCGAGGAACTGCTAGAAATCAAACCCCAAATTCATCCAACTCCGACAATAATACAAAATGCGAAAATCTATAAAGTTCTGTGCCTGCCACCTGATAAAGACATAGGCTCTGCTATCCGTATGCCATATAACCGATCCGCTTGTCTGCGTCGTCTGACCAGGAAACGTTTTGAAAATAAACACTATCAAGATCGGGTGGGACACCGCATGGTTCGAATTGAACTGAACTGGACCGCAACTGCTGTTTATTTGCCTTGACGCTGCTTATGTTTTGGATTCTTCGAGCTAATACATCAAGAGACTGTTAGTCTTCTTCTAACCCAGAGGATTGAGGATAGGAATGACATACCAGATAATGTAGACTCTATTTTTCCGTCGCACAGGCTATACCCACGACAGTCAGAAATCCCAATGGCCCAAGAAAATATCTGTAAAAGCTCTTTCCAAGATGTACTCACCTTGCAGCCATCACAAAGTCTCTTGACAGACGATCTGGTCTTCATCCCACTCTTCTGAGAGAAAAGATATGTCGACACAGATGAAGGAAGTTGTTTCCCAATCTTTGATCGCAGGACACCACCCCATCGGCTCTCAGTTATCAATCCCGACGACAATTTTCGTAATTGCGAAAAGGAGCTTGACGCATGATTATAGATGGATTTGTTTTGGCCGAAGGATGTTAGAGCGAATTGACGGACGGAGAGCAGAGATCGGGAGGCCGTGGAGAGAGCTGAGCGTAATGGCGACATGATTATGGTTGTAACGGAACTTGAGTTCCTTGAAAATATGATAGACGCTACAACGGCGTGGCCGGATCGTAGGTAGAGGATCTCACTGCGGCGTACGTGACGTTTGAGGAGCAAGAAATCGATCTCCGTCACTCCGATAGTTAATGCGGAACAACCTTGGTGGTGATTTTGTAGATCACGTGACTTTTATTCGATCACTTACAAGTCATGCAAGTATTTTCAGAGTTGGCATGGCACTTTAGAATTTGACTAAGAAGACAAAAAATAATCCTTGTTATTATCAAACTACTCGCTTAGAACGAATGGAGTGATCCACTGTAGGCATATCTAGAACAACGCCGTCCGAAACAAAAACACCTCAAACCCCATATGGAATTTTCCACCCAATATTATAGCATCATGTACAAAGCGAACTAGTTGCACAAAAAGGACAAATTGCCTCCAGTTTAGTCATGTCGAAGGAACATCTGATACGCCGCAGAGTTGGTGCACTCGTCATAGGGATATCCAAGGTCGTTCAAGAAACGAGTCAACTCAGCGTTCCCAGACGACGAGCATTGAATACCGGCCAAGACCCTGCCGACGTCTCCACCGTGGTTTCGGTAATGGAACAATGTCACATTGTCGGTTGGACGCAAGTGACCGAGGAATCGTTGCAGTGCGCCTGGTCTTTCGGGGAATTGGAACATGAAGAGACGTTCATCTTTGACGCCGCTGGGTCCACCAACTAGGTATCGGACGTGTGTCTTGACAAGCTCGTCGTCGCTGAGATCCGATACCGTCATGCCAGCTTTCTCAATCTCTGACGTTAAACGTTGGAGTTCAGCAGTTCGTGATGATGCAGACAAAGAAATTCCCATGAGAACGTTGGCAAAATCGTCGCGAGCATAACGGTAGTTGAAAGCGGTGATCGGATGAGGGCTGACTAAGTCAATAAGTGTAGCATATGCACCAGGCTTCTCGGGTATAGTGACGCTAAGCAGGGCTTCCTTCTTCTCTCCTAGTGCAGCCCGCTCGGCGACAAATCGAAGGCGGTCGAAATCCATATTAGCGCCTGAAGTGACGGCGACAAGCTCTCGCTCTGGGTTGGGGTCAGGGTTTGCTGCAACATATTTCTTCAGGCCAGCCAAGGCAAGAGCTCCAGCAGGTTCGAGGATCGAGCGGGTATCCTCAAAGACATCCTTTATAGCGGCGCAGATTTCGTCAGTTGAGACTTGAATAATCTCATCAACGACGTCTTGACAGATCCGGAAAGTCTCCTCGCCAACTAACTTGACGGCGGCACCGTCCGCAAAAAGGCCGACTTCTTTCAGCGTCACCCTTTCTCCCTTTTTCAATGATTGTATCATTGCATTGGCGTCATATGTCTCGACTCCGATGATCTTCACGTGAGGAGCAATGCGCTTGATATAAGCCCCGACACCAGCAATGAGTCCACCGCCACCAATGCAACAAAACACTGCTTCGAGGTTATGCAGCTTGGCTTGGCGTATGATTTCCATACCAACAGTTCCTTGGCCGGCGATAACGTAAGGATCATCGAAGGGCGGGATGTTTGTTAGATTGTGTACCTTCTCCAACCGATGGGCTTCTGCTTTGGCTGCGTCAAAGTCACTCCCATGTAGAACAACACTGCCGCCGAGACGAGAAACGTTGCGGTGTTTGATTGCGGGGGTACCGGAAGGCATGACGATGGTGGCAGGTATTTTGAGTTTGCGAGCAGAATAAGCCACGCCTTGCGCATGGTTACCTATGTGGTCATATCAGCAATGGCTTTCCTTCAGATGGTTTGACTGCGACAGAAACGTACCTGCGGAACATGCAATAACTCCTTTCCATCGTTGTTCCTGAGTAAGATGTGCCATCTTATTATATGCCCCTCGCAATTTGAAACTGAAAACAGGTAACAGGTCCTCGCGTTTCAATAGCACTTTGCACTCTAACCGATTGCTAATGTTGGTAGCATGTTGTAAAGGCGTCTCTTCGACGACATCGTATACGCGTGAAGTGAGGATCAATCGGAGATACTGTAGCAGAACGGTCAGTTCGATGAATTCCTTATCGGCAAACACGATGACATGACTCAACGTACATCAGGATGTCCCGTAGGCAAAATATAATCCTGAGGGACTGAATTGCAAGCATCCCTAACTACTCCTCCTGCTCCTTCGGGCTTGGGGGTCGGAGTCGACGAATACTCAGTCATAGATAAGCCGCTGACATGAGGCCGCCGTGGGGGAGTCACCGGGTCGTTGGCCATGATCAGAATTCCGCTTTGCCTATTCTTCGAGTGATTGAGACAGATAAAGCTTGTCTTGGTCTTCAGAAGGAAATACGAATGAGGGAAAAACCAATTGCTCAATTTATGCTTGACTCAGAGAAAGATACCCACCATCAATTGGCGGTGTGTAGCAGAGAATCATATGGTTTATCTCTGGCTTGGTTCACCGGGTTTTTTTCACGTTGGGAGAGTTGCCCGCGGATTATGTTTCCCGTTATGTCAGCAACCCTAACTTCCAGCCCTAAATCCCATGCATTTTTCCGGCCAAATCAGCATCCAAGTTGCTGTTTTGCTGTATTAACTAGAGATTATTCATTATTAGCACTGCGTCTACCACGAATATCCTCAGATTCGTGCTATTCGCCAAATATACTCATACACAAAGACGTACAAAGGCGTTCATCGATGTTTCAAGTAGTCGGCCAATGCCTTCATATCCCGGCCTTTTATTCGGAAGTAAGCGATAGTCAGCTTGAGTCTTGTACCGTTTGTCATATTCCTTGATCAGGTAGTTCAATCGTTCCAACGTTCGGTGCCTAGCTCTTATTGCCGGAAATGATCAGTATGTGTTTGTACGTAGCGATCCATCTATGGATGTAGTCATCCATGGATTCGGAGCACAAGCTTAAGTTCTTGTCATATTCACAACGTTTCAGTTGACAATAATGAGCATGAGTGGCAGCTTGCTGTCACTTGAGGAGTAGGTGAGGACACTGCAGAAGTCACTTAGGGTCAGTAGTTTCGTGCAGTCGCGGAGGTGATTATCCATGCATCTTAGTACGTTTAAGGTTAAACATGAAAGCGATTTTATCCGGAGCAAGTCCTTAAGTATAGGCTATGCATCTTCACAAGGCGCTAGTAGCCTGCAATATCACCCGATCATGCTCTGGGGGCGCTAAGATTATGCTAATTAGAACGTCCGAAATTGCGTCGATCAGCGGTTTTGTCCTTTCTCAACATCTCGATAAGTTAGTTATGCACTCCAAGGGCTGCCGAGGTAGTTTAAGTATTCTGCGCGATCATTCGTCTGCGAATTGGTTCTACATTAATGTCCTGAACACAAAACGGTTCCGTCGATTTTTGATCGAAACCTCTGAGAGTAATATTCTCTTGATTGTGTGGGATCATACCGTATCACGTTCATATAGAAGAAAATCGAATAATTCCCAGTATGATAATAAAATGGCTCGTTGGACGTCCTCGGCACTCGAGATAAACCGGACCAATTCAATACACCCTTGCCTTCCCCTCGCAATCTCGCTTTGTATCGGACATGGGGTCGACTTTTGGATAGGCAGGGTTGCATCTGCCGACATGATGCATGGATCATATTTGGTATTCCAAGGGTGCCGGGAGATTGCGAGACGCCTCTGATGTGAAGTGCCGAACTAAGCAGGCTGCTGTTGCTGCGTCCATCCCCGCTTGGAGGAATAGGAAAATACTCCCAGGCTCATGACTTTCTTCAAGCACTTCGCATGTCAGCCAAACGTTTCACCCCTGGCATATTAATTTCTGCACGACGTATCAGCGGCTCCGTGTGATTTGCGCTATACCCCATACCCTGTTCTGTTCCGGTCAATCACCCATAGTCTCTGGCTTAACAGGGTCCTTATTACTCAGGCCTTTGACTGTTGGCGGGTATCCTCAGCCAATCCCGATGATTGTCCGTGGACTCTCGAGCCTCGAAATGCCTTCTGACTGTGTAAAACAAGTCTTCAAAGCCGGCCAAGACGGCGCAAAGAGAAATGAAGGGTCCAGATACATTTTTGAATTCTTCCGTCCGGCCGTAGCTTTACTGTTTGAGGCAAAGCGTTAGTAAACTTAACATAAGTTAAGCACTTAGTGACTGTTAGTTAGGCAGTTAGTCAGTTGATTAAAATGCTAAGAGAGAAGAACGAAAGTAAACTAAGGACGCACTGGACAGTGGAAGGTCCGAGTCAGATATTTTACCCACGTTTTCCCCAGATTTTCTCTTCCGCTCTCCACAACACAACGACTCAGCAACACCAACGAACATGCTTATGAAATGAATAACGCGCTGCAAGCCATAGCCCCTACTGACTAAGTTCCTGTGTGCTGCTGCGCGACGACGTACATTCATTCATTTCACGTCCTGTATTCGACCTTCCAGTGCCACGACCATAATGCCCCCACCCCGATATTCCGCACCTGATTTGACCGTGCAGTAACTTGTATACTAGTCGCGCATATTCTTATTCATATTCCGGGGGACAAGCCATGATGAATGACTCGCTGCAACAGTTACTTGACGCTGCCGAACCTGAGTTTCCTTCACAGAATGCTATCATTCTTTCAACCACAACTGTGGGATCAGGCTCCGATAGCCCTGCTGAAGTCAACCACAGCAAACTAGAGGCTGCCATGACCCGACGACGTCCGGCTCCCAGAGGCACGGCAGCATATCCGCGCAAGCGGGCAAATCGAGCATGTCAGGTTTGCAGAGCCCGGAGAACGAAATGCGATAATAAGAAGCCGTCATGTTCGTTCTGCGAGAAAGTGGGTGCGAAATGCATCACGAGTCCGACAGATCTGTCGTCGTATGGATCCCTTTTCCTTTTTCTCTCTTTGCTCCCTTCAATCACGGAATTCATGCCATTATGTCCCTAAGTCGACGTGCTGACGATGAAAACCGAAAAGCTTTGATCCTGCAAGCCTAGCAATCTTAGATCGCTTGGAACAGTTGGAAAAGCTGATCAGGGAAAAGCCAGGAGGAGTGAATGTGCACCCAGCACCACCATCGGTTGAACCATCAGCTTTCAGTTATGGATCCCCGTCCCCGGATCTACAATTCGGGCCTGATCTCAGTACAGTCACCATTGAAACCGTGCTTGCTTGGGATGTGTTCCAAGGCCGCTTCGATGCTCAGTTGGACATCAAATCTGTCCTCAAGAATTATGAAATGCCACCTTCTCCGATTACTTCTCCTGTTGGTGAAGCTATCCCGTTGATCAACAGCTTAGAGTTAGGATCTTGCAACAGGCTGCTCGACAGCTTTCTGAGCCGGGTCCATATCGCCAATCCGATTCTGGATGTCGAATTAATCCGTAGTTACGTGAACCATGCTTGTTTGAATGGCATTGGCTGGGATGCTCGGTCATGCCTGGTGGTGAGTGCTATACTTCACTGCAGTTCACAGTACCTTATTACGATCTGAGCTCATGTCATTATCCTCTAGCTTCTCGTTTGCGCTCTAGGATCTATTGCCGAAGCATTCCACGACATCCACCCTCACACATCTCTCATGGCGAGAAATTCTCCGAGCTTTGGATTAGCTAAAGTCTTCTTCGAGGCCTCACAGAAACGTATTGGATTACTTATGCGCGGCAGTGGAGTTATCGAAGCGCAATGCTTCTTCTACTCCGGTGTCTATCTAATGACCATACAACAGCCCATGGATGCCTGGAGACATTTTGTTCAAGCTGCTGCAATATCACAAGGGTTTGACTTTTTGACAAAGTCTCTCACTGCAGACATGTTGATAGCCGACGATGCGCAACGGGAGCGAGCTTCTCAAGAGTGCATGTACTGGACATGCTTCAAATCAGAACTGTAAGTCACGTCACCCCGAACCCATGTCTTACATGTGCTCATCTTGCTTGGAAGTGGCTTCTAAAATCAAGATTACTAATAATTATCAGCGAGGTCCGTATGGAGCTATCCTTGCCAGGATTCGGATTACAGGATCTATCTTATCCCAGTTCATTCCCTAGTCCACCGCTAGACGATCTGGGGGATGACTCTGCGAGAGCCTGGTATTATTACCTTGCGGAGATCGCATTGCGTCGACTAGCCAACCGCATCCTATACAATCTCTTTCGTCGCCAGGACAAAGGTCGATTCCCGCGGATCATGGATATGGTAGAAATGACCGCTGCATTTGAATCGCAGGCAATTGACTGGTCAGTATTTTGTCCGACCGGAGGGATAAAGACATGACCTAACATGATTCTGAAGGATGGTCTCACTGCCACCAATATTCTCCCTCCAGACACCCGAAGAACAAGATGACGTTCTCAAATTCGTCCTCCGTGGTCACCTCCTAGACTGCTATGAATGGATGTACTTCCCCTTTATGGCTGAAACCATCAACTACGGACGCCGCGACCCGATTCTCGATGAATACACCCGAAAGGGCCTACAAATGTGTGTTGAAAGAATCCGTAAAAACGAGCCTGGATTCCAGCACCGACATCACGGTGCTTGGCTCATGCTACGGACCTGCACACGAAGTGCACTGATCCTGTTGGCAGCTTGTCATGGTCAAATGGTGCAAGACTTGATGCCGCAAGGGTGGAAGGAAGCTGTCCTCAGCGCAATGAATATGCTCGGATTTTGGGAAGACGAGGTTGGCGATGCGCAGGATCGTCTTCAGATATTGACGGTTTTGATGTCGGAGGTGAGCTGGTAGGTAGTATGTGACGTGACTGTATATATTCTTCTTGTTCTCTTCCCTTTTCCATACCCCTCTTCCACTCACACAAAACAGGCAAAAATGAGAAAATTATAATCATGATGACGATGATGGAAGTTTCAAGTCTCGCTGTTTTGGATGTCTTCCTCCTGCAGGACAGGTTTTAACTTTGGTGTGTTGACATTGTGGATAGGAAATGTGTATATACTTTTTATTTCCTAACGAGTCTTGAAAATCAAACGAAAGTTCAAGCAGCAGATGATAATCAGATCAATAAAAATACGTGATTTGTTAAATACGTTCCATGACGCATCTTGATACGGTATTGTATTGTAATCCAGTATCCGACGTCATGATCACCCAACTCCGTCGGGAAGATGGACGGAAGCTCGACAGAAAAAGAAGTACGCATTCCTCCTCCTCCTCCTACCTCACGACGACTCAATGCGAAGTCGCACAAATTAAAAAAATCTTGGAAACTGACTTACGCCATTCTCTAAGTTTGTTTCTTGAGTTTCCTGCTGGGTTTTGAGTGGAAAGAACATCGAGACTTTGAAGCTCCTGCGGGTCCCGGAACACTCCATCAGACAATTCGACCTCACACGACATTTCCGGCTTTCCAAACAGTCCAACTTCGAGTGATCAAGACACATAATAGAGTCAATCATGGCCGATATAGGGGATCCGCTGGAGACTCCGTATGTTTTCCAGCTTCATATTCAGTTCTATTTCACAAGACTAATAGAGAGACAAAAATTGTGCAGTCAATTCGAAGAGGAGACATCCATGCAAAAGTTCAAACGCCGTCTGAAGGAAGAGCCATTGATCCCATTAGGTATGTACACGCACCCCTCTCTCTCTCTCTCTGTTCCTTTCCTGTTGGCATTCCCAAGCTAATATTTCTGCTTGCCACAGGCTGCGCCGCAACATGCTACGCCCTCTACCGCGCCTACCGCTCCGGCAAAGCCAAAGACTCCATGGAAATGAACCGCATGTTCCGTGCGCGTATCTACGCCCAATTCTTCACGTTACTAGCCGTCGTCGCGGGCGGGATGTACTACAAGACCGAGCGCAAACAACGCCGCGAATTCGAGCGCAAAGTCGAAGAACGGAAAGCGCAGGAGAAGCGGGATGCGTGGTTGCGCGAGCTGGAGACCAGAGAGAAAGAAGATAAAGGTTGGCGGGAGAGGCATGCTGCTGTTTCGGAGGCGGCGAATAATAGTCCGGTTGGTGTTGCGGGGAAGAAGGAGGAGAAAGGTGTGGTGGTGGATGGGAATGTGAATCAGGCGCCGCAGGAGGAAGGGGATGAGAAGAGGGGGACGGGGGTACTTGATGCGGTGAAGGCGTTGGTTCAGGGGAAGAAGGATTGATTTGGTAGGTGTTTCCCTGATGAAGGATAATTTGGTGGGAGGATAGAAGACCTGTATGACTCCGCTCTGTATTCAATATTTGTACATATAAGAATCGATTTCAATGCGATTTATTTTTTTTGCGACGTCCAACATCTCTATTATAATTACAATTCACTGACTTTAACGACATATAATACAACCAAGACTCTAGTAAAAAATGATTATCGATTCATAGACGCAAGCTCATCAATATACCTCCTCATTGTATCAAACTCCGTCTTCCCAGAAGACAAGAGATATCTAATATGTGCCTAGCAACGAACGATCAGAAAGCCTGGCTATAAATTTGGGG
This sequence comes from Talaromyces sp. PYS2103, assembly GCA_023625975.1. Taxonomy (NCBI): domain Eukaryota; kingdom Fungi; phylum Ascomycota; class Eurotiomycetes; order Eurotiales; family Trichocomaceae; genus Talaromyces; species Talaromyces sp. PYS2103. Next base: position 490,797 of record JAMAGB010000024.1, read on the forward strand.
AAAAGAACCGAAAAGGATACAACATACCACATCCTCAACACCTCTATTCCGGTCAAATTCATTTCTGGCATAATCCCGTAATTCTGTCCGTGTCGATGAGGGCGGTATTTCTGTCAAGGGAGTTAGTGATCATACAGAGGTATTGTTTTGACATCAACATACTATAAACAGCACGTATAATCTCACGCCAAAATGAGAGGACTCTTTGCCTTTGGATAAACTGTACATAATCACCGAATCAGCTTTCTTCCCAAAGACTGGACGAGGGAAACGTATAACCATACCTGATCAAGACTCAAAGTGGGCTTCTTTATTCTTGGCTTTCTCGTGCTTGTTGTTGTTGTGGATTGACTAGAAGATGTAGTAGAGGCGCTTGCTACCGGTTGACTATTTGGAGCAATTGATGCGAAAAGTCGGGGGGATGGTTTTATGTTTAATGATCGGGGGAGCATTTTGATATTGTTTATTTATCGATGAAGTGACGGTCATTGACAAAAGTAGTAAGTAGCTTGGTAGGTAGGTATTCAGTTTTGAATCGAATACTTGTAACTTATGGAAATTCATGATTGATAGAGCTAACATGATGGCTGCGCGGGCGGTGAGGGGAGTTGCAGAGTATTTGGTATGGTACTGTATCGTATCATTTTACATATGTGTGCGTAATACACATACAAAACGGCACATGTTGGAATATCTGGCCAGAGTCCTGCCTATTTTGGATATTTCTGGTTATTGGTACAAATAGAGTAGGAGAATAAAGATAAGCTAGGAATATAATCCAATTATTGCATAGAAACATTGAGACATACGTTGTTTCTGTTTAATGGATGCTGCTTTGTGGGCACAGCCAGCTGTGTGATACCTGAGGAACTGAGTTCACATGTCAACCTTGCCCTAAAGACACTCGTGTTTGTAGCGTGACAGTAGATCATTCACCCTTTACAATCTCTTTGTTTTGTAAACTTCTCAAGTCTCTGTCCTTATCTCAGCTCAAACCATTCCTCTTCCATCCCACTTTTGACATGCGGCTGCCCTTTAGTCATCGTCGACTGCTACTCCAACGAGACATTCAGTAGATTGCCCATCATGGCGAGTCTGACTACTAGCACGTCTAGCAGATCATGGACTTTCAATGCTTTGGTGCCACAAGCAAAAGCCCCAATGGCTTCAGTCCACAGCACCTTCTCGTCTAGCCAGGACAGCCTCAGTGAGACATCATCCAGCTCTACCATCCCAGACAGTCAAGGCAGCCAAAACGATGATTCAGAGAACGCCCCGTTCAGCACCGCCTACAAACAGCATATACAAGACCAACTCTCAAAGCGGCTCTCACGCCTTCCAGAAGAGTACTTCAACCGTCACGCGCAACTGCAAATTACATCCTCTTTCTGGAACAACCTCCTCCCCCGCCACACATCTACTACTCCCGTCTCCAGCCCACTGTCTCTGAAAAGTCGACAATGGGCCGAGTACGTCGTCGATGCTAGTCGTATCTACCTCCAAGCCGGGCTGTCAGTCAAAAGAACCGTGTCCATAATCAATCGTACAATACGTTACGTTGCGATTTGTATTCTTAACACAGACAACAAGGATGCAATTATTTTTGAGGATGGGCGCAATGTCTTTTATGAGCCGGAAAGTCGAGGAATGCCAAAGGCAATAATGGTGAAATATATCGCGTTTCTTGAGCACTTGAGGAACACTACTATTTTGCGGGATAGCGGTAGTGATTCGCAGTCAGAGGATGGATTTATGGTATCTGTAGCCAGTACCGTATCCTCAACGCCTTCTGTTGTGCCGGGAGAAAGGGCTTTTCAGTCGATTGAGCGCCAGAAGGAATCTGAGAGCCAGGATCAGGGCGTCAAAGAAAGACAGCCAAAGAATCGAGGTTCGTCACGCAGAATCATGCGATTTCCGAAAAGAAAGGAGGAGAAGAAGCAGGAGAAGAAGAATGACAACAAGGAAAGAAGCTCGAAGAGGGAGAACAAGACGGGGAGATGGCTAAAGAAAAAGAAACATAGGATCGCTAAGAGTGCAAGCTCCAAGAAGGCTTCACTCGGTTTGCGTGTACCTCGGATCTGCAGTCAGAAGGAAGGGGCAATGTCGAGCATGAAGTGAAGTCAAACAAGTCTCTAAAGTAGAGAAATGCCATTTTCCAATCTTATGAAACATACATTGCCCATATAAACCTCTCGTAAACCCAATACTCACCCATCAAGTCAATCCCATAGTCATTCATCGACATTTTATACACTGTCCAGCCTCATATATCTCACAAAAAATCCTCTCCTTCAGCATCAACTCATTGAGCCTCGTAATCTCCATCTTATAATAAGGCTGCGGCGGTAGATATATCCTCCACCTGCGCTCTGGCCAACCCATCAAATGCAAATCCCTCAACGGATCCAAAAAGACGGGGACTTTCTCAATCGGTTCCCCAAACCAATTCCCCGTCAAGTGCAAGGTAAACTCTTCCAGATTTTTCAGTAGAAGGATTGCTTTGCAAGTCTCGATCCACTGTTGGCGACCGGCCCAGACGTAAACCGATTTTACAGAGTCCTTGCTGGGCAGCCAATGGCCGGGAAATGCCCATTTGAGATCGACTTTGCGGATTGCGGTCCATTGGTTCGCGGGGATTGTTGGACGGAGGTAGGCTAATGACCAAGTATTGCTGAATTCGAATGTATTTGAGGAGTAGAGGATGTGTATGCTTTCTCGGTAACTATCGTTCACACAGACGATGAGGGAGGGGGGAAGGAGTTGGAAACAATGCAATTTTTTCCATATACATTGCAGGATTGGACTTACATTTGTTTACAAGTAACCAACAACGATATCAGATTCACGTTTTTCGAGCATGTCTCTGCATTCTTGACCGGTTGTTGTAGCACACCCCGGCAGATGTCGCATGTATCCTTTTGAGGGCAAATGACGCAGCCCAGCCGTCTTTTGGATCGCTGGATAATGTGCAACCGCAAATCTCCCAGAATTATTTCCCATATTAGCAGACGCAGTTCTGGCGGGAGTTTGCTCAGTAAAAGGCACTGTGGTTGTTGATCTGGCGTCTGGCTTATATCGAGTCCTCGCGGGGCTGGGCCGCGGATGTTGCCTTTACGGCGTCTGTACCGTGGCAACGAAGATGGTTTGTCATCTGAAAGATAACTAGTCAGTCTTATCTTCATTTCTGTCCCAAGTGAAACAGTTCATAGGATTCTGTAAGGCGAATACTAGACGTACTTTGATACCGCTGGGCAAGGACATCTTCCCAGGAATGAACGCCACCCTTTTTCAATCTTGCCATATCAAAGACGATACTATAAATTGGAAACAAGGCGACCCGAAAACACACCAACCCCGAAGAACGCTCAAACTAGGCACGACTGTATAAAGAGTCCATGATACCCAATACCGATTGTCAGCTCAACAAGCTATGCGACAAAGATATAGACACATCTTGCTAGAGTAAAAGGATAATGTGCGAGGAGGAAAGCACCGACGTCGGAGTTGATCCTGGGCAGCTTTCCGGTGGGGTAAACAACATCTGCTTACTATCATGCCATCGGCACCCAACAGCTCAAAGACTGACATGGGTTGCGATATCAGAGTGATAGAATGAAGGATTATTGGAGGATTATTTCTACCGAACTCTCTCACCGCACATTGTCATGCAGTACAGATCTTCCGGTGATTTGCTGATTGATTGATAAGAAGATAAGGGATGGGGGCTACAGGATCATCGTTTATGTTTTCTTTTTGTAAAAAAAAGCTAGAATTGGTATTAAACCGAAAAATACACTTCATCTGTTCGAGAGGAATGCCCCCTGCAAGTCGGTTGTATCCCCGGGCACAGTCATTCCGTTCGCCGGTTGTTTATAGCTTCTAAACCACCGCTACAGCAGAGACGTAGCTCACAGAACTCTCCGAAACAACATCAGGATCCGAGCTTCTCTCGTATCTAATAAAGTGAAACTTTCCTACCTCGTCACCTGTGACTGAAGCATATTCTTCCAAAGCAGCCATGATGACGCCTATAGGATGGCGACCACAGACTGTGTTTCCTGTAGTCCTGAGTGATTTCAGGAATTGCCTTGCGTTCCCCGTTGTGATAGCTTTCATAGTCGCAATGTCTACTGCCGAGATACTATCGTAGATCTCTGTGTGGAGCTCGCTGTTACTGCGTAACGATCGACCTGATACCTTATCCAGGGCTTCCTCGGCATCGGAGACGGTGGTAGGTGGTTGCGGCAGATTATCAAACGACAACGGCAACGGTGGCTTCTGCTGCGCTGCATCAGGCACATAATACGTATACCCGAATCGCTGACCCCAGTGACAGAAATCGGAGCTGATAATAAATGCATTTGACGGATCGGCCAGATAGGTAGCAAGTAATGCACCAACGGCACGCTCTGTCTCGGCATTGGTGCTTCCTACCATGATCGGAACGAGGCCCGGATACTCCGAGGCAGGTCGTCCTGGGAAGGTAAGCTGGAGTTTACGATGTATGTACGGCAGATGCAGCTCCATGCTATGCTCTCGTTCATCGACACGGCGGGACATGGTCTCGAATGTGAATGAAGCGGTGCGGATTTCTTTGATTATTTCGGTGTCGAGAGGTAACGGTTCGGCGGAGACCGGCGTTGCATATGAGGCGACTTCAGGTAGAGCGATTGTTGCAAGAGGGTGGTGATGGGAGGGACCGAGCAAGAAGATGCGTTTGCTGTTTGTCAATATTGAAGTCCATGAGTACACTACCACTGCATATAGACAGACGACTGGATATATAGTTAAGTCAAAAGCTAAGCTTACGCTTTGGATAAGTCGAGGGCTTTGTAAGCCCAGGCAGCACATGGTCCTGAATATGCATAGCCCGCGTGACTGTTTCTTTATCAGCATTCATGCAGGCCTCAAGTACGAAGCAAGCATGACAGAAGAATAGACTAACGGTCCAATGATGATTCTTGCGCCGGGTATTGGCAGAGCACCAAGCTTCTCGATCTCATTAGGAACAGCGTCGAGCCATCCATCTAGCTCAGCTTTCAGCGTTGTACTGTCATCTTCGTACCAGGAACCGGCGTGTATGGGTCTCCGAGTAGACATTGGCTTTTTGCGTCGAAAGAATCGAGAGAGCATAAAATAAGAGAGGGTAGTGTTATTTAAAGAGTTGATGGTAAGTTAGTACGTACGTTAGCGATACTTGGGGATTGCGGGGGAGGGGTGCCTGCCGTCATAGCGCTCGGCATGCCGAGAATCGCAACAACCAATCGGCTTGCCGGATGCAGATTCGAGTACGTACCTTTAACGTATCCTAAAGGTGTAATGATTGATTAACAGCATCAGAGATGTTAAGAAGTATATCTTTTGGGTCATTTGGCATGTTTCCCCTTCCTGTCTAGGAGTGTATTCCGAGTGGAATGCAGTTACCTAGGGGAGAGCGGAGGCGTATCGACGATACAGCAATACGGAAGCATCATACAGAATACGCGATTATTACGTTCATGACAACGCAATACTCACGAGCTTTTGGCGGAACCCTCCCTTCTATATTTTAGTAATTGCTAGAGGTATGTAAATATACTCTAAATTTGACGCTAGTTTTTTTTTTTTCACACTAACAATGCTCGGAAAGGACCCTTTTCAAGCTCCTTCTGATCTGGAGATTTGTAATAATATAGCTTATTCGGGTTAGCGCGGTGTATCCGGCGCGGCGTCGTTTTGACAGGCGCGTCTGTCCGCGCCTTCATTTTTAAGCACCAGCTCAGCCTTCTCACTTTACATCTGGAATGTGAACACCAAATACAACCTCGACCTATCCTCGAGCTCAAATCAGTCAACCTCTATTCAATTGCATCTTTCTTCCACATTCAACATCACTCCTCATATATAAGTTTTTGGAATACACATACGTATAACAAACCAACCTCAGCTATCTCATCGCCACGACATGTCTCTCAAGCGCAAGGCTTCCTTCTCCAGCGAAGCCCCCCACGGCCGAAGCTTGGATATAGCAGATGTATCACGTCATTTGAATAGCCGAACAAGGAAGAGATTCCGTGACAATCGTCCCGACCAGCAAACAGTATATGGTAAGTTGATACGTATCGAGCGCCTTGCGACCTCTCCTCTAACAGCGAACAGCAAATACATTAAGAATACTCTACCAAGCTCAGAAACAGCCAATAGTTTCTTTACCTTCCGACGAATCATCGCCATCTGGCCAGCCACCCTCAGAGCCCGAGGCCTTGGATCCGCGTCAACAGACCTTGCTCAAGTTCTTCCGACCTACACCCGCTCCTTCTTCCTCCATGCAAGTCGACACACAACATCAGAACAATAACAGCAAAGGTTCGAAAGTGGATTCCGAACCGGTTCAATCTGTTCCAAAAGATATCGACTATGATCGAACTAGTTGGAATAGTGGTTCATCAACTCCTTCCTCAACCGGGGTTATGGATGTGGACATGGATATCGATGCAGATCCGAATGCAGACTATTCCCCGGGAAACAGATGGACCGGCAGTATAGTTTGGATGTGAATTCACTGTCAGCCTTGCCAATATCTAAGCTTAAGTCTTTTTTCTGATGCTATATGTGGGCTATGATCTTTCGATTGTTATTATTCGGCACCACTTACAAAGCGAGTTCATTCCTTATTCTCTATATATTACTGACAGTGTATGAGCTTCTACTTTGACGTGGGTTTGGTATGCAGGAGTTCGGTGCGGGATACCATGGATCTGTTTTGGAGTTATTAGTTATCCGGTACGATTATGATTCTATGTTATGTCATTTAGTTTAGTAGGAATACTATTGGTGAAGAATGTTATGTTGGCGATAAGTAGCCAAGCATGGTAATTTGTAAATCTTGTAGCATTGATCCAGTCCTTTCTCCAAGATCAGACGAAATCTTGCGTTGACGCGGAATGGCGGGGAAAAGCTCCGGATAAACATTCAAGTTCCAGCCTCTTTATCCTCCAAACACCACACTTCAATAACCGGCATCACAAGCTATTAACCACCGACTTGTGCTACATATACGACCATATCAACCAACATGAACAACTCAGTCCACATCAATTATCTCCAGTCCCTTTTAGGAAGAAATTTGCGTATCCACACAACCGATACTCGCATGTTTGTGGGCATCTTCAAGTGCACCGATATGGTCCGCCTACCCGTTTACTTTACAATGCCGAACTCATGCTGACTGATTTTATCCACCAAGTAGGACCGTAACGTTATCCTAGCAAACACCTTCGAATATCGTCTTCCAAGTCAAACCGCCGTCCAGGCCGCCGCGGCAGAAACCGCTTCCACATCGGACGCAGCAGGCAAATTCAAAATGGACATGACCAGTCGCTTTATTGGATTGGTTGTTGTCCCGGGTCAGCATATTACCAAGATCGAACTGGAGGAGAATCCTTATCAGCTTCGAGTCCAGCCGACGGTGCCAGTGATGCATTGATGGGTTATAACGGGAATAAATGGACGGAGAAGGGCTTGTGCCGCTGAAACTGGCAATGCACTTCATCCAATGGAAATCCGTCAGGGTGAATGATTGTGTGCATTGATAATCCCGAGAGCCACAAGATGTACGCGCGTCGGAACTATGCATCCATCGATTATCGTGGTTCGATAAATGACCAAGCGGCGTGGCAGAGCTGATTTGGAAAGACCCAATCTTGATCTCAGGAAGCACTACAGGAGAGAGCCTCACCCAGTGCTTTTAGAACACGCATGCATAACAGGCACATGAGATGATGCATCGATCTCATCCATATGGAAAGAATCGGAACGCAAGATGAGTGGTCTGCGAACCACATACGCATTGACAGACATACAGCTACATGTATACAAAACCAACGGCATCTCTTGTCTTCTTATGCAGCTAGAGTCCGGGTCATGGGCATTGTCGAGTAAGCGAGGTCCGCTGATACTCGCGGTCAAGGGCTTGGCTGGTTGGACTGAGTTAAATTTACCTCTGTACTGGCTCTCTGGGGAAGAACCGAGTTAGCATACTCACAGCTTTCTTGGCTGGCCAATGAGATGTATGGAAGCGATACGAGGCGTGGATTAGGTAGAGGTGCCTCTATTGTTCAAGATACGATAGTTTAGTAGTTAAGCCACTCCATGCAGTATTATCATCTGTAATAGATCCGGTAACGCATGCGTATGGAACGGGCTCTTGGCGCAGCTGACGTATCAACACGGACAGGTCACGGGACGCCATCCAGCCAATCACAGCCCAGCCCAACCAGTTCCAGACCGGTCTTGGCAAGTCTGTCCGTTTACATAAGCAGCCCAGGCCAATGCCCGACCGAAACGGCAATGCATTCTTACTCGTCCGTGAAGATAGAGTCCATCTCAACCTTCTTTCTTCCTGGCCTGATTATATCTTCAACAAGCATCCCATCATCACTGCTGCTGCTGCACCCGAAAGATAAAATCGAACTTTTATCATCCGACATTCTATCGCCAGTCGGACCACCCATTGCATTGGAAAAGTGCTTATCTCGAGGTTCGTGTTACACCTGGCTCTCCAAATCCCTGCCATGACGCACATTCTTTCCCTCCATCATCGACAATTTTTGTACTCTGTGCTCTGCTGCCAATTTCTGTTCCGACCCCCCTCGCGCATGGCTGACGCCCACCACACGTGTGTTGTGTATCCCTTCTGTCGGATATTCTATTTCCTTTCTTTTTTTGCGCTGCTCTTATTCTTGGCCTCCTCTTTCGGTAAGCTTTCATGTGATGGCGGTTATCAACCTGCATGCCCACATGTTCGGTGGAATGAAGCTTCACAGGCGAAAGTCTCTTACACGATTTGCCTCCCGATGCCATCAACCTTCACTTTAGCTCCTGCACTATTATCCCTCCAATCTATATTTATCTTGCTGCCATCACGTTCAACATTATTTACATGATGTTTTTATTGTTCCAGGCTGACACTTTAATTGCTAGTCCTCGAGCTAGTTCCTCATCAGCTATCATTGCCGGAAGCAGCCAGCTTCTGCTCCGATCCTATCAGAAACTTCCTTCGAACTTTCAACACACATCAATTTTCGCGACCTGAAACTCCTCTCGGTACCTTATCAATCTGCCGCTCGATTTGTTACATCTGCCGACCGGGAAAATCTCGCTTATCAGGGTTAAATTACGCTGCATCTGAAGAGCGGATTTACTGCGTGAACAGTACGATTCTGCTTGATTCGCGTATTAGCTCATTTCAGGGTGGATATCACCTTTACGTGCTTATCTTGACGATCGCGTCTCGTCAAACCTGAGCTGTCCGTAATGGGCCAGTCTCAGTCCAAAGGCGGAGACCGCTCCGGCGACACTCTACAATCATATCCGTCGTTTTCACGCACCGACACGAAAGAATCCATCCGATCCCTCAAAGGATCGATCCGATCGAAGATTCCGGGGTCCCGGGGTAGCGAGAAGAACAATGACAGTCCGAGGAATTCTCTGGCAGGCTTGGGCGATGATAAATCTGATGCAGCTTCTGTGAGGTCAATAAGTAGTTTAAAGCAACAACCAGTCGCCCAACAGTCTACTGTCGCGAATGATCCAATCCCTTCTCGCACCGGGACTCCTGAGCCCCCACCGTCTCCCTCACAATCTACCTCTTTGAATCGAGGCCACAAGGATGTGGATGCTGCTCAACAGAGTGGAGAAGTCGATCTGGTGTCGGATGCGCCACCATCTGTCCCACCTGTCACGCCGCAGGCTCCTGGAGAGTCTATCTTGGTGAGGCCTGACAATCAGATCAACCCTGTTCTTTTAGACATCCTCGCCTCTGCGGGATCTGATACGAGCAGCACTTCGCCTGGAATGGGAATGGGAGCACTCAAGAAAATTGACTTGGACGACATGATTTCTCGCCTATTAGATGCCGGCTACTCAACCAAGATTACCAAAGCTGTTTGTTTAAAGAATGCTGAAATCATTGCAATCTGTTCCGCAGCCCGCGAGTTACTTCTCTCTCAACCAGCTTTGCTGGAATTGTCGGCGCCGGTGAAGATTGTCGGCGATGTTCACGGCCAATATACCGATCTCATTCGACTTTTCGAGATGTGCGGGTTTCCTCCAGCAGCAAACTATCTGTTTCTAGGTGATTACGTCGATCGAGGTAAACAGAGTCTTGAAACAATTCTTCTGTTACTATGCTATAAGCTGAAATACCCCGAGAATTTCTTCCTTCTCCGTGGCAATCATGAATGTGCGAATGTGACTCGTGTGTACGGTTTTTACGATGAATGTAAACGAAGATGCAATATCAAGATTTGGAAGACGTTCGTTGACACATTCAACTGTTTACCCATTGCTGCGATTGTTGCAGGAAAGATATTCTGCGTTCATGGCGGTCTTTCACCCAGTCTTTCTCACATGGACGATATTCGCGGCATTGCCCGGCCAACAGACGTACCGGACTATGGTCTTTTGAACGATTTGTTGTGGAGTGATCCTGCAGACATGGACGAGGATTGGGAGCCGAACGAGCGTGGAGTGAGTTATTGTTTCGGCAAGAAGGTTATCATGGACTTTTTACAACGACACGATTTCGATCTTGTTTGCCGAGCGCATATGGTTGTGGAGGATGGGTATGAATTTTTCCAGGACCGGATTTTGGTTACTGTTTTTTCTGCTCCAAATGTAAGTTACCTCCACTATTCGATGATTTTGTTCCTAATGGATGGTATAGTACTGCGGCGAGTTTGATAACTGGGGTGCCATCATGTCAGTATCTTCGGAATTGCTTTGCAGTTTCGAGCTACTCAAGCCTCTGGACTCGAGTGCTTTGAAGAGTCACATCAAGAAGGGGCGGAACAAGCGGAACAGCATGCTCAACAGTCCTGTAAGTTCTACCCCAGATATCAATTGGTCGTTACTAATGGGTTATATAGCCTGCTGTCGTTTCTGCGCAAAGCTATTAAATTCGACCCATCGACTCAACAATGGCATGGTATTTAGCATTACACAGATGATATGGTCATCAGCCGTGACAGTCTGCATACATTTTACATCGTTTATCTAACAATCACCGAGAGATCACAGAAATGTGGTTGTTTGGTCATACTCAGACACGGGCATCAGTGCTAGCCTCCGGGGCATGTGTCGGCGGCGTAGAGTCTTTGCTGTTTGGATAGACCGGTTTGTGCGTATTACTCATATATACGCGGGGCAATCTTGAAAGAGAGATCTCACCTCGTCCGAGCAGCCAAGACAACCCGTGACAGGGAGCAGAATTGAGTACGACGTGACTGGATAAAGCCCTACCAAAAGTGGATGGTATACAACAACAGCAAAATTATCACTTCCCATATATGAGTATGATAAGTGAGGTATTTTTACAATCTCGACGAGGCTGGGTTCAGCCTCCGACTTGATATTACCGCATAACAGCGTAACAGCATAATGCGAGTGCGAGTGCGAGTGCAAATGTGAATGTGATTGTGTGTTTGGGTATGTAATGGATAACAGGGTTAATCAGTCATGTTTGATTTATTGTTTGCTTTTATGGGATGTGAGAATAGGATAGGAGTTCGGATAGGATAGAATGATGGACGTCTTCCTCTTGCCTCATTAGGTATTTTCTAGTTTTATGTCAATCTCCAAGAAGTATGATAACCAATCGAATTTTTTATAAATGCTATACACAAGTATACTTAGGGCACTCGCAGTCAGGCTCATGCACTATAATACAGTATTAATTCTGTGCACTTGTAGGAATAAAACATTTCGTTCATCAGTCGTCTTCGTAGGAGAAGGAAATCGGAACACAATTACATTTTCCAATTCAAATTTATATGCGGGGCTAGCTTAAGACTGCACGAAATAGTTTAAACTCAAACAGCATAGAAAAAGGCTTGTTTTTATCAGCCTTGGACTAAGACCTGACTGATCTATGCTAACTGCTAAGCCCTAATCGAGTAGTTGTCTATAAGATGAGCCGGGTTCCTCCTCCGAATCCCGTCTCCTCCGTGATGCGACATGGATACGAAAATGAGATCAGATTCACAAGGACATATTTCTAATTCTCTTCCCCCTCATTTTTTCTTTTTCTTAATGCCATCAACTAACTAATGCCTACAGGATCACCACGGACGTCCGTTGAATTTCGGACGTCCGCTCCGAATTCCGGTCTAGGGCTTCGGAGGAACTTGCCCTAACAAACAATCAGTTGAAGCCTGTTGCTCAGGAGAACGGGCTCCTTTTTGGCTGATCGCTCATCGATTAGATATGAATATTTATAGTATTTTATTTACTTTTTATATGATACTTAGATATATCAAAACTTGGATTTAAATACATATTTTTATTAATCATAGAGCGCTTGCCTAGCGAGGCGAAACAAACACCAAAGAATGGCTTCTGAAAAGGAGTCAAATACCCAAGTGTGACGGCCGCCAATGGATTTTTAACAGATAGAGGGAATCATTGGTCCATCCATAACCCACCAACGTCTCAGATCGCTCTATGAGAAATGAGTCAGCAATAACTAGTGGATAACTTAACTAACTACTGTCGCTCCGGCAGTTCATACCTCGACAGCAAATATAGCTTAGCATTAAATCTGCCTACTACCTTTACACTATTTAACAATGGATCTTTCCCAATCGCAGGCTGAAGAGGCTGTCCCTTCCAACGACAGAGTCTATAAAAAACAACGCGATCGTGAGGAAGAATCACGTTACATCATAGACAACTTAAAATCTAGGAACTTCATCCTTCTTCTCCAAGAGACTCCCAAAGTCAAAATGAGCCATTGCCAAGCATGGCGTTGTATGCCACATAGACGAACTGGGAAGCCGGTTATCAAGTCCCATTATCGTTTCATGCTAAAAGATATCTCAGTGCCCTCAAGTATGGAGAATAACCCTTACATTACTAGATATAGAAATTTACTAACGTGGGTACACACAGAGCCAAAAGGCGAATACTATCACATTACCTGTCTTGAGCGTCTCCTGCCCAATTTATCCGCTCTAGTCCGAGATGGCCACTTGAAGATAGATGGCTATATTTCCGCACCGCATAACGGCAAAGTGTGCCTTGAATCATCCGCGGAATGATCGCAGACTAGTTCAAATATGAGGGTCGTACTTTTGAGCTTGGATGCTATGAAAATTCCAGAAAGGACTCTCGTGAATAGGATAAAGATTGGAGTGTACGGTAGATCGATCATCAGCTGGGCCATAGAGAAGAGCAAGACAATACATACAACTACTATCAGTCCCTACCAGACCCGGAAGAACCGAAAAAGTCAGACTACTATCCAGAAGAGCCTTCTGTGATATCATTAAGTCAGATGGTGGCGTCGGTGAGCGGACAACCACATATTGACAAATGGTGGCGCTGGAAAAAACGGACATAGAAACTTTGCAGATTGTCTCCAGTCTAGTCATTCTAGAACTAGCTTTTAAATGTAGCCTCGAAAGCAGGCCAGAATAAAGAAAGGAGAATGTGAAAAACATAAAGGAGGTTTCAAATCTGTCTAACTAAAAGCGCATGGCTAAATCTCAGCTCCGCCTGCTGTGTCCTTCAAATATCATGTTCAGCCAGTTCCGGATAGAAGGGTCTGCAAGATTCGATAGGCGCCCTGCACTCCGGACAGTTAGAGTTGAATAGCGGCTCAACCGCGTTCATGCCACTTATACATGTAGTGCAATACAGATGGCCACAGCCCAGTATGCGCCAGTATTCCTTTGACCCATGGCAGATTCGACACTGTATGCACTTGAGGTTTCTCCGTTTATCCAGAGCATGTTGGAGCTTTTGTGCCTGCTCTTCTGATGCACGTAGTTTCTGCTCTGACGCATGTAATTTATCTTCTAACCTGCGTAGTTTCTCTTTAAGGTCTTCTTTTTGCTCGTATACAATCTTTAGCGCAAATCGAAGATCCTTAATCTCGCTGATCCACGCTTGACCTTGATCTCGAACATCTTGTGAAAATTGATCCTAGCAAGTGTTAACCAAAAGGAACATAGGTAACATGTTCAGAATATACATACCAATATAGATTCGAGTGACAGGGCATCAGAATCTTTCTGCCTCTTCCGTTCGCGTGAAGGATTACGTGCGGCAACGGCGTTCATCAGATGTTCATAATCTGGGTAGCTATAGTCCAGCTGCCTTCTATTTGCGCGCCGCGGCCGCGATGTTGCAGCTTGAGCTTGCTCGTCGTCATCGTCTAGTACGATGATGGACTCTGCGGCGTTCTCAGTGTTGCACAACAGCGACTCATCCAGGGAAAGAGTTGATGGAGGAGAGTCCATAAAAGTTTGCGTCCCTTGATGAGAAGGCTCTGCCCTTCGTACAGGGTTTTCCAATCGCTCGCTCGCCACAGCCCCTGGAGAAGATGGTTGAAGAGTTTCCATGGTGAGAGTGCTGTGGATGTGGAGGGAGTGAAAATTTGAGCGCAAGAGGCACAACACACCCGGCGGGTGTTGAGAGGCTTTATATACCCAAAGTCATTGGACAAAGAAATGGCCGAGGTCCGGTCAATGCCTCCTTATCATGCATGATCATGCCCATTGCTACCTTGACGGGTCACCATGGCTGAGCTGGCAGAAAGGGGAATAACCAGAGCATTCTGGACCAGTGGCAGCATCGAATCTACAAAGGCCCGAGAAGCAGCTCCGCCGGCTGGCTAAGAATAGCTGGACACCATCACGCTACTAATGCGATGTGATGTCGATAGCCCAACGATACGACAGCAATGACTGGTCCTGCGTCCTCAACCATGAGATCAAGAGCACCGTGTGCAGGACTGAAACCAGGCTGTGTTCCATCGAGACATCAACAATCCAGCCTGGATTATCCAATTTGGAAAACATGGATGCGTTGGAGTCAATATATAGCAATATTTCCATTGCAAGGCACTCTAATTTGCGAGGTTTTCCAAACGGATAATGCCTTGACCCGTAGACGTGTCTCATGACCTCTAGCCTGAGGTAGAGACTACAGAGCAAGCATCATGGCTGCGAGCCTGCAATCACGCTATCCAGGAGTCACTTCATTGAAGAGATGTTATTGGGGACTATTAACAGAGATGTAGACATAGCCTCTGGATCCAATTGGGTATGAAAGGCGCCTACCGACCATGCAACATCACCGCGTAGTATGACCCTAAAATAGAGCATTCATCATCCACCATCATCATGCTCTTCCAATTTCAGCTCCGTAAAAGTTGACTGCTGACACCCTAGACAATGGACTCCGCCTTTTATACTTCACGTATAGTACTCTTACGTAGCCCACTGGCTACGAATTCGCTGCGTAATTTCCTTGAGAAGGTCAAAGAGCTTCATGAGGCGCGAAGGACAAGAAAATTTCAGGACATCGAAGAAGGGGTATGGTGTCTAGTGTCTCAGAGTGAGAAGCGTGCTAATCACAGAGAGTGTTAGTTTCGTAAACTTATCCATCAGTTCTGCGATGATTCAAGAAGACATGACAAGCCACAAACCGCCAACTCGACAGTCTATCTCAGACTCGTCTCCTCGCCTACTTAAACGCAATAGGATATGGTTAGTTAACCGAAACATTCAATCGAGCCCGCTTCGAAGAAGACGCAGTACAAGATCCACTAAAAAATATAACTTTGGAGGACGAAGACCCATCTTATGAACAAGATGATTTTAATCCATTAGATGAATTCGGTGACTGGCTGGGCGATGACACAGAAGACGAGGATGCCTAAGCCATAGTAAGCTGAGCAATAAGTCTCGATATCTGTCAACTGATTGGTCTAGCTACAAGCTGTATCACGAAGCATAGGTGACATTGTGTACCCTTTAAGGAAAGGACAGGATTTCGAATATGGTCGCGGCCAATCTCACACTAACTGGCCTTCAAGGTTAGGATCTGAATTTTTATTAAAAATATAAAACATAATTATATAGTATATATACATGAATCTTGCGATAGGAATTTCTAGCCTGGATTTGAGGCGCTATTACGCGCACCTTAGTACTACCGCGTAGTATAGGGTTAATCTGCAGCTGACCCTCCTTCTCGCATCGAATAAACATTGCTCATTTTCTTTCATCTGACTCACCTTGCCGCTTAGCCCAGGGAAGGTCAAAAATAGACGGTGGTGGTGGCGAAGGCGGCCGCTCAGGAATAGACTGAATAGACTGTGGTAATATCACTGGTGGTAATGGTGGTAATAACGCAAGCAGATCTGGCGGATACGTCTGCCTCACTTTTTCCTCTCTCAATATAGTCATCCAAGAATCTTGTTTCTCCAAGGTGAAATGTTGAATAGTGATGCGCGTGGATAAAGTCCGGATCCAGTCGACAATATGACCCAAAAGATCATACTGGGTTTGGGCTCGTTGGGCAAAGTCGTTATACCACTCCTCTCCAGCGCCGTCCTTCTCGTAAGTGAAAACGGACATGAACTGCAATATCGTCCTGTCTTGCTCGCTTTGACCTGATGGAGATTGATGGTTGGTGACCCATCCACGGCTCAGGCATGTCACCTTAGATACAGCATTGTAGTACCTTCCGTACACTAGTTTGGGATGCGTAGTCCTATACATTGGCATGTTAGTCGACACTTATTTTGTCAAAACAATAGAGATTATGATAACACACTCCACGTAGTTCGAAAATGCGTATTCAAATGATTCTTGATCTCTTTCGTTCTCCGAGACCTCAAAGAAAGTGACATCCATATTCGGAGCAAGACGACTGCAATCTATGCTGATACTCCTTCCAGTAGATAAGTCTTGTATATTATCGCCACATTCCTCTGAAAATTCTTGAATGGACCGTTGAAGTTGTTTGCGAATCTCTCTGTTCCGATTTCTGGTCTCTTTGCGACGTTATTATAAACAATATCCTAGCGAGCCACAGAACCAACACATACCAACGAATAGTGAAATTTTGTCAAAATCACCTTCTTTGTCCTTAGCCCTGCCCCAGAACATTCCTGGACAATCTCCTAGCAAATCCCAGAGTTTCTTTCGAAGACGTTCAAATGAACTCTTTATCCGTGGATTGTCAGCCCGGCCGCGGAAAGAGATAATTTCCATTCCAGGAGTCCCCGTGCCGTATTGTCCTGGCTGGGGTAAATGATGCTGGGAAATAATTCCCATGGGGCACCAATTACCAGCAGGTCCACAGGCAATACGCTCAGGAGGGTTTTTCCTCGCTTGGCTTACAGATTTCACATGGATCAGGTCCAGCGTCCCTGAATATGTGGAATCATTCACGTTGTATTCGGGCTTTATAGAAGTTTTGAAAATTGGGTGATTTGTTTGAGACTGCACAGAGTCAGAAGGAAGACTCGATAGCTGTAACGTAGGAGTTGCGGGAACCACATGATTAAGCTGGGTTGTGAAGACTGAGACTACAGCTGTTGCATCTGTTGTAAGATCTGTTATCTGGTCTATTGGGTTGCGAATATTGGCTTCTCGGGATTGACGTTGATGATTTGCCCAGGTATCCGGTTTCCAGAAGAGCAAACCAACAAAGAATCGATCTTCGGATGCTTCGTCTGCTTCAAGCCATTGTCCACAACAATCTATCAGTTCAGACCCGGTAGTCTCATCGTTGAGGAGCGGAGAAATTGTCTCTTTCCATTTATATATGAAATCCGATTCTCTATCAGTGTTGACACTAGACGAGAACCGAAAGGAGACAATTTCGAGAAGGCTGCCAAAGTGGCTGAAATTAGGAAGATCAAGTTGGACACAGCGGTTGGAGATATCTTTGATATAACCGAGCATCATGCTGAATCCCAGTGAGGATTGGAATAATTTCCAACCATGACCGCTTTCCCACTGAACCAAGACAATCATAACTTGTTGCTGATCAAACGAGGGAGCAGAATTCTTCGGGGCCCAGTACAAGCTCCGAAAACCAGGAATTGTCGAGACGTACTTTAAAGACTTTCGCCATAGTAGAGATCCCAGCTGCGATGGATCTAAGACGTCAACCCCAGAGTGAAACGTGAACTGGAGAATGCTAAGCACCGGAATAGTCGGTAGGTGGTTTGCTTCCTTCGAATCATAGACGATATTAACGAGACGGGGTCTCTTAGGTACGTAGTATTCAGTAATCATTGTTGCTGAGTCTACTGAAGGTTTCAGGGACTATTAGTGATTTTAGAGAGAATAAAAGAGGGGGGCGTCCCCAGTTCTTAGTTGTTAGAAATAAATCACGTGATATTTGGCGAATATGGAACGTTCGCACCCGTTACAAACCAATACCAAAAAGACCCATTAAGGGGATCTCCTTTTTGGTACAGTGGTATTTTGGTTACTGTTTTAGTTCCAACATTACAGTAAACCCTGTTTATAACGTACCCGGTTGTAACGAATTCCTCGTTCACAACGAATTGGACAGGTGTCAGAATTGATCCCTAACAAATCCCCATATAAATTTCGTTAAATCTTGTTTCTACGAACTTCGCTAATTTGAAAAGGGCTTCATATACAAAAATTGTTATATCCAAATCGCTTTACCACCAAAATTTTCCCATTCCCAGCCAAATATTCCGTCACCAATAATGCCAATTCCCCTCAATTCCCCCTGTATAAGGCCCTTGCGCGCACCGGAACACTATCCTCTATTCTTAAATAACTTTTTTACTACAATCTACATTTATTTCTATATAATTTTATATGTAAATCTAGGTATCTAAGCGATTAGAAGTGGAGGAGGAGATGTTATAAGACTCCCGCGTATGATTCCTCCAAGCCGCGCTGCAACGCGCGCTCAATAAGTCGGTATGTATAGGCGCCTATGGCGTAGAGGACCCAAGATCAGCTAATAACTTCTTATAATTATAATTTATATTCGTTTCTATACAATTTTCTATATAAATCTATGTATCTAGGCGATTTAGAGTGTTAAGGTGTGATGCGGTATGCCGTGCAATCTTTATATATATATTTGTATAGCCCCACCCCCCTCCGGAGCCTCAATAATAGGTTGATATCAACTTCAAATCTCTCTATAGCCTCAACACCAGGCTCTAGGGGCTTATTGAGCGTAAAATCGATAAGAAATAGCCTCAAGGAGCATATACCCCAAAAATTTTTCGCGCCTCCGGCGCGAATTACAATCTATATGGGAAAATCTATAGATTTTGGATTGTACGAATTCTCCCCTATAACGATTTGAAGTACTGTTTTCTTTACTTCGTTATAACCAAGGTTTACTGTAGTTCTATGCCACAGATACGTATTGATACCGTACTACGTATTTCGCTGAACGGTAAAGTACAGCACGTATTACCGCTAGCCTGGATCTGGCTTCGGCGCCCTTCGAGAACTTTAAATATTAACGGGACCCACTTGGGGCTAATTACGGAGTACGTACAGTGCCGCGAAAAATGTGTTGGCACCCCTCTTATCTGAAATTTTCACACTGCCATTAATTCTGCTAGCGGAAACGTGTATATATCGTGTCTCATACAAATATATATATTAACCTATAAGTATTATTTTTCTATAAAAAATACCTCCTGTACGACGCACTGTACAGAGAGAACTTAATCTTTATATGAGAGCTTATATATATAAGCTTTATATTGTAAGGACCGGGATTGAACGATAGTTCGGATAGAGGGTATAGGCTACAGAACACTTGTAGTATTGGTTACTAGGGATAGAGCACTCAAAGTCTTCTAAGCTTGATAGAACATAAATGTAAGATTATAATAAGAATAATCACTTAGCCCCTAGGATTCCTAATAAAGGCCTATACTCTATATATATATAAAGCTATAGCATCATCTTAGCACTAGAAGGGGTATAGAATATCTAAATAGCACTCTTACTACTAAATATCTAGATAGCACTTTTACTACTATAAAAACAAGGCAGTATACTAATTATAGTAAGTCTTAATTCCTAAGATATCTCTATAGATATCTTATATTATAAATATTAATCTAATAAATATATTAATTAGCTATTTTAATCTTATAATAATATTAAGTATTATAATTCCTTCTCTTTTTAAAAATATATATCCTTAAATACTTAATAGAATCTCTAAAAATTAATTTAAAGCTCTTAACTATTACAAGTTATTAAGCTAGAAATTATATATAAAAGATATAAAGTAGATAAATAAATAATTAAATAATAATAGTAATATTATAATAAACTTAAAATATTAGTAAGATCTATTTATTTTAAAATAAAATAAACTTTTACTAATTTTTTTATTAAATATTTCTTAACTATCTTTTATTTTCTTTTTTTTTTTCTCTCTCTCTTTCTTTTAAAAGTATTATTATTAAGCTATAAATTTTTTATCTATCTTTTATTTTATTATTAATTTTTAGACTAAATAATTATTAATTATATATAA